>JAJGOT010000097.1:882500-947500 GCA_022457155.1 Cladopsammia gracilis | reverse complement strand
AGGTTTGCTTCTAGCGTTTTTCATGGCTGTATTCCAACTCTAACGATTAACGCCCTATTATTTATGTTCTTTAACTCAACGATATTATTGTTACAGTTTAATTATAAAATATCTAAAGGATTTTTACGGCTTTAATACACTGCTACTCCTTTTGTCAGTTTTTGGTGAGCTAATAAAACCGACAAACAAAATATTGGAAAGAGTAGTAAATAATGTACTTGAGGATTAATATTTTATACAATGTACAAGTTAATGGACATTTCTAGTTTGTATCTATACAAGGTATAAAATATGGCTTTTTTCATATGGTCATTCTTGCATGTCACTAATGATGTCATACTAATGATGTGATGTCACGGCCATAATAGACATGTCATGTCATTGTGTTGTTATAGAAAATATCCATACCCCTCCAAAGGAAGGTTTCTTGGTTTGGACCCCCACCCCACCCCTCTGGAAATTCAAATTTAGCTTAGTAATTTCCTTTAATAACTTTTGAGACCCCTCCCCCGCAGAATATCCAATAACCTATCATATTTTCTGGAATCAGATTTGATAGACATAATTGAGGAACTGTAATCTTGAGCAAAGCATCTTTCCCAAGAAAATGAGATTAACTCACCATCTGTTTCAGTACATAAGGCCATTTAATTATCAGCGAACAGGAAAAAAATTTGCGAGTGGGGCTAAACATACAGTACATGTAATTTGCCCAAACTAAACTTGTGACATCATGTTTATGATGATGATGATTCCAGCACTCGCTGACATTTTACTTTGCTACCACTGTGAACAATCCAAGAATGAGATTCTACAGGTACATGGTCTTATTCAATTTCTCTTTCACATTTTTCGCACTTCACACCGCACCAATAAGATCTTTTACGAGACTTTGACGAAGACATACTTCAATCAAACAGATACCAACCCTACATACTGTCCTAATAAGCAAGTTGGTTGCCAAATGTTATATTTAGTGTCAGTCTCTGTACGGTCTGCAGTATCATTCCCAGTCCCTTGGCAGGCCACAACGCACATTTGTTGTTCCATACCTGCTCACATGGAGCAAAGTTTCTTGTCTAAGGAAACAACATGACGGCAGAGACCAGGCTTAAACCCTCCCCCCAGCCCCTCCCCCTAGCCCCCCCCCAGACCCTCACCCCTGTATGCCTATAAATTTAATTGTTCTGTCAGTAGGACAGGGCCACAAAAAAATGTTCTTGAAAGTCACTACCAGCTATGGGTGTAGGAGACCCATCCTTAGTGGTTTCTGCCCTTTGTGGATGTAGAGATAATCAAATTACATTACCTGTACTTATTTCTCCAGCTTAATCCTTTCAATCCCAGAGTCGAAATTATAGACATGTATTGTAGTTCTAATTTGTAAGTTTTTCAACCAAATCCTATCGTGTGACCATTCAAATGAAACCTCTCCAGTAGTACTTTTTCATGGTACCATTTGTTTTTTGAAATTTGGGATTTTTCTTGAATTTTGATTCAAGAACCAGTGTCGTGGTTTCTCGGTTCCTCACATTTTGTGGTGTGCCCTGAGGAAGAAACATGGTTCTATTGAGGTGTGTTGTCTACGGCTGTAACATCATGCACCAAAAATCAGAGGAACTGATAAACTGTGATACTGGCATTCTTGTATTGACGTCACAGCGGACTATTTCCAGTCTTTCTTCTTGTGCAATTTTGTAACCCACTGGAAGTGAAATTTCAGGTTTTTAGACAGCTAAATCACGGACAAGAAAAATCAATATCAAAAAACTTTTTTCGACTTTCTTATCTTATCTTCATGTAGATTCCATCAAGCAAATAAAAAACATCTGTCATATACAGTACACTTTAATGACTGATCCTTTGGGAAACAGTGAGATGAATTCTTTTGATATTTCAACAACTTCTCCCCACTACTTTTATAGGAAATTATAGGGACAAGAAATGAGAATTTAAATTTTGATACACTTTTTCCCTTGGGACCAGTCACAGACCTTCCAACATCTAAACCCCTGAAATCTTGAGGTCTCCAAAATTTACCCCAAAAATCTTAAGATTTGGGTCCCAAATAGTGAGATTTACAAAAATGTTTTAAAACAAAGGAATCTCAATGCTAACAATACCTAGCAGTGTTCAAACTGGCATAATTAGTACTCTTTTCTTAGCATTAATTAACACAAATTAGACAAACAAGCACCTTAATTATGTGGTGCTCATTTGTGTTCATCATCGTAGTCCTTCTTGGGAGAGCTGTTTTAGAGACTTCTTTATACATTTTTATTTTTGCGACTAGTGGGAGTCGTGTCTGGCCTGTCACCTTTATAATACTGTATCTGATTAAGGTTGTAATTTATTGTGGAAAACCGTGAGATTTCAAGGTCAAATCATGAAACCATGAGATGACTCCTGAAATCGTGACTGTCACGACCAAATCGTGAGGGTTGGAAGGTCTGCAGTCATTAAGTGTTTAATGTTAAACTTTTCCCTGTTTGTGCCAGGTACTGTGACCAGTTGGAAGCAATGGAGGGGAAGTTTCCAGTATCAGAATCACAGGTAAGCTTTAGAACATCACCCCCCCCCCCCCCCCCCCCATCTACTATAATTTACATGTACAATGTATATGTAGTTGGCATTATTAGAGGAATAGTCACAGACACCCTAGGACCCTACCCCCACCCCCCATATTCGAAAATGATATACCTTATTACATGAAATTTTCACGACACGTTAATTTCGCGATTTAAAAAAAAAACGTGAAATTTAAGTGACGCGACCAATGAGTGTTGCGAACATAACATGGCGCGAAAATTAAGTGACTCACATTTTGTCAATAATCAATTTTGGTAGAACAAGTTCGCAGCGTGGTATTCGGCAGAAGTCCGAAAGCAAGTGATAGTGGAGTTAACTTTGAAGATGTGAATGTCGACCTTAAGCCATCAGTTTTGAAACCAATTCATGCAATTTGATTGGTGGAAATATATTACTTTTTCACCAGCCCACAGGGAAACGTTCCTGTCTTGAGTAGATGAGAGAAAGCGGGAATAAGGATGTAGTAACTGGAAATAAAGTGTTACTACCAATAATTCACATACATGTACAAGCATAGTGTCTGCTTAATAGAGGGTCTGCTGAATACCGGTTCGTTTTCAGTAAATATGGGAAGAAAATTTAGGGACCAAAGCAGCTGGTATCTGCTTAATAGAGAGTGCCACTTAATATGGGATCTGCTACATGTAAATACAGGTTTCACTGTATACAGTGTAGGGGACACATTGGACCAACAGCAGTGAGACTGCATAGAGACCCTTGAACGTAAAGGAAGTAGAAATTTTATAACTGATGGCCAACAGAAGAAGTATATGTCAAACCAGAAAAACAAATTAAAGTGTTGTCAAAAAGAGAAAAAGTAGATTTAAAATGTTTTGAATTTTCAGAGAGGCCACTTGCTGTGTGCTAAGGAGAGTTAAAACAATAAAACTGTGCAACTGGGACTGAATCACTGAAGTATCTTATCTACACATTGCAAGTAAAATCTGTTCTCAGGTTGAATCAGTTATTCAATATAGGTTAAATGTGTACCAGTTTTCAATCTAGGTACACGCAAGCTTGCCATAACCCCAGCACAAAACTACATGTAACGATCACTTCTAGCACAAAGATTAATGTCAGCCAGTGCTGCTATGGTTACATGTAGCTTTGTGTTAGCTACTGTATACATGCTAGGGTTATGCTTTGTGTAAGAGTTACGTAGCTTTGCAGACGTTAGGGTTAGGGTTAGGGTTATGTATCCTAAATGAATACTAATCAAACCTGACACCACATTTTACCTGCAACATACACATGTACATGTATGTAAGCGCAATAACAGTGAGAGTCCGTAACAGCAGGAGTTTATTTCAGTAAAATATCTGCAGCTTTAGCCAGGGCTTAATAATAGCAGGGTGTCGACTTAATAATAGCAAGGTGTCATTAATAATGAGAGTTGACTGAACAGAAATCATTGTCAGTGGCAAGTGAGTAGTGTATCATCAATATTGATGGTCTCTATGGTTACTGACATTTGATTTATAAATTAAACATTTTCACATTATTTTACAGATTAGAATCTCCTTTACTTGGTATGATGCATTTGACAAGGGATCTTTGTGGGGTTCTCGGAAGAGCTGTAAGTCTTCCCTTAGTTACTCTGTTTTCCACTCTCCCTCAGTTCTCTCATCCAATTCTATTTGAAAACAGTGACGAAAAGAGCCATTCTGTCACATTTCCACAGAACTGCATGTACTGTCAATTTAATCTATTTCATTATTACTCATGCGCATAGCGGCATGAGTTATAAAATGGGCTCTGTTTTTCTTTTTTTTTTATTATTATTATTTTTTTTTTGGTGTCACGATTTTGCATGCAAATTTATGCACGCATATTTTAAATTGGCACTTCCGGTTCATAGACTTCCTGTTTAGTGACTTCCGGCTACTCCCACTTCCGGTAAAACAGCGTTACTGAAGTGTCACGACAGCATCTCCTACAACCCTACCTACATTACTAATGTTCACGTTAGGTATATATAAGACGTAGAACAATCACTGGCTTCATTGTGGTACAGCTTTCATGTCCACAACATTCAGAAGTGGTTTGCAGGAACAATGACTGAATGAAAGGAGAAACTCTTTTCCATGTCGGACATCTTCTTATCATGTTTAAAATATATCATAAAATTTTCTTACGCATGCGCATGAGTATAGGCTGCTTGCAGCCTCTTGTTTAATACTTACGATCAGTTTGTGTAAGTACAAGTATACATGACATGTAGTCATGTTCATGTACATACTTAATTGCATGTAACTGGCTTGGGACATGTGAGCAATATTGATTCACTTATGGATATGCATGTAAACAGACTTTGATTTTGTTGTTTGTTTTTACAAATCATTGATTTTTTGAGAGAATTAATCATTGTTGTTTTACACCAGGAATTAGCTACAGTGTAGCCTACCAATGTTTTTGCCTTCATTTTCATCAGTAATACTCATCCGGGCCCAATGCTAAGTCTCTCCTCTGTTTGATTTACACTTGAGACAAAGATTTGGATTTAATTTGTTATTAATCGTAGCTTAACCCTTTCACTCCCATGAGTGCCAAACATCAAAATTCAAGAAAATTCCCAAATTTCATTTTGTGAAATATTGAAAAACAAATGGTACCATGCAAAAGTACTGCTGAAGAGGTTTCATTTGAGTGGTCACACCATAGGATTTCATCAACAGACTCAAAAGTTAGAACAAATGGTACCATGCAAAAGTACTGCTGAAGAGGTTTCATTTGAATGGTCACACCATAGGATTTCATCAACAGACTCAAAAGTTAGAACAAATGGTACCATGCAAAAGTACTGCTGAAGAGGTTTCATTTGAATGGTCACACCATAGGATTTCATCCACAGACTCAAAGGTTAAAACTACACCACATGTCTCCATAATTGACTCTGGGAGTGAAAGGGTTAATAATTAGCAGCTTAGTAATTAAATTGTTAGTTTTTATTTCATTTCTTTTTCTTTTCCTCAGCAATGCCAAGTCTTCATTATGAGCGACTGTGTCTGTTGTTTAACATTGGAGTTTTACAAGGACAAATTGCAGCCGCTCAAAATTTTCAATCTGATGAGGGATTGAAAACTGCAGCAAAAATGTTCCAGGTAAGCTGTTGAATAATATCCAGCATTTCATTATCAGTATTTGAATTTTGTGTTGGAGCACTGTTGTTTTAATCAAATGATTAAATTAAAGGCCACAGAGAAAAAAAAGACAATATACTGTTGTGTAGCAATTTTTTGAGAAAACAACAATGACAAGAACAACAACAACAACAACAACAACAAAATATTTGACCAAACAATAATATATTTATTCCATACATGTATGTCACTTTTGAACTCTTGTACAGTGTAAGAGTGATTAAAATCACTCTCAAAAGTGGTAAAAATAATATTGGAAAATCAATAAATTACAGTGTATGCTTAAAATTACGAATACGAATGACCATGCCATTCCAGTGAAAGCCCTTCAGCAGTACTTTAACTCTGTAGGATTTCATCATGCAGTCCTTAAAACTAGCACGACATTAAACAATTTAAAGGGGCTATGTTGCCATTTTTAGAGTTACTTTAAAAACCCCAAAAGACATATTTATGTTGTGGTTCAAATTTTTCTTTGGTTTAAATTTTTTTAAACCAGTTTGATTTTTGTTCTCCTTTGTCTCGTGATCTAACGAATCTGAGAAAAATTAAACTGGTTTGAAAATTTTCAAAGAAAAAAATTAATTTGGACCACAGCATTTACATGTATTGACTAATATTTATTTGGAAATGTGGCATCAGGAAAACTTGCTAAAACTTAGACGGACAAGTCAGTCAAAACAAGTGCAAATACAACAGGTTATTACACTATTCTGACTGCATGTTAGGAAAATTACTTTCAAAAACTTAGAATTGGGGGAAGATCAGTGTCGAAAAAAAAACTTATTCAGCAGAAAATTGAGTCATAAAATTACCCAGCTGTATTTCACAACTTTTCACAGAATAACTGAGTTTATTTACTTGACTGCAGTCGGCCAGTGGATGTTTCCAGCTTCTAAAGGATTCAGTGTTTGCGCAGCTACATCAAGTTCCCACACCTGACCTTTCTGTGGAGATGCTGTCTGCACTGGGTGCTATCATGTTGGCTCAAGGACAGGAGAGCATCTGGAACAAGACAGAGCAAGGTATTGGAAATCCTATCATCATTTGACTTGAGTCATTCAATGACTTGTATTGTATACAATCAGAAACCCATAGACCGAATGCAAATATGGCCGCCCAACAATTTTTTGTTTGGACAGGTTCTCAAGAAAAGAAAAGCAATTGAATAATGATAAAGATCAGGTCAAAATAAGTCATTGTGTGCATTTTCAAGGCCATATTTTTATTTTAGGAGAAGTTATAGGCAATCAAATTTTGGGAAAAACATGAAAGCGAGGCTAGTCAGGATAGAATGTCTTTTCTCATACAAATGCTTAAAATTTCAGCGAGCCATAACATTGCAACCGTTAAACCAAAAACACTCAAACTTGGCAAGATGATACACTGAGCAGCACTTGTTTACGTGATATCATTAATTTCTCTGAAAACTTGGCCAAACAAAAAATTGCCTGTCGGCCATATTTGCATTCGGTGTATAAGTGGATTGAAACGTGCAAATGCCTCTTGTATGCTTCAAACCAAGCTTCCAATTATTCAGTTTGTTAAGAATTTGTTACAGCCATACAAATGTAATAATTTTGGAAAATCAAGATAAAAAATTAATATTAACCAATCAATTCGCTAGTCAAAGAACAACTTGCTTCCAATGTCGAGGGACTGAGGGGTTTCCAAATACATGTATTGGCTTATACGCACGCTACAGACGATGTGTTGGCCGTTGCGAGCTCGCGATGGATAAGGGAGCCAGGCGTGCGTAAATAACGTTATTTTCGTTCCTGTCGTTGGGGCAGGTGAGGAGTATGCGGTCGCATATTCCCACGGCCAATCTGCTGTAGTGGCGTCTACATTACGCTCTGAATGTAAACAACCACTACACGGCCAGAACTCTGCTTTTTTCAGGTGAAATTAGTTCAGTTTCATAGGATTAGTGCAAATTCGACAAGGGTTTGTGATATTATTCGTTGAACGATAAAATTAGGCAAATCTGAGCCAGAAAAAAGTAAAAACGCTCAAAAGCGACACTTTCCCTCTTTTACCTTTTAAAAGTTAACTGTACAAAGTTGGAACTTCTAAGATTGCCCTTGACATTGTGAAATGACCACTTTGAATTTTACAATGCCAGTAGCTGTTATTAAGAATAAACTTACATATTTGCTTAACTGTATGTTTGCAGATAAGATGAAAGATGCTATAATTGCAAAGGTAGCAGCTCAGGCAGCGGATTTTTACAAGGAAGCAAATGCTGCCTGTCAAGTGACATCGGTGAAACAACAACTAGAAAAAGTAAATAACTAATCATACTTTTAACGCTTTCACAGCAGAAACTATGTTCATAGTGTTCTCACTGATTCTGTTCACACTTCAAGTCAGTTTACTGTCCTCCAGCTGTCCTTGGGTTTATAAACTTGCTTGAATCAAAGCTCCTACCAACTCCTGCCAACTCGGAATGCAAAAGAAACTTTGGACCCTCCCCTAGTCTCTCCTAGCTGTTTTGCACCACTGAACCCCCCTCCCCCTCCCCCCCTCCCCCTCCCCCCTCCCCCCCCTCCCCCTCCCCCCCTCCCTCATAGAGATCTTTATTTATCATCAATAGGTACTAACCCACAGACAAACGTATGAGTTAACAAATCAGTAATCAATAACAGCAACAATATCATACTAGTAATACTACTACTAATCTAAAAATGTAAGAAGCATCCATTAACAGGGACAGCTAGATAAAATGAAATAAACATCGGTTCACAAAGTAACGTTTGAACCGCTCTGTCCTAACTCGTGGCAGGATGTAGTTGTGGCCTCGATTTTCGTGAAGAGCATGTTCTCTGACGGGTAAGGAGATCTTGAAGGGGATGGACCCCATTAGCTGTAATTTTGTCCCACAAGTGTCTGTCCTTGATGTTAATTAAATCAGTAATTGGTCTGTACTTGTTGGTATAGCCATAACGTAAGGCACGCTTACAAAACCTATCTATTTCTGAAAGATGTTTGCATAAGAAAAAATTGACATTATAAAACTGTCGAACAAGATTATGAGCTCTGGCAGGGAGTAGCCGTAGTACTTGCAGACTGTCAAGATATATAGTCTTGAATTGGCTCTGCTAAGCATATACTCAAAATGGGTGTCCCACTTACAAGGGTCTTGATTAAACGTTACCCCCCAGTAACAGTTTTAGGGGTAACCTTTATTTATGACAGTTCTGACAAGGCTTGCATACTGTTTTCTTTTCAGGAGTGGGGCATAATCTTGTCTGCCAAACATGATTTCTTCAATGCCATAGCTCAGTATCATCAAGCGCGAGTGGCCAAAGACAAGGCAGCTTATGGTGAGGGCGTGGCCAGGTTTCAGCTTGCTGAAAAACACATGGCCAGCGTTGCAAAGAATAGCATGGGACTTGTTGAATTCAAGGTAAAATTTAACAAATAAAATGTCTTGCATCTAGGAGATATATCCAGAAATGCAGGCAGAGGGGGACCACGCTACCCCATGACTGGCATCAAAAAGTGTCCTCACCTATTAAAGTTCACCAAAATACACGAAATTGTGTCACGAAAACGACAAACAACTCTGTAAAATATGAAGTACCGTATTTTCCCGATTAAACGCCGGGCCCCGAATAAACGCCGGGTATAATAGAGGAAGTTGTAAGAAAGCCCCTCAAACGTTTATTTGTGGTATAATAAACTTAAGATTTAAGGGCAAGGTACACGGCTGCCAAAAAAAAAAACGAATAATAACCCTTTCTTTAAAAATGGCGGGCGAGAAAAAACTGCTGATTCAAAGAAACGCCGGGTCCACTAAGCCAAGTTTGAAATAAACGCCGGGGGCGTTTAATTGAGAAAATACGGTACTCATTAAACAATACATGCCTGCATTTCTGGACATAAGTGGCATCTTGTCATTCTAATGCATACAATGTTTGAAAAATATGGAGGGTCTGTTTCTATACATGTGCATTGGGATATGTAGATAAAGGAATGCGCACTGTTTCAGAGAGAAAATATTCTGTTTGAAGAGTCTCTGTGTAGTGAAGATATGATTTAGCTCTTGCATAAGAAAGTTTAATTATAGGTAAAAAAAAACCAGAATATCATGAAGCTTAAATTTAGTCATGGAGCAATTCTTGGAGCTAGTAGCCAAAGGGTTGGAAAAACAATATGTTGGGGGTGGGGTGCAGGGATCTATTTCGTCTTTCAAGACAGGAGGTTTATGTAGAGGGCGGGGCGGGGGGGGGGGGGGGGGGGGGTCTAAATGAAGGATTTTATACTGTGGATTAGGATATGCGAACCCAAGTGTTTTCTATGACTCTGGCGCTGTTCAGTCACCAACATCCATGCTGTAAGAATACAAAACTGGCATTTTTACATCATTTCCAATTGTTAAATAGTGCGCTTATTCTTTTGAATCATGGTGGTGGTTGTCTGCTTGTTAAAAACAGCCTTAAATCAGCTGTTACTGCTCATGGTTAAAGCGTCCATACAGTAATTACTTTTTGTGCATTATCTGATCAAGTTATTGCTTTGTCTTTCCTTGTGTAGACTTGGCAAAACAGGGTAAGCAGAGAAGCTAAAGAGCTCATAAAAGACAATGACTTCATATATCACGATAGAATACCCGCAACTGACAACTTAGAGGCCATTGGTCGCGCAGCTCTTGCCAAGCCCTTGCCACCCGCAAAACCGGCTTCACCCAGTTCTGTGGACCTGTTTTCCAAGTTGGTGCCCATGGCGGTCCATAATGCTTTGCAGGCGTACGAGTCCCGCAAAGGGGAAATAATCAACTTTGAAGTTGGCCGTCTTCGTGAAGGAACCCAGTTGATGAACAGGTCAGTTGATTTCCAAGTACCGTAATAATAGAGGACTTCGCGCTTGTTGGGGGATCATGGGTAATCATGACAAACATGCCGTCAAATACAGTGTTTGAATGGGAATCCAGTGTCAAACAATCTCGGTAAAATTTAAATTTTCTAATAATTGTGAATTGAAAACTTACATTACAGTAAACTTACAATGTACATTTGTAGCTGTGCAAAAAAGCGTGCAATTATTTTTTTTGTTTTGTTTTCCATACATTTTTCTGTTAATTTTTCGGTGGACTTCGACTGGGTTTTATTGGCAAATGTATGGGAAAGAAAAAATATATGCACGCTACCCTCAAACTTGATGAGTAAAGTGTTCTTCCTAGTAGCGCAAGTTTTCAATTCAGGAATATTAGTAAATTTAAATTTTACCACTGGATTCCCATATATACACTGTGTTTGGCGGCGTGTTTGCGCAGATTACCCATGATTCCCCAACAAGCGAGAAGCCCTCTATCATAGCTTTTTGGTGCAGCGTCGCATTAGTATCGCGGAGGTTATGAGCTTAAATCGCATCGAAGTCTGAATAATTTTTTTTTTCAGGCGAAGATCGCAGTTGCTTAAAATGCATTAAACCTGCCATGCTACATGTATTTTTTATATTCATTTATTTTTAATATCCGTACTTCACATTTATAATTTCATTGGAAAAGAAAAGGATAAGCTTCATTCTTCGGTTGAGCATCGCTGTGGTGTCGGCGAAACCATGGTCTCAATTCCCGCTGAAGCCTAAATCCTGAGTCTTTACAACTTTAAAAATCGTTTCTAAATCACATGAATAACAAAATTCTTGATCATTGACATTATTGGCCATCCGTGCGGCTATTTGTTACGTTATTGGGGCGCGGTCACGTGAGTGTCCGATTACAACTTTTTATAATTGGCACTTCGCGCGTGTCAATCTGGTGCAGTTAAATGGGTTCTTTTGTTCTTTTTCCTCGCTGTTTGCAAAATTGACAGATTAAATCAACTTTTAAACCTGGAATATTGTTATTGATACGGTTAATTGGTAATTGAACTGCGTTTCTTTCTTTTAGCGGTAATCATGTTTGCATTTGAAATTATAGTTGTCTGATTGCTCTTTTAACGTTACTCCACTCAGTATAATTACTATTTATACGACACTAACTTTGAGGCAGAAACAGTTAAAACAAAACAAATAAGTCAAAACATACACGGTGCACCATTTTCAGTATACCTACTACACGGCCAATAAACCAGAAAATACTCTTAAATTGCTGTTCTTGTTGTCCATCAGTGTTCTCGCGTCGCTGAACTTGCCGGCCGCCATAGAAGACTTGTCCGGTCAGACGATCCCCAAGTCCGTGTTGGACAAATCCGCAGCAGTGAACGATAAAGGAGGTTTGAAATCTATTGACACGTACATGCAGGACTTGCCAGAGCTGCTTCAGAGAAACAGAGAAATTCTAGACGAGGTAAGACCCGGGGGTAAGAAAATCAAGTAGAAAATTAATTTTTTACCACAATTGCCGCTAAACTCGCAATCTGATTGGTCGACGTGAGTGGTAAATGAGAGTCCAGACAACGGTGCTGACGCTAACATCACGCACGCTTGAAAACAACCAATCAGATTGCGAGAAAGTTATAGACAACGCTTGCTCTTTCTTTGCTGTCACGTTTTGTAACAAGACTTCGATTTTTCCTTGTATTTTTTTCTAAATATTGTTGTAAAAAACAAATTTACACCGGTTTTCCATGGTGTGGACTCTTATTTACCACGATTTACGTCATCACATGGTCAAAATGTTGTGGACTCACGAGGCGCAGCCGGAAAACCGGTGTAAATTTGTTAATTGACTGCTTTGTTTTCATGCCCAGCGTTTGATTAAAATTGTGTTTTTTAACGGTCAGCGAGCGTTTCCACATCTCGCCTTAAATAACCTCGATGAAGTGCTGCCACAAAGTTGTTTTATTTTTACCAGGCGTACTGCAGTGAAAGCTGAAACTGGGTCCTTTAATAAAACGCATTAATTACGTCGTTCCTGAAAACTTATTTTTTTTTTATTGTCACAGGCAACTCGTATGATGGACGATGAAGAACGTGATGATACACAAATGAGAGATCACTTCAAAGCCAAATGGACACCGAAGCCGTCGGCTGAACTTACCGTACAGCTGAGACAAGAAGCCGACAAATATCGAGGAATAATGGAGAACGCCGTGCGAGCCGACGCAGTCGTGCGAGAGAAATACAACAAACATCGACGCCACATGGATCTTCTCAGTAAAGGCGAGGTGAGTGACAGGGCATCGGTGATTTGTCGAATTGATCAATGTACCGTCGTGTGATTGGCCGAGAATAAGTGCTTTTCTTTTATTGGTTTAAAATGTTCTAAACGGTTGTTTGTTGATACCTAGCCAGTTCCAAGCGAAGAGATAGTGAGGAGCGAATGGTGAATATTGCGATTGGGGATCAACACATTTACTAATCGTTATTTCAATGTTAGGGTCGTCACACGTCACACAACGCGTCTTCCTGCCAGAGAGAAGCATTAGAACTTAGCGTTGTGTGACGAACCAAATAATGACTTTGTAGGAAACTACATAGAGTGGTTTTCCCTTTGGTGTCGTAAAACGAAAACCAAAGTAATTGCTCTGTCCAATCAAAACAAAGGCAGACAATCCAATCAACCAATCAGAGCTCGAGGCAAGAACTTGTCGCTGGCGCCAAGCGCGGGAAAATGCATACGAGTAAGTCACGATTGGTTTTGGTTTTACTTCCGATTGGTTGAGAAAATGGCGCGAGATTTTCTAGCCAATCACAAAGCGTAGTGATGCAAAACCAAACCAATCGCGAAATTGCTTTTCAACACTTAATTGAAAACCGCTCGGCTGTACACATTCAAGCGTAATTATTAAACCAATCTTGGTGACAATATTCTAACGAAAGTGGCGTTCGGTTCTCCCGTTGATTTTCAGGCAGAGTTAACAGCAGCGATACCTAAAGTGGGAGCTTCGTCGTCTTCTTCAGCTTCAAGCCCCGCTGTACAGGAACTGAGGAAACTGATGGAGCAAGTGGACACCATCAAAGCTGAGAGAGACGCTATGGAACAGGATTTAAAAGAACAACAGGACGATATGGGTCAGTATTTCATGAAAGCGCAATTTCACTTGTAGGCCGGGTTGGCAAAAATTCCAAGAACTGAATAAGCGTTGTTTTGATTTTTGTGTTTACTGCGCAGGTGCGCGTAGACACTATGCTATCGACGGTGTCACCGGAAGTTTGTTAACCGGAAGTTTGTAAGTCGAGAGTTAACGAGAAGTTGATAACAATAGAACCGCCGACACCAGAATGACAGCTGTAACATTTATCACCAGGCAACCGGAAAGAGATCGCATATCAAATTCGCTAAAGGTTCATGGTGCGAGACTTGCATCACACAAAGACCTTTTGGAACTTTCTGCAGACTAAATTCTGCAAACTGCAAAAGCTGACACTTCGAACATTAAAACCTCTTAAACATCTTTTCTTTCAGATCCTCGATTTAAAAGGAATTCGACTGAGAAGATAGGGAATACTTCGTTCATTAGTTAACCTTTAAGTTAAACTACTGTAGCTATCTTTTAAAACTTCGAGAAAAGTTTGGGATTACCGTACGCCATTTTAGAATTTTAAAAAAAGACATTCATTCTTATATATTTGATATCGAAAAACTTGGGAAAGGCAATACTGTGTTGTAAGTCTTTCATTGGCACAAGACTGCTTTAAGCTTACTTTATTATCTTGAAATTGAAAGAAACCATCGCCAAAAGTGATAGAAACAAACAAATATGACTAAAAAGACAAAACAACGGCTGGAAAACTCAAAATTTCATAAGAATGGCAAGCTTGATTTCTTAACCGCCTGTCAATACAGCAAATTTTATGAACTGTAATCAACTTCAATCCTTGCAATCCTGCACTTTATCTCCAAACAACAACTTTTGTTTTGCTCTATAAAATCTTTTTATCCTACCAGAAACCCATAAGTGGGTTGAAACGTGCAACTGTTTCTTGTGCGCTTCAAAACATGCTTCCGATTATTCAATTTGCTAAGAAGTTGTTACAGCCATATTTGGAAAATCAAGATAAAAATATCAGCCAGTCAATTCGCTAGAACAATTTTCTTCTAATCTTTAGGGACCGAGGGTTTTCCAAATATGGTACTAAGCAAAAAAAAAATATTCGGAAGCTGTGAATGCGTGTTACACGTTTCAACCCACTTACGGGTTTCTGATCCTACTAAGTTGTATATTTGGTGGCATTTGGCGATATAACGTGGAAATAAGCTAAGTGAAATTTTGTTTTTTCGGCGGGAAATTTTCCTTTTTTAGAACACTCAAAAGTAAAAACAAACAAACACTATCTGATAATAATAAATCTTACTGTACTTCTAATTAAACAGTTTTTATCCACAAACTCAAAAGTTAGAACCAAGTACAGGACGAAAGAGTTATCTGAGAGGGAAATGAATAAATGTTAACCCAAGGGATGTATTCTTTCTTTTTCAGCCGTGAAGTTTCTCAGCGCTCTTGCTGCAGATGGTACTATCCCGGATGTAGAGGGGATCATCAGTTCTAATCTAAGCGCAGGATTTGATTCGCTGAAAGAAAGCGTGACTGATAGTATGGCTAGACAAGAGAAGGTCATGGCTGCAGTTCAGGTTTGTACGATAAGATCATGAGAACAATACGATCTCGCGCGATGGATACATACACCTTATTTGATGTTTTAACAGAAAATACGCGCGGATATTTTACGAGTTGCGTAGTGTTTTTTCGAGCCCCGCAGGGGCGTAGGTCCCACCATAAAAAATCTGCTTAAATTTTACAAACACTTTTAATTAATCTTTGTAACTTTGGACGAAGAAATAGTTTTTGTAAAAGTTTTTGTGCTTGCAGTTACGATTGTTCCAAAATGTTGACTGTCCGATCATAACATGTCATTTGTCCAGAAGAACTTTTTTAAAAAGGAGCACTTTAAAAAAGCTGTATGAGTGTGATCGATACAAAGTTCATTTCCATTTTTTATAAAATCGATCAAGTTTACGTTAATCCTGTGACTTAAATGACGGGGTTACACTGCAACTCTGTCATTCCGTTACTTTCAAATATACGATGCTTTCGGCTGGGGTATATTTGCATGTAAGATTATGTCCGTCTCATTTACAGAAATGATTGTTGTTGTTTTTTTTCAGGCTGCTAATGATAAATTTGTTAAAGAGAAGCAGTCCGGACAGGCAGCGACTGAACGGGAAACCATGCTTAAAGAACTGGCGACAGCTTATGATATTTACATGGAGCTGCTAGGCAATCTTCAGGAAGGAACTAAGGTATAGTAATGAGTGTGATTATAGTTGCTGTAAACTGTTTAACTCCTATAAATAGTAACACAGGAAAGTACTACTCGACAGCTTTCATTTGAATGGTCACACTTTAGGATTTCATCCACAGACTCAAAAGTTAGAACCACCTTGTACAGCATAATAAACAGTACCACAGGAAAGTACTGCTCAGTAGCTTTCATTTGAATGGTCACACTTTAGGATTTCATCCACAGACTCAAAAGTTAGGACTACCTTGTACAGCATAATAAACAGTACCACAGGAAAGTACTGCTCAGTAGCTTTCATTTGAATGGCCACACTTTAGGATTTCATCCAGAGACTCAAAAGTTAGAACCACCTTGTACAGCATAATAAACAGTACCACAGGAAAGTACTGCTCAGTAGCTTTCATTTGAATGGCCACACTTTAGGATTTCATCCACAGACTCAAAAGTTAGAACCACCTTGTACAGCATAATAAACAGTACCACAGGAAAGTACTGCTCAGTAGCTTTCATTTGAATGGCCACACTTTAGGATTTCATCCAGAGACTCAAAAGTTAGAACCACCTTGTACAGCATAATAAACAGTACCACAGGAACGTACTGCTCAGTAGCTTTCATTTGAATGGTCACACTTTAGGATTTCATCCAGAGACTCAAAAGTTAGAACCACCTTGTACAGCATAATAAACAGTACCACAGGAACGCACTGCTCAGTAGTTGTCATTTGAACGGTCATACTTTAGGATTTCATCCACAGACTCAAAAGTTAGAACCACCTTGTATTTCATCCACAGACTCAAAAATTAGAACCACCTTGTACAACATAATAAACAGTTCCACATGATTCAAGTACTGCTCGGTAGCTTTCATTTTAATGGTCAAGTATTGCTCGATAGCTTTCATTTGAATAGTCAAGTACTGCTCAATGAATTTCATTTGAATAGTCACTCTTTAAGATTTCATCCACAGACTCAAAAGTTAGAATCACCTTGTACGGTATAATAAATAGTACTACAGGAAAGTACTGCTCATAGCTTTCATTTGCATTAAACTTCAAGATAACATCCCATTTGTTTTTGTCCTTTCAGTTCTACAATGATTTCACCCCAATACTTCTACGCTACCAACAAAAAGCGAGCGACCTTGTTTTTGCTCGTAAAACTGAGCGCGAAGAGCTGTCCAGGTAAAAAGAGAACGTAAAGTCAAATTCTGTGAAGGAGAAAGTACTATGGTGAAGCTTTTGCTGTTTATTAGTATGCATGCGCAACTCGTTTGCAGACTTTTTAGTGCTTAACCCTTTCACTCCGCGTGCCAAAAAACTCCAAATTTCATTTTGTAAAACATTGAAAAACAAATGGTACCATACAAAAGTACTGCTAAAGAGGTTTCATTTGAATGGTCACACCATAGGATTTTGTCCACAGACTCAAAAGTTAAAACTACACTACATGTCTCCATAATTGACTCTGGGAGTGAAAGGGTTAAAAGTCTGATCTTGAAGTGGTAATTGAAAGTACTGTCACAGTCACTCGCTACTTATGAATTAAAAGAAAATTGAATTTCTCTCGAATACGACCGTCAACGTTTTTCAAATAACTTGGGCGAAGAGTCAATGTGACAACTCTGAAGCAGTGTGCGTTGCTTTTAAAATTTCATGCCAACTGAATGAGGATACGGAGCGCTCGGTTAAGGTTACAGTGTACCTTCCGCGGGGGTGTCTCCAGTATAACAGCTCTAGCGTCTTAAGATTACACTTAACATACCTGAACCCAGATATCAAAGCTTATAGAGCTGGCTATCTAAATATGGAAACCATTTGGTAATAAAATGAATTGTCGAATTTTTTACGACGTCTAAATTCGAACGTTCGAATCAGCTTTTAAACGCTACAACCCAAAGCGATTATTGTATTTTGCTAATTTGATTTGTTCTCGGGTTTCCGGACACGAAGCGCTAAAATAACGTGTCGGCGATTTCCCATATTCAATTGCAGTGAAAAGTTACAGAATATTTTCGAAAAAGGGAGAAAAAAATTGGAATGATCGCACGGAAATGGCTCTTGACGAAAAAGTTTTCGGAATTTCTGTTGATTATATGTTAGCCTAGCTTCTGTCCAAATTTGAGGAAAAAATGGAACAAATTCCCTTTGAGGTTGTAGCTCTTTAAAGTGTCCCCAACAAGCGAAAAATTAACTTTGAGAAAACAGCGCTTAAAAAAAACATATCGCTTCACAAACAAACTCCACCCACAAAAGTTATACCGTCATTTCTCCGTCAATTTTCACTATTTTTCGATAATGTTTTTTTTTTGGATGAAAGTTCATTCTGTAAACTTTATTTTGACGCCAAAAAAGATTTTTAATAAAGTTTCGATCTGAAGGTACACTGTAACCTTAATCTAGTGCGAGTAATCATGCCTTCTGTTTGTTTACAAAAATTATCTTGATTACAAAAATATGACATATATCCTCTCTGTCTCAACCTACAGTAATGTTGCCCCTGTAAAAAGATATTCCCATGTGTCAAAAAATGGATTCCGTGCTTTTACTTGTAATTATTAAACATCAAAATTCAAGAATCCCAAATTTCATTTTGTAAAATATTGAAAAATAAATGGTACCATGCAAAAGTGCTGCCGAAGCAGGTTTCATTTGAATGGCCAAACCATAGGATTTCGTCAACAGACTCAAAAGTTAGAGCAACACTTATGTCTCCATAATTGACTCTGGGAGTGCAAGTGTTAATGAATGTTTTGCTGTGGTATTTTGAATTATAGAGATCTCCAGAAGTCGATAGCCAATCAGCCAGCAGAAGCGACTCCTCAAGCTCCCCCACACCACCAGCCCTCAGGTGATTAATCCATACCCCTATGTCCCAAGAGCATGAATACGAGTTAAATGAACATGTGTGAAAAATGTTCTATAATCTCCAGTTGGGAAAAAAATAATCAGTAAACAACACAACAGGAACGAGAACATACTGCTTAATAGATTGTTGCTTATTCATTTGTCCCAATAGAGGTTTTGCACGGCAGCCATGTTGCATGGCAGGAACAATGAAAATGTTTTGCATTAGAAAGAACATTCTTTCCCATAGGGAAAAGAATCTATTGTTCCTGCCATGCAACATGGCTGCCGTGCAAAACCTCTATATGGGGTCACTCTAAGATGTTGATCGCGGTGTTTCGACTGCTATCACTGCTAGTCTTCATCAGGTGATGATGCAATTGATTACGTGTCGCGTTATGTAGCACGTTGGTTCGCTAGAAGTAGGAAATTCGAAAAGTCTAACGAGACAACTAAATGTTCTGGATAACGACATTGCTCCTGTTATTAAAATGCGCACAACCTTATAAGCTTCTTTTATCATTTTTTTTTTCACATTATTTCAGATGGACGAGTGCCTCCTGGTCGGCCTCCGCCTCCATCAACTCAACCGCAACGACAGCCGGTGCCCCCAGCAACAACGGCAGCCTCTGCCCCTCCTCCAGGAGCTCCCCAAATGGCACCTCCGTCCGGAGCCCCTCCACAATACCCCCCTCAACAGTACCAGCCTATGCCACCCCCAGGATACATGCCTTATCAGTATGGAAGTTACGCACCCCCAGGGGGTGTTGGTGGAGTACCCGGAGGTTATCCCGGATATGCACCACCCTTACCCCCTGGTTATTACTATGGTGGATATGGGATGCCACCACCCCAAGGGTACCCCCCTCAAGGGCAGCAGCCCCCACCTGGAGGACAGTACCCAGGACGTTGACCCTCAGAGTAAATAGTTAGTGATGAGTTTTGTTCCTGTTACCACCGAATATGAATCTGTACACTCAGTTATATACCAGTGAACCTGAAGTATCCCTTTTGTACCCTTGATTAGAGTGTCATGTCCAGGAATGCACGCAGAGGAGGCCACGCTACTCCATGATAGGCATCACAAAGTGTCCTCATCTATATCAGTTCCATGAAATATGAACATGACAAATAACTGTCGAATATGAAATATTTGTCAAACAATACTTGCGTGCAATGCTGGACATAAGTATGATTAAAAATCTCAGCCATTTAGGGATGTAGAAGGGCTAGGTCAGGTTCTAAACAACAGTGCATAAATTAATTGAAAATTAATTTTCAAGTATTAGGTGCGTATGGAAATGAAAAAGTATAGGGCGGCAAAGATCAACATCAATAAAACAAGCTCACCTTTAGAGATATTAATGAGAAAACAGTTAAAATCTTGAATTCGATTGCATTCGGTTAAGGCCTGGTTTTCACTCGCAACACAAATGGGTTTTGATACAAACACAAGTCAAGGAAAAAGTACTTTTATTCTCCTTCTATTTGGGCTTATGCTTAGGCTGCAGTGATTCCTATAAGGAATGAGCGAGTTTTTTCGTTTTTTGCGGTTTATGCCTATTCTTTATCGTGCGATGTTGTTTTCTCGAGAAGGGCTAAATTGCTATGCTTATGCAAACGCTTACATGTGTGTAGCTGCGTCGCTAGTGAAAACCAGACACGACAGAAATAGTTATAGCATTATAAAAGTGCCGGTAGTTGGATAGACTGTTAGCTGTTCCTGTTTAGTAAGTCGAGCGGGCAAGCCAATCACAAAATCGAACTTGGCGAGACTGGAGCGAGCAAACGAAATCCCGACTCTTCCCCAGCGCCCCCTCAGAGGCCCTCACCTTGTATAACTTTCGCTCGCTCGGTCGATCGGCGACCGCGTGATGCTCGACCGCTAGACTATCCAGAGAGGGACTGCTAGTAGTTTAGTAGTAAGATGTCATGTTTGTATGAATTTTTGTACTCGGTGGCCTGAGGTATTATTCAAATATAAGACGAGATATATGTTTCAGACTTAGCCAAAATGGCGCGACCTCGCCCCTCAAAAATGTACTTCATATGACAGAACAGTATGTGACAGAACAGTATGTGAAACATGTCTTGAATGCCAGATGAACCGGTTTGAAATTTCTTGTAGGTTTTAAATAAACAAACTGTAAACTTAAGATCTTTGTTTTCATTACAGCTCTTGGCCTTTTGTAACAATGAAGTGAATTCTCATCTCAGTCTGCATTTTTTTTGGTGGTGTTATTGGCGTTTCAAAAAATATGTGAACTCTCAAGTAGTTATTTTCTTTAACTCCGATTAGTGAAACGGGTATCCTAGAAAGTTTGTATTGATGCTTTCCAAGCTAATAAATTCTCTCAATATGACGCAATATACGCTACGCTAGCGTGAAATTTGTTAAGTCTATTTCATTACATAACAAGCGTGATTATAATCACTACTGGTACCTTTCAACTTTGTCAGGAATTAAGTGGAATTAAGTGCGAGGAATCGTGGGAAAACGCCAAGGGGAACCACCTTCTTCAATGGGCGAGGCAGCTATTGTTAGTCAATTGACTGCATCAGACCTAAACGATTGGATCGAAATGATTAAGTGATACACCGAGAAACCCCGCCTTACCACCACCTGGTTGTTACGACCACGTTTTAACTCGTGAATACGCGAAGCGTAATGAATGAGTTATCGTAAACGGTGACAAATATGCAAATTTTCACTCCTTCCTTCCATTTCCTTGGTACTTGGTATATCCCTGATCATAATGTATGGTACTTCATGTATCCCTTATTGTAAAGTATTTAGATATATTGCAGTGTAATTTAGGGTCGGATTACAGTATCTAGGGTTGAAGCACTGATTTTAGTATTTAGGTTTAAGCACTGATTCCAGTATTTCCAGTGTATAGAAAGGGTTAGTTCTTGTATATGGTCTGGGCTAGCAGCATATTATGTTATATCTCTTAACAATTACAGATTCCGGCAGCTACAATAGTCCTCGGTGGTGTAGTGGATAGTGTGCATGGAGCAGATCATACGACCCGGGTTCGATTCCCTATTCTGCTGTTTTATGAGATTATCAATAATCATAGTTAACTGGGAGATCTTCCGTTGGCCAGCGGATGATTGCATGACGCATGCGCGTTTGAGTTGTTGCTCGGAGGTTTTTTTGCCCTCGTGGTTCGCTTCATGCAACTTTGCGGGTGTTTTTGCCTCCTGTTTGCCAATTAATCGGTACCGTTTGCAGATTTTTCCAATTTTTCCGTCAGTTAATCGGTACTAGTCGGGTATTTCGTCCTAATTTGCCTGTGTGTTGTGGTTTTTCTCATTTTTACGGCCGTTCGCGTACAGCATGCCGCCTCGACGTACAAGAAATAGTTCAGACAGTTCTCTCCCGCTCGTTTCCTCGTCAGCTTTAGCGACGTACACTGCTTCATCGACGGCCGGTCAAAGGCCCAGCAGTTCCTCGGCTAACGTGTCTCCAGAGTTTTTGGCCTCCGTCATTCAGGCCATTCAGGGGCCAATATCATCGATCGTACAAAATTCGCTTTCTGCAGCAGTTGGCCCGCCGTCGCCGCACGTCTCTTCGCAAGGCCTTCCCGCCAACGTTGCTTTGCCCGAGTCTTCTTTAGTGCATCGCACGTCGCAGCTCAGTCAGTTTGGCCTGCATCAACCTTGGTCCTCCGGGCATAATGTCGCGTCTTTTGGTTCTCAGCCAGCGGTGAGTTATGCTCCGTCGCCGACCGCATCTCTGCACGTTGCTTCGCCGGCTAGTTCGTCAACAGCTACAGGTATGTCGTCACTTGTAGTTCCTTCTTTTGTTTCCCTGTTCTCTCCTACTAGTTTGCCGTTGTCAGCGCCGTGTTCGTCAACATTTCCTAGCCTGTCGGCCACGGTTAACTCGGCCTTTGCTACGCGCCCGGTGGCAAGTTATGCCTCGGTCCCTTCGCTGGCAGCACTTCAACAGCCATTCGTCATCGGCCCTGGCTATTCACCCATGCCGTTCAAGGTCGTCTCCCAAATCACCGCCGGAACATTTGTGAATTTGGAGGAATTATTGGCTGAAAAAATCCCAGTCAGCGAACCCGAACCGCAACTTTGAGGGGGACATTGGGGTTCGCGGTATCACGGTATTGGTCCATTTTTCGTGCGGTATTTCGGTAAATTTTATTTTTGAACGCGGTATTTCGGTATTGTCTGAGACTGCGGTATGCGGTATTTGATTATTTCGGACTGCGGTATTCGGTGAAACACGTTTTTTTGCGCGGTATTTCGGTATTTGACAGGCTGATGATTTGCTGACCTTTGCTGTCATTCCCCAAATAGTATTATGAAATAACATTCCTAGAGATCCCTAGGCTCGATTACCCGCCGTTTTGTGCGCCCGCGTTCCTTCGCGCACACCACTTGTTGGGAGCCTAGGTACTTGGTGTATCCCTGATCGATCATAATGTATGGTACTTCATGTATCCCTCATTGTAATGTATTTAGATATATTGCAGTGTAATTTAGGGTCGGATTACAATATCTAGGGTTGAAGCACTGATTTTAGTATTTAAGGTTAAGCACTGATTCAAGTATTTCCAGTGTATCGAAAGGGTTAGTTCTTATATATGGTCTGGGCTAGCAGCATATTATCTTATATCCCTTAAAAATTACAGTTTCCGGGAGCAAGTCCTCGGTGGTGTAGTGGATAGTGTGCATGGAGCAGATCATACGGCCCGGGTTCGATTCCCTATTCTACTGTTTTTTTTTTACCATTTATTTCTACTGAAATAAAAACTAAGTGTTTAAATACAAAATGATAAGGCATACACCAAGTACATACCGTTGGGAGGAGGATCTGAACACCGGACTCCCTCAAACGGCTGAAAATCGAGCCTAAGAGATCCCTAGATGACATGTGTAATCTCTACCGTACAACAATAGCGTCATTCATAAACTCATTATGGAATGTGACAAATTTAAAATCGCGACTACTTCGTTTCAACGGGCCGCTTGTGCCGCCACGATTTCACTCTCATCTTTCCTGTTTTTTGATTGGCTAAGCCTGTGACTGTGCTTGACAACGAAGCGCGATGTGTCACACTATACTCAGTTTAGACCACAGCGTGCGTTATACAATCAGGTCACGCTATAGTCAAAATTTTGGCGTAAAAAGATAAAGTAAGAAATCGTAAAACTGCGCCACGCGATGTCATGTACGAAAAATTAAACGGGTATTAAACGGATATTTATTTAATTTTCATGTTTTGATTCATTCCGCCTTTTAGGATTTCACGCTCAAGATTCCGGATTCCGGATTCCGGATTCCGGATTCCGGGGAATAGGTAAACCATTAGCCGTTCCGAATGGCTGAATATTTTTTCCGAACGGATAGCCCTAGCCGTTCGAACGGCTGAAGGTTTTTTTGAACGGCTAGCAGCAGCCGTTCGAACGGCTGAAGGTTTTTTTTGAACGGCTAGCAGCAGCCATTCGAACGGCTGAATAAATTTTTTGAACGGCTAATCACGAATCACAGCCGTTCGAACGGGAGGCCGTTCGTGAACGGCTGATGAACAGCAAGACGGCTTGAACGGCTCGAACGGATAGCCGTCAGTATCGTTTTCGCGTGAGAGGTCACAAATGTCGTGTGTAAGCCAAGTGAACGTTTTTTTGTTTTAAAGCATAGACACAGTTGTGAATTTGAAAACGGTAAGAAGAAAAGTCGAGTGGGTTTGGGGGGCTCTAAATTGAAAGACCGTGTAGGATGTATGGAAAGAGGACAAAGGGATATAATTGGAGAGAACAATTGACATTTTCGGTATGCAACCTGGAACTGTTACGTGGTCATTTTCTGCGAAAGCTTTAGTTCCTTCTACGAGGTAAGTCTTACTACGACTACGTAAAACGCGCAACTGACCGTAACTAGATCGCTTATCCTACATCCCTCCAAATATATTTGTACCTGCCTGATATCCATACCTGCGGTATCGGTATTTTGTTGATTTTCCTTGCGGTATTGCGGTATTTTTGATTTTATGCTGCGGTATTGCGGTATGGGCTACCCCCCAATGTCCCCCTCCAACTTTGGTTTGACGGCTGCTTGGTGTTGTCTCGCACGCCCAAAAAGCCTAGGCGGCAGATCTCGGACATCTCTTCGTGGATGGAGGCCTTTTCTATCTTTTTCCTCATCCTTTGCTCAACTTTCCCGCACCGTTGGCGTGATTTGACCAGCTACAAGTTATTAATACTACGAACATATCGTCAGTTTAGCGGTTTGTTGGTTGAACTACGATCGTGCCTTCAGGGAGCACGCGGCCGCCGTGAAACTCACCGACTGGTCAACAATGGACGTTCAGTTGTTCAACTACCATACCGCGGGTGCTCAAGTTCGCTCTCGTCTGCCTCCGACTAATTCTTTTGCTTCGCAGGTTGAGGCTTCTGGTAACACCTTCAGAAAGATTGTTTGTCACTCGTGGAATGTGGGCCGTTGCATCGCTCTACACTCTCTAGCCTTCTCTTTGCTATATTTTATAGTTACTTGTCGTATTTTATACTTAATTAAGTCCCACAAGATCCGTTTGTCTTTAACTTCATCATATTTAGCTAGCCAATCAGCAGTGTCGGTTCCGCCATGTGTGCAGCAAATGCTTTGGTGAGCATCGTGCCACCTCTTGCACTTCTCCTGCTCCACAGTCCTCTTGTCCTCACTCCCCAGCGGATCTGGACGAACCTAAACGTCGAAAGCGCCACTAGCTGCTTCTTGCCTTAGATTGTTGTTGGGTTTTATCTTGTTTGCTATACACAACTTGTACATAAGTTCATGTCTGTTGGGCCTTTCCGCCACCTGGTGGTTTATTTTACTTCCCACATTGATTAAAAAAAAAAGAAAGAAATCCAAGATTGTTTGTTTTTGTCCTAGGCTCCTCGCCAATACTACCATGTTTGAGGAAGTTTCACCACTAAATTTTGAATTGTTTGCTACGAATTGCGACGCCATCCGGATAAGGCGAAGGTCAATTTTGTGCTTCAGGGTATCAGTCAATGCTTTAGACTTGGTTTTGATAAACCGGTTACTTTGAAATCAGCTAGGAGAAACAAATTATCTGCTTTTCAACATGCTGACGTAATTGATGCTTATTTGGCTAACGAGATCGAGCTTGGCAGGGTAGTCGGCCCTTTTGTCTCCCCTCCTGTAAGAAATCTTCACATCAGCAGTTTTGGGGTCATTCCCAAGAAAGCACAGCCAGGTAAATGGCGCCTTATTGTAGATTTATCCTTCCCAGAGGGTCACAGTGTAAATGATGGCATTGATCCTGATGCTTGGCATCTCCAGTACATCAAAATCGATGACATTATCAAGATGGTGTAAAAATTTGGGCCTGGTGCTCTTATGGCTTAATTCGACATTGAGTCAGCATATCGAAATATTGCAATTCACCCTGCGGACCGCCACCTTTTGGGCATGAAATGGCGCAATGCTTATTACGTGGACCTTGCCTTACCCTTCGGGCTTCGCTCTGCCTCAGCCATTTTCAACTCTGTGGCAGATCTGGTCGAATGGATTCTTGTCAACAACTACGGTATTAATGACCTGTTACATTATTTAGACGATTATATCATGGCAGCCCCTGCCAATTCTCCCATCTGCGCCTCATATCTTCAAGTAGCTGTTTCAGTTGTGGCACGCTTGGGTCTCCCTTTACACCCTCAGAAATGCCTGGGTCCGGCTTCATGCATGGTTGTTTTGGGAATTGAATTAGACACAGCTGCTCAGATTGCTCGCCTTCCAGCTGATAAGTTTTTGGCAATTCAGGACGTTCTCACTAATTGGTCAACCCGCAAATGCTGTACAAGAAAAGAACTTCAATCATTGATTGGTCGGTTGCATCATGCGTGTATGGTAGTGTGGCCGGGTCGCACTTTTCTCCGCAGAATGATTGATCTATTGTCTTGTTTCCGGAACGATTCTCATCCGATTCGTCTTAATGTGGAGTTTCGGAAAGACTTAGCTTGGTGGGTGGAATTTTTCGGTCAGTGGAACGGGATTGCCTTTTTCCTTTTTCCCACCCTCGAACCCATCCCAGATTTCTCTGTTTGTTCTGATGCATCTGGTGCAATTGGCTATGGCGCAGTATTGGACACCGAATGGTTCAACGGAAAATGGCTTCCTCGTCAAATTCATTTGTCTATTGCTTATAAGGAACTCTTCCCTGTTGTGTTGGCAGCCCATGTTTGGGGTTCTCATTGGTCTCGCAAACAGATTTGGTTTCGCGTTGACAACGAAGCTGTGGTTCACATACTTTTGGATCAATAAAGCTGAGTTTTTTGGAAATGAAAAAACCCAGGAGAGAGGATTGAAGATGTCGGGTCTACCAATAAATGACGTCATATGACGCCATCATCGACGAATGACCATTAGTCGGAGTGGAGAAGAATTCAGAGAGTAATCGGGTCAGTAATTTTAAATCGGCCGCGCCGATTTGAAATTACTGACCTGATGGCGTCGGCACGTAGTAATGATTTTTGATTTACTCTAAAACCGTCTTAAAGATTTTCTTGAAATTTCGTCTGTAGCTCAGAATGATATGTAAGTACTGAAGTAATACTATAGTAACCTCTGTCGCTTGGAAACCAGCGACACATAAAGGTTTGATCACACTTCATAAACTTGGTGAAGTATGAAAGCAATCGAAGCATGTCTTCCCTGCAAAGATGTGAATTCAAAACATACACGCCATGGCCAGGCATGGCAAGTGTTTTAGACATAGATTTGCGCTGTTTTTGTATTTACGATCCATTTTATTTATCCCACTATAAAATAATTTGGGTTGCTATGGCAATGCAAAGTAGCATTTTTCAGTTTTTGACGATTATAGTTCGTGTAGTCCATCCAATATTCCCAAAAATCCCAAAACAATTTAAGGAGGAAGCTTTATGACCCATTATATGACGTATAGGTATTTTGAAGTTTATGTACAAAAAAACTACCCTGTCGTCTTTTACGTTACTTGAGGTTTTATGTACATCTTTTTCGCAATATTTTAGAATGATATCAAAACAACAAATAATCATACAATAACTAGACGCCTAACTGCGTGTACCCAGGCAGTCGTTGTACAGAGAAGCATTATATTGCAATAGGCCATTTCCGAGTTGCCTTTAGCCTCTCTCCCAACAAAGAACCTTTGATCTTTAGATGAATATTTTTGTTTTATTTTGTATTACTTTTATAAAAGATTCTTGAAATATTTTTCCTGAGCATGTACTCCCTCCTGATGAAAACACCATAGCCAGCCAATCAGATGTTATATCTGCAGTAGCCTGTAATTCTATTTCCTATGGTAATGCATCTTGTTAATGAAAAATGTGAAATGCTTGCAGATAATAATTTTAAAAACAATTTTGATTCCGTTATCGACGTTGGTAAATTGTCGTGTGTTTCCGTTACTCTTTGGCACAACTTTGTAATTCCCAAGAAACTAGCTTCGTAGTTAGATCGGGTTATGTCGTAGGCAGTTTGCAACACGTGGTTTATTTTTAACTTCACGCGATATTTTAAGTTTGACTTAATGGTTGCTTTGTACTTGTACAAGTTTGTTGTACAATTTTGTGCTAGTCCACTTAGGTGCTGATGAAGGTTTTTGCGCCATGCGAAAATCTTGCGAGATGGTTCGTAGGTTGGATGTTTCAAAATCACTGGATACTCATTACTCAATTACTGGATACTCGTGTATGTTGTACGCCACTAATTAACTATTATTAGAGCGCGAAAGCGCGCTTGATATCGGCTAAGAATTAGGCGATATCACGCAAGCTTGTGCACTATAACAGTTTTATTATTCAACACATTGATAACAAAGCACAGTTTGAAGAAAAAATATCAAGGCCGGTCCGTCATTTTTGCATTCTCATGTCAAATTGCGAAATTTACCGTCATCGTTGGATATATGTCATGTAGCCATAGCGTATATCGATAACTTTTTGACCATATTTGGGCAGTGTATCAATGTGTTGAATTTTAATATCAGGTATAGTTTTAGCTTGACGTAATAGTTGCTTTGGAGCTACACAACTTTTGGAAGTTTATAAGTTGAGGTCCTTTTTGACTCGATTAAGGCCGCCGATCAAGTGATCATTGTGTTGATTTTTGTTGTTGAAATTTTAATATTATAATATAGTTTTTAACAAAAAATAAATAGTAGAGAAGATAATCTAGCTTCCCCCACAAAACTTTAACGGTTTCCCCTTCATAGTCCAGCGTTTTGAGTCAGCAAAATGATAATTTTCATTGTGTTGCGATGAGATTTGAATGTTCGGCTATGCCGAGTTTGGCTGGATCTACTAAATCCCTGCTTGACGAGTCATCAGATTACACGGTATGATTAGTATGCAGTTTAACACAGGTAACAGATGCGTTGGACTTCTATAAGCTTTGAAATATGTTTTAAAGTGTTTTGATTTTTCAAATTATACTGTTCAAAATGTATTTAGTAGGTTATTTGGAAGAAATGACAGATACGTGTTTCTCGTTGCTATTCAAACAGTTCAAAGAACCGTACTGTTGATAAAAGGTCTTTTTTTAGTTTTCCCACCAAGGTCAGGTGTCGTCATTTAATGGCCTTGGATAGCATTTCCGGTTTTATTTAGCAAGTGCTATACGGCTCTAACTACGAAACAACGAGAATCCATAAAAGTAAAGGATTTTTTTAGCGGAGCCCACGGGCCGAAGGCCCGGCGGAGCACCATACTCATAGAACCTATGCCCGTCATTTTTCATGGTCGCGTTGCGTGCCCGCCGCCGCCGCCGCCGCCGTACGCGTTGGGCTAACTCGCTGGCGTGTATGACGTCGCAAAACATGCGCGTGTAACGCCACAAAACATCCGGGATCTCTGAGGCTTTGTTTTTCGCGCGGCTTCGGTAAACACTTTAGCCGTTGCAAGATTTTTTGCTGTTTTTAGCGGAGAATTAAAGAAATTTTTTTTTGTGGTTTGCTACTCAAGACAGGATACTAATTAAGGGATACTCAGAAGCCGCTTTAGTGGACAAAGAAGAGCTTTCAGGGATAAAATCTTGCTTCGAGGAGCTATATACGTTTTTAGCAATGTGAAGAGATGGGTTCGTTTTAGGATTTCAGCACCAAAGCGGAGATTCAAAGAATGTCCGGGGCAGTACGCAGCTCTTACAAGGTCTTCGCTGATTTGCTGAGAAAACAATAGAACAAACAACACAACAATGGCTAACAATAGACCCTAGACCTAAAAACAATAGAGCTGCATGATATACAGGTCCAATGAAATTAGAGGTAGTAAAGAGCTGCGTGGTATCTGGAATGTCCAAGTACAGTATATATGTAGTCGCCGGAGGGACTTAAAGGTAAAATAAATTACATTTTTCGATGGGAATTTATCATGATATCAATCTGTGATTGACTTCTTGTTTGTGTTCTCGTTAGTTTTGGAGAATTGTTTATAAACGTGTAGCTTAAATTCAGTTGTATTAATTTCTTGAATTTCATCGAAGACACGGCTCGGCCTCGATGCGCTATAAATGATACGCGTTTTGCTTTTAAACATAAACTAATGGAGATTTGAATAAAATTTTTCGAAAGAAGATTGTGTTGTCCATTTTTATGTGTTTGTTCATTCATTACATAGATTGAAAAGCGATTTTATGTAAACAAAACAAGACTTAGATTTTATATTCGCGTCGCCTTATGCAAATATGTTTGTGTTTTTTCTTTTTTTGATTTCCAAATCAGTTTCTCGGGAATTTTTTGACAAACAACAACTGTATTTTATTCGGAAAATAGTCGTAATAGTTATTCTAGACGGAGAAAAAGTTGTTTTTGTGAACTTTTGTACGGTCTAAATGTACTGTGCAGACGGTCGGGTAATACTATTTTTGAGAATTGCTAAAATTGAAAAATAGCTCGGTCGTCAATCTTAATTCTTGTGCTTCCGACCTTTCACTTAAGTTAAGTTCCATCTTAGTTAAGCTTGTTCAGAGGGTCTTCAGAGGGCGACGCTGTTAGACTAAGCCTAACTATATATATTACACAATGATGTATGAATGATATGTCTGTCAATATGTTTATATAAATTTGAGATAGCTGATATAAGTAGAGGTGTTAAATAGTTGCAATGCGGCTTTTGTGATCGTAATCGGCTTCAAACACCTTCAAAAGCTGTTTTGAATTGGCAGTTATGAAATAGCATTGAATTATCTGTTATCAGAGTTCATTATTCTTGTCTTGTTTTTAACCACTCAAACACATGTTCTAACTGACCACTGTTTTCTTGATGATTTACACGCGTATATCTTTGATAATCCTTTATTTCTACTTTCCCCTCCCCGGACTGGACAAAGAGACAGAAAACCGTTGTTCCGATGGGTGAATCTATAAAGCAATTTAAATTCAATCAGGCCTAATAATCTTAGCAGCGGTCTATAATTACCCAGGCAGTGAGGCCTGGGTTGAAATTTCGGCTTCATTTTTTTTTCCACGTTCAGTCACAAATCGCCGTCGGGGTTCTAAAGCGGATGCGTCAAGTCCCAGACAGCTCATGCGTAGAGTAGGGCAGCTGAGCACCTTGCTGAGCACATGGTAAACATTTACAGAAGTTGTCGTCGTTGAAAGTTAGCACGGATTCCTTGATTTCTAGGGCGCAGAAATCACATACAAACGAACCGACGCCATTCGCGGTAGACCCACACTAAAAGACATTCAGCGTTTTCGGAAGTGGTCGGTTCGCAAGACTTTCGAGAGATCAATGTACGAGGGAACATTGTTCCATTTGTAAGTGAACCTATCGAGCTAGAATCATGATATACCAAATGAGCGTCATCGTATTTTTAGACGTGATTGCTTGTGAAATAAGTTTTGCTTGTGAAATAAGTTTTATTTGCATGTGAATGAAAACTAATTTCCATATGAAAGGTTTCGCACCTAGCCTCGCTTTGATAGAGAGGCTAAAGGCAACTCGGAAATGGCCTATTTATTAGCCTGCAGAAGAGGCAAATGTTTTTTTTTTGCGTTTCTAAAGTGAGGGAGGCGAGCGTGAGGGATTCACGCGAGGGGAGGAGCTTGGTTTGCCCCGCGCGCATTCTCTCGCGCTCAAAAGTCTTGACTTGTGATACTGTATTGTTACTGCTTCCATCTTACTATACAAGACACATAATCTACATGATAAATCAGTTTCCCAACAAAGAACCTTTGATCTTTAGATGAATATTTTTGTTTTATTTTGTATTACTTTTATAAAAGATTCTTGAAATATTTTTCCTGAGCATGTACTCCCTCCTGATGAAAACACCATAGCCAGCCAATCAGATGTTATATCTGCAGTAGCCTGTAATTCTATTTCCTATGGTAATGCATCTTGTTAATGAAAAATGTGAAATGCTTGCAGATAATAATTTTAAAAACAAGTAATAATTTTGCACTTCATAATTTGAAAGTGAGCTGTACCATTTATGTTTTTAGTATACTGAATTGGTTGTATGTGATTTTCATTATAAACCAGGAGGGAGGGAATACATATATTTTGACTTCTTTGTCATGGGATTATAGCTAGAACTAATACAATAGCAGGGAAGCCACATCAAAAACCCTGTGTGTCCACTATTATTTATTATAGCATTTTCGAGAATTGATTTGCTTTGAAGTGAATCACACAACAGTCCTTCCTTGTTGTCACTGAAAACGTTAAAACTTACTTCATCTCCACAAACATCAACAGTTTTTGGTAAATCAGATGATGATATACACACATTTAAACATACATTGTCGCAGTCTTTTGCCATTATCATGTTGTGGTGCAATTTTGTCATTGGTGCAAATTTTATTTTTCCTTTGTTCAAAACTCATTATCATACATTTCCATACCCCAAAACAAAGGAGAATAAAATTTGCACCAAGGACAAAATTGCACCACAACATCTACAACAGTAGCTTAAGTGTTTGAATTCCAATAACAACATGATTTCATTTAGAGTAGCAGAGAGAGTAGATGTCTACAACACAACTTAGATTGAAATTTATGGTCTCATTTGCAAAGTTCTGAGGAAGTACTATACTGTTTTGCTATTTTTATGTACCCCCTTCACCTCAAACATATCATCGTTATGTAGTAGCATACTAAGCTATCAAGTGATAATGCTTCAAGAAGCACACATGTACCTTGAGGATGGCCTCTACCATAATTATACATCCCTTGCATGAGAATCAAATACTGTATTTTGAACCCCATATCAACATTACAATAGATAGAAACACCAATACATCCCACAGTTAATATGAAATTGGTGTAGTTTTGAGATAATAGTGATTCAAAGGCTCTTTGTTAAGAGGTACGGTACTGATATCGCTCTATTGAAGTCTCTTGATGTACAGTACCGGTGTAGCTTTTGCTGTATTCTAGTTCATAGTCAGTATCAAGCACATTTAACATTGTAGCTAATTCTGTCTGCATTAAATAGGACTGTCTGTCTAATTGAGACAAACTTATTATAAATACAACTCATTATTTGAATGTGGTCGTTTGCAGAACTGATTCCTTGTTTGTTGTTATAAATCAAAGAGCACAAACTCATTGCAACACATTGTTGTCTCGCATTTTGTCCAAATACCAACTCATTACCTTGGCTATATGGTGCTGCTATTATTTTGCTGGGGTCATCATACATTGGGCGAGGGCGAGGATTCTTTTCTATATCTGCACTGTATCTGTGCTCAGCTTAAATTTACAATAATTCGCTACGTGAGTTCGAGTCTTGTAAAGACACATAACTCTGCTACAAAAAAACAATGAGCAACATCGTTTACTTCGAGATTTTTACTTTAATACTTTTACGATGTGTCTCAGAGGATTTCAGCTTATGTTTCCTAACGTAAATATATAACAATGCATTTTTGAAGACTTGGGTACTCGAACAGACACATTTGTAAACAAATTCTCTAACCTTTCTGCTCTTGTTGCTCAGACGTTGTAGAGTTCGCACTGGGATTCTACGTGGTTCACAAGCAATCACGTCTAAAAATACGATGACGCTCATTTGGTATATCATGATTCTAGCTCGATAGGTTCACTTACAAATGGAACAATGTTCCCTCGTACATTGATCTCTCGAAAGTCTTGCGAACCGACCACTTCCGAAAACGCTGAATGTCTTTTAGTGTGGGTCTACCGCGAATGGCGTCGGTTCGTTTGTATGTGATTTCTGCGCCCTAGAAATCAAGGAATCCGTGCTAACTTTCAACGACGACAACTTCTGTAAATGTTTACCATGTGCTCAGCAAGGTGCTCAGCTGCCCTACTCTACGCATGAGCTGTCTGGGACTTGACGCATCCGCTTTAGAACCCCGACGGCGATTTGTGACTGAACGTGGAAAAAAAAATGAAGCCGAAATTTCAACCCAGGCCTCACTGCCTGGGTAATTATAAACCGCTGCTAAGATTATTAGGCCTGATTGAATTTAAATTGCTTTATAGATTCACCCATCGGAACAACGGTTTTCTGTCTCTTTGTCCAGTCCGGGGAGGGGAAAGTAGAAATAAAGGATTATCAAAGATATACGCGTGTAAATCATCAAGAAAACAGTGGTCAGTTAGAACATGTGTTTGAGTGGTTAAAAACAAGACAAGAATAACGAACTCTGATAACAGATAATTCAATGCTATTTCATAACTGCCAATTCAAAACAGCTTTTGAAGGTGTTTGAAGCCGATTACGATCACAAAAGCCGCATTGCAACTATTTAACACCTCTACTTATATCAGCTATCTCAAATTTATATAAACATATTGACAGACATATCATTCATACATCATTGTGTAATATATATAGTTAGGCTTAGTCTAACAGCGTCGCCCTCTGAAGACCCTCTGAACAAGCTTAACTAAGATGGAACTTAACTTAAGTGAAAGGTCGGAAGCACAAGAATTAAGATTGACGACCGAGCTATTTTTCAATTTTAGCAATTCTCAAAAATAGTATTACCCGACCGTCTGCACAGTACATTTAGACCGTACAAAAGTTCACAAAAACAACTTTTTCTCCGTCTAGAATAACTATTACGACTATTTTCCGAATAAAATACAGTTGTTGTTTGTCAAAAAATTCCCGAGAAACTGATTTGGAAATCAAAAAAAGAAAATACACAAACATATTTGCATAAGGCGACGCGAATATAAAATCTAAGTCTTGTTTTGTTTACATAAAATCGCTTTTCAATCTATGTAATGAATGAACAAACACATAAAAATGGACAACACAATCTTCTTTCGAAAAATTTTATTCAAATCTCCATTAGTTTATGTTTAAAAGCAAAACGCGTATCATTTATAGCGCATCGAGGCCGAGCCGTGTCTTCGATGAAATTCAAGAAATTAATACAACTGAATTTAAGCTACACGTTTATAAACAATTCTCCAAAACTAACGAGAACACAAACAAGAAGTCAATCACAGATTGATATCATGATAAATTCCCATCGAAAAATGTAATTTATTTTACCTTTAAGTCCCTCCGGCGACTACATATATACTGTACTTGGACATTCCAGATACCACGCAGCTCTTTACTACCTCTAATTTCATTGGACCTGTATATCATGCAGCTCTATTGTTTTTAGGTCTAGGGTCTATTGTTAGCCATTGTTGTGTTGTTTGTTCTATTGTTTTCTCAGCAAATCAGCGAAGACCTTGTAAGAGCTGCGTACTGCCCCGGACATTCTTTGAATCTCCGCTTTGGTGCTGAAATCCTAAAACGAACCCATCTCTTCACATTGCTAAAAACGTATATAGCTCCTCGAAGCAAGATTTTATCCCTGAAAGCTCTTCTTTGTCCACTAAAGCGGCTTCTGAGTATCCCTTAATTAGTATCCTGTCTTGAGTAGCAAACCACAAAAAAAAATTTCTTTAATTCTCCGCTAAAAACAGCAAAAAATCTTGCAACGGCTAAAGTGTTTACCGAAGCCGCGCGAAAAACAAAGCCTCAAAGATCCCGGATGTTTTGTGGCGTTACACGCGCATGTTTTGCGACGTCATACACGCCAGCGAGTTAGCCCAACGCGTACGGCGGCGGCGGCGGCGGCGGGCACGCAACGCGACCATGAAAAATGACGGGCATAGGTTCTATGAGTATGGTGCTCCGCCGGGCCTTCGGCCCGTGGGCTCCGCTAAAAAAATCCTTTACTTTTATGGATTCTCGTTGTTTCGTAGTTAGAGCCGTATAGCACTTGCTAAATAAAACCGGAAATGCTATCCAAGGCCATTAAATGACGACACCTGACCTTGGTGGGAAAACTAAAAAAAGACCTTTTATCAACAGTACGGTTCTTTGAACTGTTTGAATAGCAACGAGAAACACGTATCTGTCATTTCTTCCAAATAACCTACTAAATACATTTTGAACAGTATAATTTGAAAAATCAAAACACTTTAAAACATATTTCAAAGCTTATAGAAGTCCAACGCATCTGTTACCTGTGTTAAACTGCATACTAATCATACCGTGTAATCTGATGACTCGTCAAGCAGGGATTTAGTAGATCCAGCCAAACTCGGCATAGCCGAACATTCAAATCTCATTGCAACACAATGAAAATTATCATTTTGCTGACTCAAAACGCTGGACTATGAAGGGGAAACCGTTAAAGTTTTGTGGGGGAAGCTAGATTATCTTCTCTACTATTTATTTTTTGTTAAAAACTATATTATAATATTAAAATTTCAACAACAAAAATCAACACAATGATCACTTGATCGGCGGCCTTAATCGAGTCAAAAAGGACCTCAACTTATAAACTTCCAAAAGTTGTGTAGCTCCAAAGCAACTATTACGTCAAGCTAAAACTATACCTGATATTAAAATTCAACACATTGATACACTGCCCAAATATGGTCAAAAAGTTATCGATATACGCTATGGCTACATGACATATATCCAACGATGACGGTAAATTTCGCAATTTGACATGAGAATGCAAAAATGACGGACCGGCCTTGATATTTTTTCTTCAAACTGTGCTTTGTTATCAATGTGTTGAATAATAAAACTGTTATAGTGCACAAGCTTGCGTGATATCGCCTAATTCTTAGCCGATATCAAGCGCGCTTTCGCGCTCTAATAATAGTTAATTAGTGGCGTACAACATACACGAGTATCCAGTAATTGAGTAATGAGTATCCAGTGATTTTGAAACATCCAACCTACGAACCATCTCGCAAGATTTTCGCATGGCGCAAAAACCTTCATCAGCACCTAAGTGGACTAGCACAAAATTGTACAACAAACTTGTACAAGTACAAAGCAACCATTAAGTCAAACTTAAAATATCGCGTGAAGTTAAAAATAAACCACGTGTTGCAAACTGCCTACGACATAACCCGATCTAACTACGAAGCTAGTTTCTTGGGAATTACAAAGTTGTGCCAAAGAGTAACGGAAACACACGACAATTTACCAACGTCGATAACGGAATCAAAAAATGTCCAAAATCATTCCCTCAATAATAAAGAGATACCACCAAACGGCCCACTTGTGAAGTCGTAACCAGCTACTTGTTTTCGTCATAAAATCAGCGTCGTAATTACGACCACCTAATCTTTATAATGAGATATAACTGCCAAAAGGATAACAAATATTGAGATTAACGTTTAAAATAGACAAGGTTGGAATGATAAATTGATTAGGGTTGTTATAACATAGCGGGCAAAATTACTGACTGCTGATTGGCTGAGACTGAGGGCGTTTTTCCTTAATCACGAGGGCACTTTTGGTAATCAAGAGGGCATGATTACTTGATCCTGATTGGTCGAGCATAAATATTTCTCACTCGTGATTGGTTGAGCGCGTCGTTCTCGTTGCATTCAGTTGGCTTAGCGGGATTTTGAAGAAAATCTACAAACGGAGCACTCGCATGTTTCGCCGGGGATTTTTCGATAAAAAAGGAAGCAAATCGGATTTTACGTAAGAAAGAAATTCTACAAGTGAATTACAGCATTTTACGCCAAACAGGAAGCGATTATTTGTGTTAAAACGTGGATTAACCAGGCGCCTTCAGGCCAGTTTGCAACGTTGAAGACCTCGAAGAAATTCATTCATGGCGGCAAAAGGTTTTAAAATTCCATCACTTCATTGAATATATGCGGATTTCTGCGGACCAAAGGAAAGAACTTTGACAGATTTTGCTGAAAGGGACAATATACGTTTAACAGGAGAAATAATAAGGATAAAAAAGGGAAAGAAAGCAATTAAATTGCCAAACGTGCAAGCAAGTTTGAACTCGCCATTTGTTGTTGTTATCAAAGCGGCAAAACGTGACTTGAAACACAGGTACGCTTAAATAAAACTTGCCTTGTTTTTGTCGTAAAGTGTCTTTTATCGATAAAAATTAGGCTATGTTCTCCAGATGAACATAACAGCCAAATGTATCTTTGACCGATTAGAAATTTATTCAACCACGGTGAGTTGAAAAGTTTTTCTTGTCAATTTGCGAGAGAGTATTTTCACTTCGGGTAGTTTCAAGTCTGAGTTACTCTTAAAAAGTCTGAAACGTTTCCCTATAATTTTGCCTGTTATGTTATAAACAAGTAATCGCATGTTCCCTCGTAAAATTAAGGATTAATGTCACTTGTGTTTTCAGAAGCTTCTGAAAACACGCGTGATATTAATCCTTAATTTTACTCGGGCCCATGCAATTACATATACAAATTGTTCTGGATATGTATGCTAAAATGATTACCAATTACACAACTACAGCTGATTTAATAAGTAACACTTTGTTCTGATCAAAACTGTTCTTTCTCTCTTGGCTTTTCCTCACCGTAGTCTTCGCGTTTGTCATGTTTATTTGTTCTTGATAGCACCAACCAGCGGCTTTCCTGGTGAATAAGGTCGCAATACCCTTTTGACATATCTGATGATCAAGTTAAAGAACGTTTGGTAAAAGCGGCCAACTTTTGGGCTTATCAAATCTCCCATCAGTTTCGTCGTGACATCCCCCACCATCTCAGTGATGACATCTTGAGAAGAGGACTCGTCCATTTCGATGAAAGAGGCAGTCTTCTTCTTCCTGATGTCATCTTGAGAGGAGGACTCATCTATTTCGATGGAACAGGCAGACTTCTTCTTCGTGGTGTCATCTTGAGAGGAAGACTCGTCCATTTCGATGGAACAAGCAGACTTCTCCGTGGTGATATCTTGGGAGGAGGACTCGTCCTTTTCGATGGAAGAGGCTGACTTCGTGATGTCATCTTGAGAGGAAGAAGACTCATCCATTTCGATGGAAGAGGCTGACTTCTTCTCCGTGGTGATATCTTGGGAAGAAGTCTCATCCATTTCGATGGAAGAGGGTGACTTCGTGATGACATCTTGAGAGCAGGACTCGTCCATTTCAATGGAAGTGCGAGACTTCGTCTCACCTGCATCACGCAATCTAGGTTTCAGGAGACAACCATCCAACTTCTTTGCAAATGAGGTCTCTTGTAGCTTTTGCTTCACTGCTCTTATTACATGGACTTCCCCGGAAGTCAGACCGCTGATTGCCAGATCACTGCTTTCCAGCTTGTCCTCATCATCAGCCAAGACACGTGAAAATGCAAAGCGATCAGCATTGGCCATTAAAAATGCCGGCTTTGCATTCCTGTTGATGCGTTTGAACGCTGCAATCCAAAACGCTGTGAGCCAATTATTTCTATCTGGTAGCCTGGGCTCGCCTAAATCGCCAGCTGGGACAAATGGCACATTCATGACTGCCTCTTCAGGCAATCCAATGTTAACAAGAGCTTCCTGTATCTTTCTCTTGAAACCTCGAAAGCGGTCGTTGAAGACGTCTTTTTCGGTCTTGTCTTTCGTCTTCTTGCTCGGTGATCGACGAACTTCATTGGCAAACGTAAATACCACTATAGCATGGTTCCAAATCTGCTGGCCCAATGTCGATGTCAGCTTTTTTATTGTTTCCAAGTCGTCGTTACGGAATCGTATCGTGTTTAGCTCAGTGCAAAATAGAAACAGGTCGAATTTCTCCGCTTTAGCTTGGATTTTCCTGAGATATTCTTCATCATTGCCAGTGGCATCAGCCAATCCTGGAGTGTCGAACACTGTAATTTTCACCTTGTTCGTCACAAATTCATAAGGTGTCACCTAGTTAAAATTAACGGACGGTCAGTTAATGACAAATTATTTCTAGAGCATCTTTAATGTTAAGGTTAAGCTTCATATTGACGTAAAAAATTTAATTATTTTTATCCACCTTGTTTTTGTGGTACAATGGTTAGAAAACATGAAGCCAACCTGTGCTTGATCACGGCTTAAGTTTAGAAATCAAAGAAACCTAAGAATAAGTTGCACCGGCACTTTGAATTAAAAGGCAATAATTATGCAAACACATCCGCCATTTTGTTCAAGAGGAGAGTGGGCTCTGGGTACGAGGTTGTTTGACTCACGTGGTGTGCGCAAATTGCTATGCGTCGTAATTGTTAAATGGAACTATTTCGTGAATTTTGCTTCATTTCGTGAACAAAATATAATTCTAAACGTAAGTGAGTGAGTGTGAGTGTGAACCACTACAATAGCTAAAAGCTGATAAATATAAACCGTTGAACGAAAATCGACCTTGAATGTGATTAAATATCATTCCTGAATGCAAATAGAAATGTTGAATGTGAACTGTTTTATTTGTGAATCAAAATATTGATTGTGAATATTAATGATTATTTTTGGTGAATGTGAATGATTATAGCGGAGCTCTCGCGGGCCCGCTGCGGAGCCCCATACTCATAGAACCTATGCCCGTCAGTTTTCATGGTCATGGCTAGGGAATGTTTCGCGGGCGCGTCATGTGCCCGCCCGCCGCCGTACGCGTTGAGCAGGGCTAGCGCGCGGGCGCGTATAACATCGCAAAACATGCACGTATGATGCCACACAACATCCGGGATCTTAGCAATTTTGAAAGGAAACCGAGGTTTTGTTTATCGCGCGGCCACACAGCCGTGAGCTCGGTAAATACTTTAGTTGGGCTGTGTTTAGCGGAGAATTAAAGTCATCATTCCCCTGCAGGTTTTCGCGTTTTGCTACTCAAGACAGGGATACTAATTAAGGGATACTCAGAAGCCGCTTTAGTGAAAAAGAAGAGCTTTCAGGGATAAAATCTTGCTTCGAAGAACTTCATACGTTTTTATCAATGCAGGATCAATGCGGGGAGATGTTTGTTTTACGGATATCAGAACCAAAGAAGCGGAGATTTGAAAAATTTCCAAGTAGTAGAAGGACTTAAAGGTAAAAAAATTACAACTTTCGATGGGAATTTATGTTGATATCAATCTGTGATTGACTTTTTCTTTGGCTCTCGTTAGTTTTGGAGAGTTGTTTATAAAACGTGCTTAAATTCAATTGCATTGATTTCTTGAATTTCATCGCAGACAGCTCGAACTCGATGCGCTATAAATGGTACGCGTTTTGCTTTTAAACATAAACTAATGGAGATTTGAATAAAATTTTTCGAAAGAAGATTGTGTTGTCCATTGTTATCTGTTTGTTCATCCATTACATAGATTGAAAAGCGATTTTACGTAAACAAAACAAGACTTAGATTTTATACTCGCGTCGCCTTAATTATGCAAATATGTTTGTGTATTTTGCATTTTTGATTTCCAAATCAGTTTCTCGGGAATTTTTTGACAAGCAAAAAGTGTATTTTATTCGGAAAGTAGTCGTAATAGTTATTCTAGATGGAGAAAAAGTTGTTTTTGTGAACTTTTGTACAGTCTAAATGCACTGTGCAGACGGTCGCGTAATTCTGTTTTTGAGAATTGCTAAAATTGAAAAATCGCCCGGTCGTCAATCTTAATTCTTGTGCTTCCGACCTTTCACCTTTGTTAAGTTTCACCTTTAATTAGTTAAGCTTGTTCAGAGAGCGACGCTGTTAGGCTCATCCTATCTATATATATATTTGTACCTGAAGTTTGCACCATATCACCTACCATAGTTACGATCATGGTTCTCTTTCTACATCAGAACTGTAAGAAAGAGGTCTTCACACTTAACTGCATTGGACTAACTGAAGTGCATAAACAATTTAATCTTTAAAAAATCCTTTCTCAAGTTTGTCTTTACAACAGCCGGCTTTACATACTCATCTGGTCTAAAATACCACGCTATTTTGGTCTCAAAACGGCTCAGTTTTAACTGGAGTTAAGTTAAAAGTTAAGTTGGGTTTGAAATATTGTGCGAAAAATACAAACCATTAATTTGATCTGAAATAGGGTGAGGAACTAAGACTAGGCCTAGGTTAGGTTATGAACTTACTTCATCGGTCTCAGGATCCACGTCTTCCCCTTCTTCAGCGAGTTCTTCCCCAATAAGCGCGTTTGTGAGACGAGATTTGCCCACGCCTGTTTTACCACTCAAAAGGATTTTAATTTCCTGGCCCCCTGACTCCAAGAATTGCTCCAACTGATACTCGAGATTCCCTGCACCATATATCAACTGCTGGGCCTGGTCTGTAGGATTTTCGCATCCAGCCACTGGGGTTTGTCCCTCTGCCATTTCTACACGCTATCGCCTAAAATAATTAAGAGTAGGTACCATGCTCACACATGACAAATACGGCTTGCGAATTAAAGAGGTAGGATTATATCCTAGCTTTATAGAACAGGTGAATCTGTACTTCTGTACGTTCTAAGGTTATGTAACGATAGAATAAGACTTCGGAATAAGGCGGCTTGAACCATTAGTTCAAAAAAGATTTACAGGAATGCGTAGAAATAACTAATGAGTTAAAACTGATTTAATATTAAAACGGACAACAACAACAACAACAACTTTATTACAATTATCATTACAATTACAATTACAATTAATAAATTATTATTATAATAATAAATACATAAAGTAAACTAAAAGGACAAAAAGGAAATTTTTCAGGCAACCTGCGGTTAGCTTAGGCTAATCGAGGCGAAGGTGAAGAGGACAAGAAAGAAAATATAAGAAAACCTAAATGTAAGAATAATTTTACAAAGAGAACAAACGGACTGTCACGTTTACACTTAAACCAGCTGAAGTAGTGGGAGATGTCTGCCGAGTGGTTGAGAAATTTGACTAAGAAATCCTTTGTTTGTCAAAAAGCAAATACACATTCAAATCGGCCAATTGGAATACAGTTATTTCAATTAACGTTGTCGGATGAAAAAGGCGAAAAGCCAAGATCGCAAGGTAGTATGGGATTCTTATGCAATGGCTATTTACAACTACCCATACTATCTTGCGGTCTTGGCTTTGAGCTTCCATCCGACAACGTTAATTGAAATAGCTGTATAAACCAGTGTTGATTCCATTTGAATCTAAAATTGCAACACTCTACCTAGTGGGGACCTGGTCGCACTACAGTCAAAAGCAAAAATTAGCCTGTGCAAAAATTAACAAAAATTTGAAACCGCAAACGGAAGTTCCAAAAATGCACCGTCCGCCCATGCTGACGATGACAAAGTCCCCGTCGATTTTAATATTGAATACAGGTCATTATTATTGGACATAGCATTTAACAGTGCGCAAATGCACCAATACGAGTGCAAATATGCCACGATATTACACCCTTCTATGTACGCGCTAGGGAAAACACTTGCAAAAACATAGAATTGGGAGAAGATGTGTCACGGTCATATAATAAACAATTTATTCAGTGAAAAGTTGTGTAATGCGGCTAGTCATTTTCACTCGTCGGTGTTTATTTTTTTTCTCGCATAAAACCTCGAAAAAGTTAACAAATTTACACCGGCTTTCCGTGGTGTGTACTCTTAGGCAGTGTTCTATTGGGATCAACCATTTTCGGTTGGTTGGATTTTTTTCGTGTTCTATTGGGAAAAAACCGTTTTCGGTTGGTTTGGTTGATCAACCATTTCAACCAGCTCCGAACCTGGTTGAAATGGTTGAAATGGTTGAAACCGAAAATGGTTGAAAAGTGTTCTATTGGGACACCTCAACCAAATCAACCAAAACCGGTTTAGGACGTCTAGGATGAAACGGTTGATCCCAATAGAACACGACCTTATTTACCACGATTTACGTCATCACATGGTCAAAATTTATTGCTGACTCACTCGGATGCGCCTCGTCCGTCCACAAGTCAGCAACAAATTTTGACCATGTGATGACGTAAATCGTGGTAAATAAGAGTTCACACCACGGAAAACCGGTGGAAATTTGTTTTTTACAACAATATTTAGAAAAAAACACAAGGAAAAATCGAAGTCTTATTACAAAACGTGACAGCAAAGAAAGAGCAAGCGTTGTTGTCTATAACTTTCTCGCAATCTGATTGGTGTTTTTTAAGCGCGCGTGATGTTAGCGTCAGCACCGTTGTCTGGACTCTCATTTACCACTCACGTCGACCAATCAGATTGCGAGTTTAGCGGCAATTATGGTAAAAATAGAAATTGATTCGTAAAATACCCATTCGTATTACACAACTTTTCTCTGAATAATGCTCCTGAAGCAGTTTCTTTTGTTTCCTTCGATATTTTCAAAATCGGCGTGCCCCACCCATACACTTTGAAGTTTAGCCGGAATTTCCATTTTTTTTTTCAAATTTGCGAAACACCGGTCGCATTAGAAAACTTGATGCGATGACACAATTTTATCAATTAACAAATTTGATCAAAGAAGGCCAAACAAACACAAATTTCATCAAAGACCCAAGAAGGTGTCGGAAATCTCAAATGCTAATTACAAGCAAAATACAAACGAAACTCGGAGCCACCTTAGATGTAATTGGCTCTTGAAACTATCCAATTACATTGCCCGATTACAACAAACTGCCCGATAAACAATCTCGGCCACCTTCTCAGAAGAAGAAATGAATTTATTCGAGGGCATTATAATATTAATTGTTATACAATAAATTACAGTAAAGTGTTACAATCCATTGTAATGTAGAAGAATATATTAAACTGTAAAACAAAAGGTATAGTCCAATTAAGTGTGGTATTGTAAAGGACTACATAGTTTAAATGTTAAATGAACTGTATACTTGAAATGTAAATGTCACTATTTGAATAAAAAATAAAATAAAATATATATAATGTAATGTAATGTAATGTAATAAAGAAAAGAATAAAGGAATGAAAAAGGGTTACAATACATCCTAGGTTAGATCTTATTTACCAATAAAACTTAAGGTGATTCCTCAGTATTGCACTGCGCATCCTGTACTGCGCATAACACACGTAATAGTCCTTTCATGGCAGCCAGTTGATAAAAACACTCTTTTTAGTGAACGGTTTTTAAAACACGCAGCTGGAAATTTCATTTTCTTACGAGTATTTTTCAAAAGGAGAATTACCATAATTTATAAGCAATGAGCGTGCGCGGTTGAGCAAAATGAGCGCGCGCACATTTCGGAGGATGGAATGTTTTTTATCAAAGGCCCGCAAGCTCGTTAGAAAATACGACTGTCTTTTTCTCTCTAACGAGCATGGTGACCTATATTTTTTATTGCATCATTTTGATGTTAAATTAATGCTTTTTAAGTTAACAAAGTTAAAAAAAAATTCCTCGACAGGAAAAAAAGATATCGCTAAAAACGTTCTCAAATCAGTTACTCGTGGGAGCAAATTGTTGACCTTGAAAACATGGACGCGAGGAACGTTTTGAGTCCGTGTCATTTGAAGTTGTGTGACTTTTTCATAAATTTTATTTTAAAGTGTTCCCATATGGTGGAGACTTTAACCTATCAAGTTTTTTTGAAGAATTGTGAACTTTGCTTTCACGGGTTACCGGGAAAAGAAACATGAACCGATCAAATAATGACGTGCGTGATCGGTATTGCTATAGGCATAAATGGGGCAACATTGGTCCATCATATCTCTTTACCGAGCATGGTGACCTATCTTTTTTATTGAATTTTTCGAAACAACTTATGGTAGGGAGCTGTTAGGGAAAATTTAAAAAAAATCGTTCGACAACTTTTATTTCTGAGGAATCACCTTAAAACTGAGGCTGTTATTTTTCACTGCCATTATTAGGCCCTTAGTGTTACTTGGACAGCTTGTGATAGCGAGTGGGTGGGTTGAGGGTGGGTTAAACGGTCTGAAGTGGTTGCCTTTCTTCGAAGAGGCAAAAACAGCTAAATGTAGCCTAACTCTCAGTTTTAAGTGTATGAATGGCAAAGCTCCATCATACATTAAGGAGTTCTTAAAGCTCTTTACTGAACAGCATAAGCGGTGTAGTCATTCACATCGAACGAAATCGAACAAACTTTTCATCGAACTCAATCGAACGAAAGAGTTCGATGCAGTTCGGCCATCGAACGAAATCCAACACAAAAACATTTTGTGAGTTTGATGCCCGAACCAAATCGAATTACAGTGCGACCACACGAACCGAGGCCACCCAGACAAATTTTGAGACAAATTGAAATTAGCCAATCACAAGTCAAGATCTAGACAATGAAATAGCGCAAAATTATACTTGACCAAAATTCTGAACTGTGAGATGTGTTGCGAACCTTTGATATCCATAAATTCTTCATTACCCAAATGATAAAAATGAAGAATTGTCACGTTTATATAAATCAAGCTGGAAAATTTTATGACAACGTCTGGGTTGGCCGGAATCAAAGCCAGTAGTAAAGAAATTTTGAACAATCCAAAGTAAACGTGACGGCCGCTCATTTCACGCAAACCGGGCGCCGCGAGCGATTCGCAGTTTCGGTGATTACTAAACAGAGCTGTCAACAAAGATTGTTTTCATTTTTCGAAGACGTTTTTATGTACATTCAAGCGGTAATTTCTAACTTTCTCCCCGGTTCCATTTCAATTTGAGAGCGATTCTTCATACATCTGAAAGTTTTGATTTGTTATTTTTTTGCACTCTCCCCTGGCACCTTGTGTCTCGAGAAAATCACAATTTATAGTTTAGGACTTCAAAGCTTCAACCCGGCCTGTACATGTATAGTAGGGAACAGAGAGACGACAAAGGGATTTTATACAAAGTAACGTGAACATTTTGTATAACAAGTAAAATACCCGCTTTCAGTGTACGGTCGCTGGATATAAACAAAGTATACACAACTAGATAAACGAGCGGATCCGTACGGATAGTTCGCAGTTGTTTCTCAGAAAATAGTGCTATTTTGTCCACGCGATTTTTGCCGTTGAGTTGAGAAATCGGGGCAAACTGCATGCAGTGAATTATTCGTTTGAAGAAAAGAGGAAAATAACTTTCTTCTTTTGAGAGTTATATTTTTTGATCGCACGTCGGAATGTGTTATCCTCCTGTTACCTGTGCGACTGTGATGCATCTAATTTATTACTTTGCCCGCTTTCTCGCGTATTTATACACGTCTCTTATTAGAAAACAATTTGCTTTTTTGTTGATTTTTTTTGTTTCAACAATCAAAACTCGAAGAATTAATAAAAAGGCAATGATCGTGTTTGCTTTCCAACACGCCTGAGAGACACACGGTTTTCAACTCACGAGCTCATGATTTCTCGCTGAGAAGTGCCAATGTGATATAAATTCAAAACTTCCTCTCGTAGAATTTGTGAGTTTCGACGCCGTTAACAAAATACCTGACAAAATACCTTCCGGATTGATTTATCCAAACGCGGCAGTTCATTTTTAGCCTTTGATCATCGAAGATTCTCGACACAGCGCGCAGTTCAGAATTTAAATTTTGCGCTCGGCGGTACCAAACAACAGGTCAAGTATAATTATGCGCTATTTTATTGTCTTGATCTTGACTTGTGATTGGCTAATTTCAAAATTTTGTCTCAAAATTTGTCTGGGTGGCCTCGGTTCGTGTGGTCGCACTGTAAATCCAACGAAATCCAACGGTCATGGTTCAATTCTGTTTAATTGAGTTCGGAAATCGAACTTTGAGCTAAAATATAAAAATATAGGGGCTGAAGTCGATCCGGTGAACGCGTAATACTTTAATCTATTTTCGCAGAAATCAAATGGCATACTATTACGATATACTATTGCACATGACAGAGAAGATGCCCGCCTTGTATTGTTTTAAACGTACATGTAACTTTATGGTTACTTGTGTTATTCTCAGAGTCGCGCAGCAACACCTTTCGATGCCGATGCACCAGGGCTGGAATTAAATTTTGCACTGCGACACAAGCAGTGGCGTACAAAATTTCGATGATCAGGCGGTAAAGTAGAAATACAATCATTACAATTTTTTCGTATTCCTCGAGAGCAGAAATCCAGTAAATGATCCAAAGGGCAGTTGGAGAGCTGGCGGCGGAGTTAATGTTTCCTGTGAAAGTCGAGCCAAGTTTGGAGAAGCGACAAGCCAAGGAAATCCGACGTGCGCTGGAATCGGGAGGAATATATGATACGATTCAGGATAATTTTGCCGCAATGGATAAAGATAATTGAGACGATTCCCGAGATGATTAAGACTTGAAGCCGTTCTGTGGACAGAAAATCCTTTTTCCTTGGTAGAAAATCAACGCAGTGACATTTTCACAGGGAATATAATAAGAATAAACTAATATAATAAGAATATGTAAATAATAAAAGAAACAAGACTTCACATCGCCTTGACTGTTTCAACGCTGGATAAATTTACGTACTTGCAATTGTCATCAAGAGTTCGAAAATCGAACGTTCGATTTTGTTCAATTCCAATTTTTTGGTGAGTTCCATTTCGTTCGATGGCCGAACTCCAACAAACGTTCGATGAGATACACCGGGTCATTCAGTAGCAAAAACCTTGTGTCCGAAGTTTACTCTACCAGCCTTGTATATATCTCATTTTTAGTTTTTCTTTTCTGTTCTTTTGTTATTGCCTTTATAACTTTTTGTAATTTTCATAGTATTTTATAATGCAGTTTTTAACTTAATTGAAGAGGGCCTCAGGTTTTAAGTTGTAACACTATTTCGTGCTACTCTAGGCCTCTGTAAACAAAGGTAACAAAAACGAGACAGGACCTCAGACTGCTTATGTGCTTTTGTGTTACTGAAACTGCGGTTTAATAGTTTTGTTTCAAATTTATACGCGTTACACGGGAAGTTCCAATTTGAAAGCAACTGCAGCATCGTCGCTTGGTAGATATACAGTGTAAACCAGTATTCAGTGGACACCCTGGGCCCCTAAGTCGCCCGCTTGATAAGTCCTGTAATAGCGGAGCACTTGCCAGGCCGAAGGCCTGGCTGCGCAGCTCCATACTCATAGAACCTACGCCGTGATTTTTCATGGTCATGGCTAGCGGAATGTTTCGCGGGCGCGTGTCAGCCCGCCGGTCGCCCGCCGTGTTGGAACAACATCCGGGATCTTGAAAGCAAGGCTTTGTTTTTCGCGCGGCCACACAGCCGTGAGCTCGGTAAACACTTTAGTTGTTTTCTTGTGCCTAGCGGAGAATTAAACTCGTTTTTTTTCCTGCATTTTTTCGCGGTTTGCTACTCAAGACAGGGATACTAATTAAGGTATACTCAGAAGCCGCTTTAGTGGAAAAAGACGAGCTTTCAGGGATAAAATCTTGCTTCGAGGAACTTCATGTATTACATTTTTATCAATGCAGGAGATGATTTCAGAACCAGAAGCGGAGATTTGAATTTCCAAGCAAGCGAGGAACTTAAAGGTAAAACAGATTACAGTTTTCGATGAGAATTTATGTTGATATCAATCTGTGAGTGACTTGTTATTAGTGTTATTGTTAGTTTTGGCTAATTGATTTTAAAACGTGCCTATCTCTTGAATTTCATCGAAGAAAGCTTGAACTGATGAGCTATAATTACATGGTACGCGTTTTGCTTTTAAACGTAAACTAATGGAGATTTGAATAAATTTTTTCGAAAGAAGATTGTGTTGTCCATTTTTATGTGTTTGTTCATTCATTAGATAGATTGAAAAGCGATTTTATGTAAACAAAACAAGACTTGATTTTATAGTACAGTTCTATCTTCACTCGCATCGCCTTATGCAAATATGTTTGTGTATTTTTGCAATTTTTGATTTTCAAATCAGTTTCTCGGGCAATTTTTGACAAACATAAACTGTATTTTATTCGGAAACTAGTGGTACTATTTATTCTAGACAGAGAAAAGTTGTTTTTGTGAACTTTTGTACGGTCTATAAAAATGTACTGTGCAGACGGTCGCGTAATACTGTTTTTGAGAATTGCTAAAATTGAAAATAGCCCCTTCGTCAATCTTAATTCTTGTGCTTCCAACCTTTCACCTTAGTTAAGTTTCACTTTAGTTAAGCTTGTTCAAAGTGCGACGCTGTTAGGCTTGGGCTATCAAAATATATAAGATAAATAATGAGCGGCAAAATCTTTTACGCGTTACACGTAAAGTTCCAATTGATAGTAACCGCAATATCGTTACTTTGGTAGTTCAGACTGCAGCTGTCCCTTTTCAATCAATCGAGCGGGCGAGCTGATCACGAAAACAAGCTCGGCGAGACTGGAGCGAGCGAACGAGCCGAGGGGAAACGCTCGTTCGGTCGATCGCCGATCGCATATTTGCTCGCCCGCTCGACTATCCAGAGAAGGACTGCAGTGTATTGCTAGTTATACAGTCAGTGTAAACCAGTATTAAGTGTACACCCTGATCGAGCCCTGACAACAACCCTGAGGACTCTAGTCCGCTTCATACAGTCCTGTTATAGATTAATAATGAGTGGCAGAACTGTCTGGATATTTACAATGGCGCCGGAGCAGCAGAGGAGCCATTGTAAATATCCATACAGTTCTACTGCTTGCTTATCTGCATTCCTATTTGTATTGTGTATGGGTGATATAGTTTGTATCAGAACTTGTAAATCTTCAACCTTAACTTCTTTCGTAGAATTGAATTATTGACCCTCTCATATGACCCTCTCATATGTTTAAGTTTACAATATAGCCGCATTTAAGACACGAAGGAGGTGATCTTCTATTGACGATTGCCGTTTCAAATGCTTTCGCAACTGGCGGTTATAAAGGACAGTAATCCCAAAAATGCATCCTTAAATCACTTGTGTTCGCTTAATTCCCGGTTAATAAAACAGATTTCCTGTGGCAAAATGGCTTTGTTTTTGTGTCCTAAGCTGGTATCCACTTAATATAGGCCCGCTTACAGAAGAAACCAGACCTCAGACGATATTGTTTTGCTTTCGCAGAATGAATTAGTTTGCAGTGCCGTATCTCAACTTCAACGTTTGCCGAACTGTGCTCGCGCCGAAGCTCGCAATTTGATTTGGTAATTAACAACGAATAAATTGTAGCTCGTCCGAATTTCCCAACGAACTTCACAACCCGTTCGTCAAAAGTTATAGCATCGATCTATTCTATATAAACAACCGGTGGTAAGCCGGAAGTACTGTCCGCTTCTTTGTATAAAGATTGCGAACTAATATCGACTTTTTTCCCTTAAAATTCGAGTATACAAAGGTGAACAAAACTAAATTGAACTTACCTTAAAAGTTAACTGCTATTTTCTTCCACAGTGTTTGCAGTAATGTTGCTTTGTCACGGTGATGTAAAGCCTCATTCAGACGATCCAAGGTCGCCTGCAACCTCGTCCCCAGGGCCTTCTCCGTTTTCAAAATGGCGGCGCATAAAATATTTGTCAGATATTGCGTGACGCTCAGTTCCAGAAAAAGCGGTAGAGTCTACCTTCTATAGCTCAGAAGAAGGACGTACACTTATTGAGAATTATACAACGTAATATCGACACAGAATTTTTTTTTCAATAAATGTTTAAGTGTGAAAAATTGTCTAAAATCCCCACTCAGGATCAGCTAGGCTTAGGCTTACATAGCCTACCGTACCAGGGTACCACTTAGCTTCTCGGGCTGTTTAGGCCTAAATTTAGTTACATAAACTGCTAACCCTAACGTCAACTGGAAGCTAACCAGTTTCTCCGTTATATAAGTCTCAATGAGGTTCCGACCTCCTTCTGAGCTATGGAATCTAGACTCTTCCAGAAAAAGCGCCTAACATCCACTCTGATTGGTGGAAATATCCAACGTTCAAAAACAAGTGTATCAGATGGGGAGAAGAGGCCGTTGGTAGCGAGCGACCCAACCTCGTCCCATACAAACGTTCCTACGCCTGTCTCGGAAAATCTGTTGAAATATAAGGCGATTTCCATAACTGCGCCATTTTATCACCATAAAGCAGAATCGCGTGCAGTTTCATTTGCTTCCATGCACCATGAAATCCTAGCGATAAAAAAAAATTATACAGCAAGAAGCAAGTTTTTTTATCACGTTCGTTTGATCCTGAGCACGAATCATTTCCTTTAAACAGATGTACGTTCCCTTAGCTCTCAATGATACATGATGCTCAGAAACCCTGTTCAGAAAAAAGAAAATGGTTCTAACATCCAGTCACAACTGTACGATCACTAGTCTCCAGAACAGCATTACAATTCAAACACTGGACTGATTTACATTGACTCAATTCTACGAAGCACTGCAGGAGCAACGTGGAAACGATGTTTTTGTCTTGTCAAGGTTCATTTCTTACAAGCGGAATCACAGGGGGAGAGGAGCCGGGGGTGAGTGCGAGCGCTGGTAATAGTTTTAACCTCGTCCCCATGGCATTTATGTGTAATTACGCAACAGCATCGTGTTTCATTCCGCGTGTTATTTCATCAGAGCATCAAACGCTCGTCCCTGAGCCGTGTTAATTTTCTCTCATTTTCAAGTAGATTTCCAATATGTCATCCAGGAAATCCCAGTGATTGATTTCCTTGTGCCACCTATCGGACGATTTCGTCTGGGATTGCTTCCCTTCACTGCCAGACCGCAGTTCGCTCGAAATGTTCGCCGACCTGGCGTAACATCATCGAAAAACCCCACAGGCTGTGTTTTCACGAGGCGGTTTTTCTCGCTTAACATTCCTGTAGATATATTTTCTTTTGTTAAGACAATAGAAACTTAGAACACAAAAGAACGACAATACAATGCCCTTCTTTGTTGTTTAATTGCCGACAAGCTTAAGCGACCTGGTTTGCTCGCTCGTGAAAACACGGCCACAGAGCATTTAGAACTTACAGTGCGACCACGAAAAGCGTGAACGCCGAAAATATGTCTGGAATGTTTATTGTGTTGCAGCTAATCAGATTCAAGAACCAGTAGACGAAAAGCCGACAAATTGTAAGCTGTTTGACCGAGTCACGAAACCGTATTATTTCTGATTCAGTTTTTTGACTTTTTCTTTCAAAACACGTCCCTTTTTTTCATACAGGCATTTGTTTGTTATTTATTCGACTTTTTAGTTAGGAACTGTGAAGATAAGCAAACTACAAGCGTTTCCGGGGGCAACCTTGCATTCGCTTGTTACTGGGCTACCCCCCGCAGGGGGAGACCAGTCTAGGTTTACGTTGGATGTCTCCGGCGACACAAAATTGCAATTATGACACCCCCCTCTACATAAAATCACAATTACGATAGCCCCCTTCCATACTCTCCAATGCAAGAAGAAGGTAAACATACACTGGGACGTTTCGCTACAGCTGTCGGTGAGTTCAGTGTCTTCAATCTCAATCCTTTTTCGCAGTTATTGAAATGTTTTTTAAAAAGTATTTTGTTGTAATACAACGAACGAAGCCTGATCGTTTCGCTCACTCTCGGCACAGCACTTGCGCTTTTGAAGCGGAAAGAAACCAAAACTATAAAATTCAAATACCGTGTTCAAATGAATTTCTCAATTGTTTCGATTGATTGCCTTTCATGAATTTTTATTTCGCCAGGTTGAAGAGGGATAGAACAGCCAACAAAAACTTCCGCTGCGAAAAATTCACCACCATTATAAGATGTAAACTGCACGTGTCTTGTGATCCATTTCTCAGATTTCTCGTTGTCAAACAATCGCGTTGCTGAAAAAGACTCGAGAAGATTTGAAGATTTTCCACCGAATGCTGTACTGTTTCTGAGAAACCAGTCATCATGAGTTTCGCTTGCGCTAGTGAATGTTTCTCGGGCGAAAATAACCTAAAAGGGATCACTTTTTCATTTAATTTTCTTTTCTGTGTTACAGATATAGAGGAATAAAACTTATGTTTTATGAAATGGTCACGTTGTGTTACTGAAAGGTTTCAAATTACTTTTGACATTATGCAAATTTCGAAAATTTTTTACCACAACTGAAAAAGTATATTTGATTCAAAGGGCTAAATTTGTTTTTCTCCTCCAGAATTATCAATTCTCTCGTTAACTTTGATTAAATTGACAAGTTTTATTCAATTTTTTATTATGATTATGGCGGGAATATGTCAAAACTTTCAATTCGAAAAGTTGCTTTGACCCCGGGTCCGGAGCAGGCAAAATAAACAAAAGATTCACGGCTGGAAAATGGAAAATGGCTTCAAGAGTCGGAAACACAAACCAGTTACAAAGATAAATTTAGCTAGATACAAGATAACTCAAACTAATAACAACCACCAGGAAATTCAGATAAAGGCCTTTTTTTTAATCAAGAGCGGTAAGTATATTAAACTGAATAGGCTTCGATTTGTATAAATACATACGGGTAGCCCAGTTTACGCTCATAAAGCGTCTAGTTTACTCTGTTACAACATGCAGCCTTCTTTATTTTCTGCTTTTGTCGAACAAAGGATACTTTTAGCAAGAAAGATAAATACAAAATGGTGTAGTAAAATAGTTTATTTACGATTACATATGCAACCAAACTAACTTGATGATATCCACATCGGTGCTTTGTTCGAGGCAGCTCAGGGATCTGCCCCCGACTTGAAAATATTTTTTCACCGGACGCGCAGAAGACCACAAAAACAACTCAATAATTTCCACCCTTTTTTTAATTTCCAAGTACATTAAAATATCAATACATTTTTTCTTGAGCTATCATGCATGAACATCTATTTTGCTGTGAAGATAAGGAGATAAGATTTTGCCGTGCAGACATCGCGTGAATAGCTCGCTTGTTTGCGCGCTTCAACGTGCAGCTTTCATTTTCTGCTTTTATCGGAACAACGACACCAGTAACGCCCTTAGCACCAGTGTAAGGAAAAAAATACAAAGTGGTGAAATAAAATTGATTGTTTGTGACTTTCAGGCAACTGAATGATATTCACTTCCCGGTGTTGATTATTTTGGTCGAAACATACATCCATCCATGTGCCAAGAAGAGGGCAAGCTATTTTATTATGTAATTTACAAACTTGGATGTCCATTCTGCTGTGAACAAATACCTTCACAATGAGCTCAAAATGACAAAAAAAAAGATTACTCAGATTCCAGTTAAAACACTAACGGGTGAAAATGTGGAAAGACAAAATGAATTTCTGAACGAAATTAGCAGAATAGATCCACATACTCTGCATTTCTTTGATGAAACGAGCGTGATCCGAACGGAAGGCAATCGAAGGTTTGGCAACTCGTACATCGGTGAACCAGCCCTTGAATGCCAAAGATATGCCTCCAATGAAACATATACAGTTAATTTACTTCACTCAGCTTTACGCGTTGATTATTACAATATTTTAGATGGCCCCTCAAATGGCAATGAATTACTGTTCTTTTTTGATGACGCCTTAACTTTGCAAAATCCTGACGGGAGTGTTATTTTAGAAAGAGGAGACACAGTTGTTATGGACAACTGTGGTTTTCATCATGGTCATTTCACAGAAGGGATGCTCAGAGATATGTTTGATGAGTTTGGCGTCCGCTTGCTGTATCAGCCTCCCTATTGTCCTCATCTTAATACTTGTGAACTATGCTTCAACCAACTGAAAAGTTTTCTCCGTCGCTTTCATGTCTTTGCCCAGCAGGAAACCCGAATTGCTATTGCTGAGGGTATTTCCGGTATTACACAACAAAATTGTATAGCTTATTTCCATCACTGTGGTTACACGTGACAATGATTTTCTGACTGAACTATCATGCGAAGTTTTTCAAGAGATTACCGTAAATCCTCTATTACGCGCCCCTTCCCTCCCTTACGGTATTCGTTCCTCTTGCGTGCACTATTGCATGAACTATGAAAATTTTAGCATAAGAACATAAACATGTCTTCATCCTCGTGATTTTAGTTTTCAACAGTCAGGTATGAGCCTGGTGAAAATGCCATAGCTGTATGTAATACTTGGTGTATCAATAAATGATCTTTTGGGTCACAAAACACAATATAATTGCATAGAACTACAATGCCTCCACTTGGCTCCCAAATCCAGGGCCAGGGTGCACGACTTGGTACAGGCAGGCTTGTTATTTGGCTGAAAACGAATGAAAGGAGATACAGTCGCAAACACAGCAGAAATAAAACGTGCCTAGAAATGGGAATATATTTCAAAAGCAAAATTAAGAACTCAATATCTGGAGATCTGTTTACGTGACAGCTGGCGTGTCTTATCCTGTGGTTGATGTAGTACGCTGTGGCTTATCCGGATTCATTTTCGCCCCTAGTCTATCCCTTGCCTAGAAGTCAATTATTGTGTTCATTTACTACTTGCCACACTACGAAAACGTTTTCTGGAAGTCGAGTGAAAAGGTCCGTCACATTATCGCATAAATTCACCGGAATATGCCCAATGACTTGATTAGTATTTCTCACGGAGACCGCCTTGTCGTCATACAAATTATTAGGTTCTGGTTGACAATCGTACGTATCCCCCACATTCACTGTAGGTTCGTAAGCATGGTATCCTTTCATAACAGAGTTGTTAATCACAATTTTGCTCATGCTTCAGCTTGGGAACAGAACAACAAGGATCATGCATAGGATTATAGTAATGAATGAGTTACCAGTAATCGGATACTGTGTTATGTTCAAAGGGTTCTGGGATCGCTAGGGGGCAAACATTGCAAGTCGCTAGAAGGAAATGTACGGTGTAAAGTTGTTTTTTCGTCAAAAACTTCCATTTTGGGAAGAGAATAACGCTTTTTCGCTGTTATTTTATCAGAAATGGAGTTGAGCAAAGTTGATACGTGTAAAGTGTAAGTTTTTGTTTGAATAATGTGATAAAATCTATCGATAAACTCTTGCTTGCTTAAGGTTGATTGTGAAATCTACATCGAGTACTATTTCGAGACCATCAATGGTCTTAGGTGTGAATTTGAGGGAAATGACTCAATAAAGCCTTTTTAGTTGTAATAACTTGTGTCGAGTAGTTGTTTTCTTGCAATTAGTAAGCTCGATACTACATGTACTACGAAGAACATAATTATTAGAAATACGCCCAGCGGCGGTCATGCATTGTGCTGTGTGGGGTTGTGACAATGATCGAAGGTATTCAGAAAAGCAAATCATTCTTCCTCAGTCACGTTGGAATATATTCTTACTCGCTTAAGAACAAGCAAAATGTATTGTCATGGGCTAGAGCTATTAATCGTGATAAATTCAAGGTTATAATGAGGTTATAGAGACTCTCATTGTGATTGTCGCACATCGAAGAGAAGAGTAGCGATCCCTCCACCGAGCAACAGCTCGGTAGAAACAATTTCCATCTCCTCGGACAACGATTTCTCTCCTTTGTGGGGGTAAAATTCCAGAAGCCATAATTTGTTATTAACACAAATCTCGACACAAGTAATGAACACTGATCATGAAAATCCATTATTGAGTCATTTCCCTCAAATTCACACCTAAATCTGTAATATTTCGAGACCATAACTTGATGTAAATTTCACATTCAACCTTACGCAAGCGAGAGTTTATCGATAGATTTTATCACATTGTTCAAGCAAAAACTTACATTTTCCACGCATCAACTTTTCTTAACTCCATTTCTGATAAAATAACGAACATCTTCTCCTCTTCTTCTTCTTTTTCCACTTGTGCTGTCCTGGCAAATCCTGTCTTCTTTCCTTCACAACGTTTCGGCAATCCTGCCCTCTTCAGGTGTCTTGTTGCGCGTTAGTTTGTCCATCTAATGTCTATACGTTTGTCTTTGCTACACATGTGGTAGCGGTTTTTTTTTTTTTTAATATCAGTGAACGCCCTCCTAATCTGTCCTTAATCACGAAGTCCTCTCACTACCTCTACTCGGGGAACAGAGCCTTCTCTAAACTCAGCCTTTGAGTTCATTAGGGTATACATACCCAGACTACTGTTGATCCTGACCCCCTCGTTTATCTGTCTCGTTAACGGGTCTCGAAAGAACGCCATCGGTTCGTAGCTATACTCTGCTGTATCTCCATCATGTGTAGCTAAGACAAACGTATAGACATTAGATGGAAAAACTAACGCGCAACAAGACACCTGAAGAGGGCAGGATTGCCGAAACGTTGTGAAGGAAAGAAGACAGGATTTGCCAGGACAGCACAAGTGGAAAAAGAAGAAGAAGAGGAGAAGATGTTCATACAGACTTCCACGGTGGCCCACTTAAAGAACTTATCAAGAGATAAAATAACGGCGAAAAAGCGTTATTCTCTTTCCAAAATCGACGTTTTTGATGAAAAAACAACTTTACACCACACATTTCCTTCTGGCGACTTGCAATGTTTGCCCCCTGGCGATCCCAGAACCCTTTGCACATAACACAGTATCCGATTACTGGTTACTCATTCATTGCAAACTGGGATTTTGACAGCTGTCAAACATGTCAACTTCTTTTCCGCCTTTCCTAAAATTGCAACGACAGTTTGAGAGCGTTGTGGTTTGCTAATTAGTGGAAGTCGGGGTAATTGAATTTGAGGGAAAAAAGCTAAAAATGTCATCGGAAGTCAAAGAATGGTTGAAGTCACTGTTACCAGGAATGGAAAGGCTGAGCGAAGAATTAGAATCTCGGGGATTCACCACTCGAAAATCATTACAGTATCTTCAAGACGTTGATGTCGATTACATCTTCGCGTCACCAAAACGTTTAAATCTGGCTGAACAACGAGCGCTTAAGCACGAATTAGCAAAACTTAGGCTTGCAAGTAAATCATCAGAATTTGGTGACAGTGGACGTTTGATGCCAAGCAGAAAATAAAGGAAGGCTGCATGATGTATAACAGCGTAAACAAGCGAATGCAAATGTTGCCCGCGATGTCTGCACGGCTATTTCTGCAAACGTTTATAGTTTGCTAATCTTCACAGTTCCTAACTGAAAAATCAAATAAATAACAAACAAACGCCTGTATGGAAAAAATGAAGCGTGTTTTGACAGAAAAAGTCATAAAACTGAAATGATACGGTTTCGTGACTCGGTCAAACAGCTCACAATTTGTCGGCTTTTCGTCTGCTGGTTCTTGAATCTGATTGGCTGTAACACAATAAACATTCCAGACATATTTTCGGCGTTCACGCTTTTCGTGGTCGCACTGTAACTTAAAGTTGTTCTGTCGCCTGATGCTACCGGCCAGCCGGACATACACAAGTCTCCACCGGAGGTTATCCGAAGACCATCCGAAGACCATCCGAAGACCTAGATCGTCTAAGACTTCTGAAAGAAACCGAAACATTACAAATTGAGGGCCTTCAGTTAGAGCTACAACTCGCACAGCTCAAGTTGCAAGAAAAGGAAACCCCTCGAACGGACTCGCACTCTCCTCGCTCGGGCGCTGAGAAAGCCGACAAACAGCCCGGAGAAAAGTCACTGGGTGACCTCGATCGTCGCCTCGCAAGAATGGCCCCACACCGTTGCTGAAGGTGAGTCAAAGCTCTTTCATGAACTCACCATTACTGATTTTTCTGGGGGTTATTCCGTCGGTTTGAAAAATTGCCAGGATCCCCAACTGAGAGCTTACCTTTTAGACCATTTTTATAATCTTATGCTGTTGCGCGGCTCCTCGGCCAATGGTCAACGGTTAGTAGTAGGTTAAGTATGAAGTTAACCCCGCGATGGCCTAGGTGCCTAGGTGCCTAGGTGCCTAGGTGATGACGTCACAATATGCCTTCCCGCATACTAATACATGCCTAGTCAACTACCTATTCCTTTTGTGTTATTCTGAAACAATAGAAACAATAGGTTTGCCCAAACTTGCCCGCTTTATACCAAATCACTTCAAAACAAAACACAACACTAATAACTGACACAGATATCCTTTACAGACATATAGAGAAAAACAACATGCCTTGACCAGGACTCGAACCTGGGTTACTGCGGCCACAACGAAGTGTCTTAACCACTAGACCATCAAAGCTGTGGATATCATAACCGAATAAAACAAATTAGAGGGTTCCGAAACATTCAAGTTTAGAAGCAATAAAATTGCACAGTATAAAAAACCGCTTCTTATTCGTATTTTCCGCAACATTCTCATGGCCGCTTCATCGCTAGACTATATCGATTTTCAGTTTCCCAGCCATCACCCACTTTAAGTTTTAATTTCTTTTCCGGTAGCTTCAATGTTCAAACTTTTAATTATGCGAACTTTCACTAAACTAAATTTGCATGAAAAATTAGCACCTCGGAAAAATAAACAAAGCAACCAATTTCATGCGTTACTAAAACAATAAACCCACACTCTGTTTAAGTAAAAATATATTTAATAACAACAAAACGTATTGAGGTTTCATCAAATCATTATGTCAACAAAAGCTGTTTCATTTAGAACAACTCAAATCCATATACTACAAAAATGATAAGGAAATCAAGAACAAAATGTTAGAATGAAATAGCTTTTCGGACCTAGCGCGAATTCACTATATGGCCGTATTGCAGTCCTAAAGCTTTGCTGCCATTTTTTCGAAAGCAATGGTTTCCTCTGAAAACGATTATATGTTTGGTTCATCTCCGTGTAAGTAAATCCACTTTGTTTTATCGTTTGAATAATGTCTTAGTTTAACTGGAGAACTCGGACGGAGGTTGTAAGGATTTTGGGAACTGGTATATTTCTATAACGCCGCGTTTTTCATCCAAGAAATTTTTATTCGAGGCTGTTTTCGCAAATCCTTGATCATATATATTAAAAGTAACTAGATATCCGTGTTTTCTGTTGTGATCAAATGATAGGGGTACAGGAGGGGTACAGGAGGGGTACAGAAAGGGTACAGGAGGGGAACGGGAGTTTTCACTACCACCACCACCACAATTCTATTATTTTCACCACCACCACCACAATATCGACCCCACATCGACCCTCCTCCTCCTCAATTTTATTGTTTTTCCTCCTCCTCCCCCTCCTCCTCCACAAAATGCATTCAGCTACTTCTGTACTTAAACCTCCATGTTGCGTCCAAACGGTTAATGGGCTAAGTGGTAGAGGAACTCAGAGGTAAGGATGTCTCCTTTTTTATTAAAGGGCGCAAATTAAAACTACTTAATTATGGAGCATTCATAGCTCATTTATCGTTTTATGATATATTTGGTAAAAATTCTCTTAACAAGCATCCTACATATATCAATACTGTATAAGCTTGTATTATTATAATGACAATTTCATTTCTGAGAGCCCCCTCTCTCATGTTATTCCAATCAGAATTTATGTCTCATCCTTTAAATCTCACACACTACCCCTGTAGACACCCTGTGATCTATTGCTCTCCGTAAATCTTCCGATTGAATTGTATATTTGATGGCATTTGACAATACATTTATTTCTGTTCTAAGAAATCTGCAAAGCACAATTTACGGAATTTCGAGCAATCGAGTAAATTTTAACCAGAATCCGAGCATGCGAGCAATTGCAAACTTTTGCGAGCACGAACAAGCGAGCACTCGTCTAAATTTTGCGATCAAATCGAGCACAGGCCACATTTTACAAGCAATTGCAAATTTTAAGGGACCATTCGATACCCCTTCTATTAAAAATTGTGTCAAACCTATTCTAAAAATGTAACCCTCAAATACAAAATAAATACGTTGTCTCTTGCTCACCTTCACTTATAAACTCCACGACCCAAACAACATTTATTGACAAAATTTTTATATTTTCAAATTAACGACAATCACAAAATTATAAACCTTTAACAGCCCAATTATAATACTCGCAGAGTTCTTGTTTTTAATCTGAATTATTATTAATTATAAATAAGGGTAATAACAATTTGCCGAAAATGCATTACATATATTTTTTTATCTGAGTGCATTCAGAACTCCGTAGAGGGTAAACATGTCTTTTTTCGTTGTTTCACGAAAATCTCTAACAGTTCACCAACAAATGACTTTCTGCTTAATTTATTACTTGTTGAACAGTTATGTCTGCGATGAGCTTAAAATTCCCTTTCTTTTAATTTTCTCTTCGCATTAATTTCATTTGCTTCTCATACGTTGACAAGGTACTTTTAGTTAAGAGACGCCCAAAAAACTTGTCTGCAGAACCGATCATAAAAAGTACACCTCTTTGGCAACGAACAATGAATGACTTATTGCTTTGTCTCGTATTTCAGCTTAATTTATCATCCACGTTAAGACCATCAGCATTAACTGTCACGAGGAGGGATTTAGTGAAACAATCTTACCTGTATCTAATGTTAGTGTGCTCCAGGCTCGAGTTTTAGGGCTACTGGTCTCGTCCTCCATGTGGGGGCTGTGGCATGCTGTTATGATATGTTGGTATCCTGTGGAGTTGTTGTTATCACGTGTTGCGTTTGAGCACATGTCTTGTAAAAGCTACTGGAAGAATAAACTCTTGGTGAATACACACGTCTGTATTTCTTTACTCATAACACAGTGTTCTCCCTAAAGTTTAGCGCAGTTGGTAAGGGAGAATTCCCAACCGGTTAAACTAAAAGTGTGTGCCTGAGGCTCACTTTCCTAGGGGATAGAGCTAGGTTCTCTGAAAACCCATTTCCTTCATTTAGAGACGTATAGACAATCGACCTTCAAACGTACAAGAATTTTATAAACTTTCCTTACACAACAATATTTTTTTTATTATAGAATAAACACTTTGTTGAATTTCAAAAACCTCCAAGTGATTGCGGGCAGTAAAAAATGTTGCTTCAAGTGGTAAATTTTACCTGTTACCGCCTGATAAGGAGAACACTGCATAACATAGTACCAGGATCTCTTAAAAAATCAGCTTAGTGACTCAGAGCCACGGCATGGAAGTATTAAACCTCCCTCGGAATTAAATATCGATAGCCTCAACCACGCAGACGTATGCAAAGAATGGAAGGAAGCGTGGGAATTGTATCGGATATCGAGTGGCCTTCACGGAAAGGACGAGGCCATACAAATAGCAACTATCCAAAGTATTCTCGGTACCAAAGCCAGACGAGTGCTGAAAACCCTATCAGATATTCCCGAAGATATCACAGCAACAACTGTTGAAGGCATTTTGACAGCGCTATAAACGTATTGTGTACCTCGGAAAAATACCACATACGAGCGATATGTCTTCAGAATGACGACACAAGAAGATCGTACGTTCGACATATTTGTCACGGATCTTAGAAGAAGGGCCGAATACTGCGATTTTGGAGCCATGCCATGGCAAGTAGTTGCATCAGATGTGTTAGAACACAAAAAATCAAAACCACCTTGTGATCATCGATTATTATTCAAAGTATATTGAAGCTATCAGGCTAAATAACAAAACAAGTAATGATGTTATCCGGTGTTTGAATGAAATCTTCTCAAGACATGGATATCCAAAACCTCTTATTGCGGATAACATGCCCTACAACTCCAGAGAAATGAGGCAATATGCTATAAAATGTGGTATAAACACCACAACAACCAGTCCTACATATAATCAGTCAAATGGTATTGCAGAAAAGGCAGTTCATATTGTTAAAAACTTATTAAGAAAGGAGTGCAATTTGAATGAAGGTCTTGTGGAATATCGTAACACACCAATAAGTAATTTTCCTTATTCAACTAACCAAATGTTGCTCAATCGGCAAATCCGGACAAGGGTTCCTGTTCATCCTGTGGCGTTAGTGCCACACATTTGTTATGACGTTCCCGTATTACTAGAAAAACGTCAAGCTAAATCAAGAGAACATAAAGCTAGCTTTATGTTCTCTTGGCTAAATACAAAGAATTCTATGATCGACAAGTGGCCAAACAGTTGCCAGAATCTCAGAGAAGGGGATAGTGTAAGGTTCAGGAACCAGGTGACAAAGAGAGACTCCCAGATCTTATATGATTACTGATGAAGCTGGTAGAGAGTACCGTAGAAATAGACGGCATATTCATCTTACTCAGGAACCACCTATTACTGTAAGTGATGATCTTAGCGATGAGTCAGAACCTCTAACTATGCAATCCAATGTAAACTTACCCAGTGTTACTACAGAATCTAATGCTAACTCAGAACCAAACCTACCCGATAACGATGTGTTACCAGGTCTGCGTCGCTCTACACGGGTTAGATCCGTTCCGAGTTGGCATAAGGATTATGTTATGTAAGAGAATTGTTATCTAGGTTTATGTACAGTTGAGTTATTTACCTCTTGTTTGTTTTTTCACTATTTGTATTTTTGTATTTAATTTTATTTGCACAAGAACCAACTTAAACCAACTTAGCTTTTTTTAGACATCCAGCTAGCTTGAGAAGGGGGATGTTATGATAAGTGGTTATCCTGTGGAGTTGTTGTTATCACGTGATCCGTTTGATCACATGTCTTGTAAAAGTACTGGAAGAATAAACTCTTGGCGAATACACACGTCTGTATTTCTTTACTCATAACACATACCATATTCACCCTAGTAATAACCAGGGGATAACTGAGGGGACCCGTGCATATCCGTATATCCTCTGTTAACTCCACCAACACCCCCCCCCCCCCGGAGATTCATAGCTCCCAAACTGATAAGGCATGTATCCAGGTGTTGGCATTGGCTGGTTTGGTTGAGGGGGGGTACTTTGTCGGGGGAGGTGGGCTTCGGACGGAGATGCCATTGGGGGAGGAAAGCAGGCTGCCGTTGTTGTAGGGGGCTTGGGAAGTTGTCGTGGCGAGTTGACGGAGGCGGATGCGGAGCGGTAAGCGCTTGTCCACCTGTTTTTTTTTTTTACCTTTGTCATGCTTATGCAACACAAAGGGGAAGATAAAATTCAAGGGAATTTTTTGAAGAGAAAATGAATCATAATAACAGTTTTAGCCAATTTTTATAGACACAATTCGTGTCGCACCTCGTGTTTTATGCAAATATGAACATGGCTTTCTGCTTACAAACCTATTTTCAATCTCGTTCGCAGGACCTTCTCCTTGTTTAAAATGGCGGCGTGGAGAAGGCTGTCGGAATCATCTGGCTCCAAAAATCGTGAAGAACTGATTGTCTCACTTGAACAGTAGTTCCAGATTGCTGGCAACAAAACAAATATGCAATGGCTGTCTATTGTTAAAATAAACCTCTAGAGACAATATTTCTTTATGTTTTACGTGCCAAGACACCACGATTCTTGGAGTAACTAGGTTTTAACGCCACCGCCATTTTGGAAGAGAAGAAGGCCTTGGGCCCATTCTCGTCCAC
>JAJGOT010000097.1:830000-877500 GCA_022457155.1 Cladopsammia gracilis | reverse complement strand
CTTCTAACAACGTGAAACGACAACTTTTCAGTAGTAAGTACATCGGAAACATGGATAGACTCAAGATGTGAATATCAGTTTGACCTGCCTGAATATGATTAATTCATAAAAATAGAGCTAACAAGAAAGGACGCGGAGTCGGTCTCTACATATAAACAAATTAATTAAATATAGCAGACGCAACGACTTACAGCAACTTACAGTTTTCATTGATAAAAAGCCTTTCTTCAAGTTATTCTCTTGAATTTCTTCTCATTTTGTCCATCTTAATTTGCTCTCGGAAATTGTAATGGTCATGACTAATTGATAACAGGACTTCATGTAGTTCAAAAGCTATCTGTAATCATACTCGAGATTAACAAATCGGACCACCGCTACGCGGTCGTATGATTTTGTAAATCCATCCATTTCTTTTGTTAATCCAGTCCTATAACCATTAGAAATCGATAAGGATATATAGATTACTTCATGGGCAGTGCGCGCGTTCAGCATTTACGCACGAGTTGGTGATGTATCAGAAATTGAACGAGTGAGCGCAGCTCACTCGTTCAATTTCTGATACAAACCAATGAGTGCGTAAATGCCGTACCAAGTACTCCCCATGCTGTAGTTTGTACATGCTGAGATTTACTGTTCAGGAATCGATGTTTTATCTGATTTATCTTGCCAATGAACAATATCTTTTAAAACCTGCGTGTCGTGCGATTTGGTCTCGAACTACTTGAAACCTTAAAAAAATTAGACTAAATGCACCTCGAACCTTAACTTTTTAGCAGTTGTTGAGTCCTGAGGGTCTCAAATGGGAGGAGGTGGGGGGAGGGGGGGGGATGCTTTATACCGCAAAAATTTGAAACGATTTAAAAATTAATCTTCAGCATTCCACGGCTTCTCTATCCTCACTGGAAGCAAACACAACAGCCGTTTATTCTACGATAGACACAAAGTGATATAAATGAGTTCACTTTGCAAAGTAAGTTCTTTTGTTTATGAATGAAAAAGTTGTGAAGATTACCAAGTTAATTTAGGTTTTAAACGCGTTCTGTCAGTTTTGCTTGACGCGGCGCGAAAAGACATGATTTATTGGAAAGCTGTACAAGAACATCACGATTTTCTCGGCAAATCGCAGAATTGAAGTCAGTCCGTATATACGGACCTCCCGGCCGGTAAATAACATTTACGGGCGGAAATTTACGATCTTGCCCGCTCACTCAACGATTCCGCCCGGGTTGTCACCCGGGTTGAGTAGTTGCTTGATAATCACGATAATTTGTGACGTCGTTGTTTTAAGCTTGTGAGCCCTGGTATTATTGAATTTTCTCGTCAAATATGGACCCAGACGAAAGCTACCAAAGCGAAATTGAATTTTATTAGCTAGATAAAATATTTACAAATGAAGAAAACCCGCAAAGTTTCACCATGCATGGCTGACATCGGCTGACAAAGATCCGAAAACACGCTAAAGCTCTTAACGCTTCAACGAGGAATCAAAAAGACTCAATGAAGAAAGAGAGATTAAACTAAGTGGATAGAGAAATCAGCCGTAACATTAAAGGCCAATGTTATTCCTCGAAAAGGCGAGTACAAGTATGGATTTTATGATTTGCTGATTTTATAGTTTGGCGGCGTTTGTTGTTGTATTTTTCACAAAACGACACAGTTTGCGGATTAAAAAATCAGTGATTAGACAATCTAGCGCTTGTTTACAAAGGTTTTGACTGCATTTGATTTAAGTGTTCTTATTTTTCCGGTTTTGTTTTTTCATCTAATCGAGATTCTGTGAAATTTCACTACAAAGTGTTGCTTAAATTTGTTATTCTAGTTTTGTACTGGCTTGTCCCCCCCCCCCCCCCCCCCCCCCAACGTTGTGAAGATTACCGAGTTACTTTTTGCATGCGTTGTGTCAGTTTTGCTTTACGCGGCGCGTAAAGAAATTACTTGGAAAGCTGTGCAAGTATATCAAGATTTTCTCGAGACCTCTGGCACAGTTTTTCTATACGGACCTCCCGGCCGGTAAATCATCAGTAACATATATCTCATAATACAAGCTGGCGGTCGTTTTTAGTCATGATGTATTTTACTTTCTATGCTGTTTATTATTCGTATTACCCGTCAGCATTACACGTCAACCTGCCGATTAAACCAGATTTATGTTTAGTGGTGAATCTGGCTTCCTTCTTTAATATTCCTTGAAGATTATTTTTTCGAAATTTCAAAGAAATGCAGCGATTCTACATTTATTAAGCTTTCAGAAAATGGTTGTCAATTGTAACACGAGTGCGTAAAACCACGAGAACTAAATATCGTCAAACCACCTATACTGATACCTTTGTTCGGTTTTCATTTTCCTGTCGCTTGGTTGTCTTTGTTCATATACCTTGTTTTGGTCTTTCGAGTGCTTCATTTTGCTTCGAATGCGTGAGAACTACTGGCACGTTAACTAGATCTTCCAGTTATACTGATATAGCTTTACTCCATGGGAATATAAAACATCGACTTATCAGCGCTCCTTTTCTAATCCTATAACATCTATATGCAAGAACATGCAATGTCCTGCCAGAAGATTCAAGCCGTAGAACACTACATTAAACGCTTCATTCAAAGGGCTTTCCTATCTTTTTTTACTCGGCACTTACCAGAATGTCCGCCGACTAACCTGGAAGTCATTCATTACACAAAGTGCAAAACAGCTCGAGGCCTAGAAAACGTTTTATCTTGTCGGTTATATCTCAATTTTGTGATTAGTTTTATATATTTCAGCGCCCTGGTTTTATAACTTTCTGAACGTACGTAGATGGGCCCACAATAAATGATGCAAGATTTTGTGCTATCTCCCTAGCTTCCATTATGCATTTGATTTGTTTGTTTGATTCAGTTTATTTGTTTGTAATTGTATTGGCAAAACTAAATAAGCAAATAAAATAGAAACGCACGTTTCTAGGCATTGAAATCATAGTATTCTAGCTAGTTCCCGAATGATTACTCAAGCCCCACACTTTGAATTTTTTTGTACTGGTAAAAACGAGCAGAACGTACAAATGTACCTCTTCGCTTTCTTCCTGTAAAGAAGAACGAATAACCATAAAAAGTTTCTCTCACACAAAACCAGGTATCACGATGGCAGAAGGAGGAATCGCTGACGAAACCGAAACCCTTGCAAATCAGGCGAGGTTGCTGATAACCGGTTGGCCGAATTTTGAGTACCAACTGAAGCAATATTGTTTATCAGGCCGTAAGCACATGGCCATCTTACTGTGTGGTAAAACCGGTGTAGGCAAATCGCATTTGACAAATGCACTCATTGGCCAAGCTTTTGCAAAAGAAGGGGACAACCTTGAGCCGGAAACCGATGAGGTAAGTTGACTTTTGTTCTTGGGCCATCGTAGCTTGATGAGAAATAGAATACAAACCGCGGTGATAAACATATTGAACTTATTCATTTTTGATAAAACTTGACGTTTCGTATGCTACTACATACATTTTAAAAAAGTGACCGTTACAGTGTTGAAAACTATACTTATATAGTAGTGAAAAGGGACTGGGACCGAGATTAAGTACAAAACTTAACAATTGATATATAAAAAGGAACAGCTAATTAATAAAGCAACAGCTTCTCGCTACTGACGTTTGCATTAAAAGCTGGCTTCATTTCCTGTATAAGCAATGTTTTTTTTATTTTACAGTGGAAATCAGTTTTGCTCGACGCTAAGATATCAAAATGATCCCACTTGATGTTGTGTCCAGTGGTGTTGACATGATCAGCAATGGCTGATGTGCGGTCATCTTTAGCGAGGGCCTTAAAATGCTCAGTTTTTCTATCATGAAGCCGTCATTTAGTTTTACCAATGTAAAATTCTTCACAATCCCAACAACTGGCTTTGTAAATAATTTTAGACTGTTGAGAACCAGCGTATTTGCGAAAACGATAAAATTATCCTTCGTAAACAAGAAGCTATACACAGCTTGAACTCGTGGCGTCTTTATTAAACCCAGAGTATTATGTGCTTTTACGGAGAAACATAAAATTATATCTGAAAAGCTGGTAAGACTACATTCAGTAGCCGACACTTGAAACCGCGATCGCTAACTGAAATGCAAAGTTATATAAAACACAAAACTTGCCGGAACAAAAATCCCACAGCAATAAGCGGCGAACACAATTTCAAACAGTCGTTTTGACAGATGCGATCGGTTATGGACAACAAAAAAATAACTCTTCACAATTAGAAATGCTGAAGACATGTAGAATCTTTCTGCCGGTGTTAATGAGTTTGCTTTTTTGTTTGTATTTCTTGTTAAAGCGACGTCTAAAAATCTTCAGCAATTTTCGCATGGTGTTCCTAAAACCGGCGTACCGAACGCTTCAAAGTGACGTTTCAGCTGGGTTGTATAAAATAGCTCTATAAACTTGAATAATATTGCATCTAAAAACTATTAACTAAAACTAAGGATTCTATGCAAGATGAACATGGTAAAAATAAGTCAGATATATATTCCTAAAAGCGGGAAAAGGTCGGAAAAAAGTGACGAGCGGTTACACTCGGGAACTTCGTTACCGCTAACGCTGAATGATCCTGAATTTGCATGCGTCCGCACAACGTTGAAGTTGTGTAACACATGTCTGAGTCTTGTAATGTTTTCACTGTCATCACTATCGCAGCTGAATTTTATTTGTAAGAAATGAAAAGAATAGGTGAAATATTAGCTAACTTCGCAATTTTTGCAAATTCTTGAAATTTTGGGGTTACTTTTGGTGTGTTTCACATATACACCGGTTTTAGGGACCATTACGCCGGTTCTAGGGCCCTCGAGCAAGTCCACCATTTTGTAAAATTACAACAAAACTAATGAATTATAACAATTAAAACTTTGAGACGTATTAGCCGAATGTAACACGCAAGCGGATTCCATTCGCGCGAAACTCTTAACTTAAATGCTTTCATGTCACGCATTCTAATTTAATATATTTTCTCATTCCCTTATTCCTATAAATATGCTTAATCGTTACCCTAAATTTATTCATTCGACAATGATGACATGAAGTCATCGAAACGTCATGTAGTTTTCATATCGTTAATTTTCTTGTTAAAATGTTTACCAAAATCGATTTTTAGTTAAAACTTCATGCAGGAAAAATAATTTGGGTTTGACAACGTTCTTTTGAGATAGGCCAGGGTATATTTAACAATGTATTTTTACGCCGGTTTTAGTCACACAAACTGTAGTCAGGTTTGGTTTCTCCCTTCTCTGTCAGCATTCATAAAATATACTTATAGTTTCATTTCACTTCATGCGAGTGCTACGCGGTTTACACATGTTGTCGGTAGCAATGTTACATACAGGGACCTTGTTAGATAGCGGAAAAAGCTCTGGAACATCACTCTAAAATACTTGCTAATGGCAGAATCCCTCTCCTAGTTTTAACGGTCGTTGAAACATGATCACAGGCTACTATAATGATGAATAATTCTCATTTAGGCTCGATTTCCACCGCTCACTCGGGTTCAGTTTTCCTCCCTTTCGGGGAATGAGCGCGGGCTTATTTCCAAAAAAGCGTCCGGTAATCGAGCCAAACAATAGTTTGTTCACCGAATTTATTCGATTAGAATGTTTTTACAGTCCAACTTCCCGTAAGCACGGGAGGTGGTCGCTTACGAGATTTCAGACCATATTGGGTCAAAATTTTGCCTTTTTAGCATATTAGCATATGGTACGTAACTACAGAGACTTATCCCATGTGCCATTGCCCATCTTAACCCATGCAATAACTTTTAGTAGTCACAAAAATATTTAAGCTTTCCAAAATATTTATTCAGAGTTTCATGGTTCGCTTCTGATAAACTACGTAATAAGGCGAATGGAACAAGTCTCACGATAGTTACAAATTGAATCTTTAACGTTGTCTAAACGTTAAGAGGAACTGAACATGAACTAATAAGGATTGGATTGCTAGCTTTAAATTTGACAACCCTTTTTATATTACTGGTGATTTACATGATAACAAGCGTAAAAAACTGTACATTAACCCTTGAACACCCAAATTTCCACCAAAAAGACCCTTTTTCAGGCTACAAATGCCATTTTATGGTTATTATCTAACCAAATTGAGGTCGAACAGTCAAAAACATCGTTTACAGTAGGATAGGGAGTGGGTGATCCGGCCCCAGCTCTAAAGCCGGCCCGAGAAACCGCTTATTTTGGGAACTCCCAAACGCCCGAGTTACCTGGCCCCCAGGGCTCATTGCATTCGCCCTGGGGGCCCGCTTACTCGGGCGTTCGGGAGTTCCCAAAATAAGCGGTTATTCGGGCCTTTGGAGCTGGGGCCGGATACACCCACTCCCTATACTACATAGTGATCAATTCTATACGACCCCACTTAACGATGCCTTTGCGTTACAGCCCCACTTCAAATAAGGGTTAGATTGCATGATTTAACGCCTCCTGTGTGAACTGAGGTCGGTGTTGTCAATTGAATAAACGCTTACCCCTTGTATACACGATGCCTATGCTATGCTTTGCTAGGCAGCTGAAGGCAAGTAACTCAAAAATCCCCTGCCCCAACTGTCAGCGAATGGTTTGCGTGTCAACGTTTTATAATCATATGAATAAGGGTTGCCCGCCTTTTAGAAGAAACCTTCGAGTTCTTCACGAACATGAGGCGGTTTTACCACCACCACCACCACCGCCGGTGGTTATTCGAGATGTCCTTGCAAACTCAAACATCAGCCAGCATGAGCTGAATGCATGGCTTGATGAGCAAGAGCAAGAACAAAAACCCTCTATAACCTTGAATGATCTTGACCCTTTACACAGGATCCGTAATGCAAGATTTGTTGCGGATTTCATCGAAGGCAAGACACCACTCGCAGCGTTTCGAACAGAGATGCTCGGGTTTTACCAATTGAATAAACACTTTCCCTTTGTATATCAATGATGACGACAACACAATTGTTCTTGAACTTTCTCAAATCGAGGAACACTGGTCTGAAACAAAAGAGCGCCGACTGGGTGAGCTATCGGCAAAATACTATTGGCGCGTCCGAAGTTGCAGCCTTGACAGGCGATTCGCCATTTTAAACACCACAGAGCTTGCTCTTAAAGAAAATACAGCCAGCCGACATGCACAACAATACGGCCTGTACCTGGGGCAATCTGTTCGAACCGCTCGCTCGTAAATACTTTGAGCAGAAGCATTGTGTTAAAGTTTTTGCACATTCTATCCCTCAATCTAGCAACAGACCATCCATTATATCGAAAGGTAACATGTAGCCCTGATGGCTATTACCTTGACAAAGAAAACAATGTAATTCTTTTGGAGTTTAAGTGCCCTTTCAAGCGGAAAATAGCTATGTCTCGAGTGCCTAGTTATTATGCAACCCAGCTACAGCTACGGATCTATGGTCAACAAAGGCCTTTTCGTTGATTCTTACTTCAGAATGTGCTCTCTACAACAGATAGAGCCAAGTTTGAATCATAATAATCTTTTAAACGGCGGAAATATTTACCAGACAAAAGGGCACACAGCGCTCGCTTGGGGCATCTGTTATTTGTTTTCAAAACACAAGCTAACACACAATCAAGGCGAACTTATTGATATTGGCGCTCTTAAACAAACACAAACATTTGAGCAAATAATGACTTCAATAGCCGAGAAAGACCTATGGTGTTCTTACGGTGCGGTTAGAATGTCGTTCAGCAAACAGTACGGAGACGAGGAGTTTTTGCGGTACAATATAATGAAAAAGGCTCTCCTTGCTCCAGACAAGGGCCCGAAGCCGGTTGCATTGTTTGCATGGAAATTGAGGGATTCAACAGAGCTTCAAATTGTCAAGCACGAGGGGTTCTTGAACAGTATTCAACCGAAGGTCGAGCGCTTTCACGAGAACTTGGCAAGGCTTCGCAAAAAAATACATGAAAATTTATCAAACCAAAAACAACTTAACAAAACCATACCTGGTGAAACTTTTGAAGACAACATCGGCGATGACAGTGCCCTGTTGGAAGCCTTTCTAATTGAGAAAGCGGCAACGCTAACTTCAGATCTCGGAAAGCAAAGTTCCTCGACAGAAGGCCAACTTCAGCAAGATCAATGCGTGACGACACTTCTCAAGTTGAGACATTTCTCATGAATAAATTGGCGGAGCAATTTCTTCAGCCTGAATTGCTGCCTGCCAGTACGGCTCGTATTTTAGACACATAGATTGCCTCGGAAGACGTATGTAAGATAAAACTTTCTGTTTTCTTGGACCTTCTGGCAGAATTTGGGTAAAGATTTTATGAATTGCGAAATTATATGACGTGTTGTTAGGTAGATGAGGTTTCACATTTGTGTAAACATAGACAGTTTGTTTAATTTCGTCATCGGTTAATCTCGGAGATTTATTTCTGAATAGCTGATTAAGCCGATATTTGAAATTATAATTTTTTGTGCTTAGATCTTTTCCTCTGTTGTAAAAGTCTACACGAGAAAAGGCAACGTCTTCTAGTAGTTCAATTCGGCTGCAGTTATTGCAGACAACTTCTATGGATTCAGACATGAGTGTAAAATATCCTCCACAGCTTTGACATGATTTTATATTTTTGTTTGTTCTATTTAAAATGAACACAAAACTGTTTTCTCGTTACCGCTGGATTTGTTCTTGTCTAGCGCTCAAAGAAAGAGATTCAAAGATGCTTTGGAGTTTCTCTTGTAGTTGTGCGCGTAAAAACTCAGGTCTGTAATCACTGCCATAGAAGCCTTGCAGCCGGATGAATTTGTGCTTTAGATCCAAGCGCTCTGGTTGAGACTTGTATTTATTATTTTCATCCATACATCTGACGGCAGAGATTTGTTCGTTGAAGCGTTTATAAAGTTCAGCCTCGTAGAAGGCTTCAGAACCGTTGAAGCGTTTGTGAAGTTTAGCATTCATGTTTATAAGTAGAAATTACAAAATATTCAATTGGTCACACATCATTTGCGCACGCGTAGTTCTTTATGAGTTACCACATGTGAAAGCACGGCAACTTGCTCGAATATAAAAGACCTTTTCGCACCATATATTATGTTAAGTCTGTAATTCGGTATAGCTCAGGGAGGTGTGGTTGGCCACCACTGAATCCTGCTTACGGCTAATGCGATGTCTCAGACCAGGGGTAGTGGGGTTGCTGAGTCAGGTAGTGACCCCCTGGTGAACCAGCCCCGGCCCAACTGATACAGGGGGGTGCTCAAACAGAGATCTCCTAGGAGAACTCGCCCTCGCTCCCAGAGGCTTAATGGGAAACGACAACTCCCTTGTCAGGAGTTAAAGTCCTAGCCTAGGCTAGGCAAACGAAACAGCCACCAGAGCACCCCCTGACTAGGGTTTTGTCCCTTTTCGTTATGTGTCACGCAATGTCACGCGTGATAGTCACGCACAATGTCACGTCATGTGTCACGCTTTGTCACACAATTACATGACACAGCGGGACACATCTGACTTGGACACAGCGGCAAGACGATTGAGTTTTTTTTGAAATTCTTCTTTTACTTCTTTGCGAAGCTCGCCCCTGAGTTTTTCAAGATCTGGAGTTTGAGTTTTCTTGTTTACTTTGGTGGCCTTTGCTTCACCAGACCGTATTTCGTTCTTTAGTTCATAATATCTTTCGACCTCACGGAGGATTATTTTGAACTCTGAATCACTGACTCGCTTGTCAGTTAGAGCTTTTGAAACTAGCTCAAAGACAGAGTTTCGTTTTGCAAGGGCGAGTGTGTATATTTTTTCGTGTTTCCTGATCTTTTTCTCAAGCCGCCTGCTAAACACAGTGATGCCGGCCGCTGAAAAACCTGAAATAGCGGCTAAACCCCCAATAACAGGGCTGGCGACGAGCCCGGCTCCGGTCAGAGCTGTGACGATTGTGGCTGAAGACAAGCCTGTAGAAATGAAACCAAAGCTTACTGCGGTTCCGTGAACAATGGTGTGTGTTCGCTTGTATTTCTTAGCAACTTGCCTGTAATGATTAGCCTCCGACTCAAGCTCCTTTTGCAAGTCAGAGATTTTCTTGAGTCTGAAGTCTTCGCCGTTGGATAAGACTGGGTAAAGCGATTGAGTTTCGCTGTATTCAGGAGCTGATGGCAACACGTTAGACGAGCTCATGGTTTGTATATAATATATTTTAATTTATCTCAAGTTCAAATTCAAGCGGCATGTTATTGAAGTCAAAAAGGTCATTGGGTTCATCCCTCACAGACAGTGTTATGCTGTTTACATAATCGCCAGACGAGACTTCACGCAAGATGTTCTGCTGTGTTGTTTCATAGAAAACTTTCTCATAGGCCTTTCCACGAAGATCCTGTAGAAGGCTTACCATTGAGTAGGTTTTGTTCTTTATCAACCAGATCACAGTGTATAAAGTAAGTGCTTGGTGATGTAAATCCTTTGACGAATGTTATAAAGAGCAATTTAGGACTTACACCAAGCAATTCAGACAGATCGCGGTCAAGCTTCACCCCCTCAGAATAAAGTTTGGCAATTGTCATCTGGCCAACTGGAGTATTTGTTTCGGTTTTTAATTTAAAGTTACCTTCGAAGGCTTCTTCAAATTCTTTTGCCAATCTATCAATAGTGTAATGCCCTTCAAGTATTCTTCTGGTAGTCTTGTGTTCATTAGGGTTAGTAGTTAATGTAATCTCACCTCTTTGTTTTAGATTAAACCACGAATTATAAATCGTGGCGGATAAGAGCCGGATGTAGCTCGGTTTCTGAAGCGGGTGATCGAAGTAGATGGTGTGAGGGTTCGAAGGTGCGACGATTGTTAACACAACCATTGTGTATATAAATATATTTATATAATCATGTTTGGCAGACGCCCTGGTGGTTTTAATCCTGGTTCAAATCTCGGCCTGGACATTGGCGGTCACGATTACGGACCTCCACCCCCGTTTTATAGCCCCCCTAATATTTATCAACATCCTAGAACAAAACAACCCACAGTAAATCCGCAACTGGCTTGGATGAGTTCTCCGGAGGCTGCAAAACTCTCTACAGCCGCCAAAGTGAAGGCAATCTCAGACTTCAAAAAGCGTTTCCCGCACGCTGATATGTCAAGATTTACAACAGAAGTTTCTTTCGACGAAAAGCACAAAGCCTCAGCAGTAGTGCTTTACCCAGAGGGGCAAGGCTCATGGGCTATGCCTTCAGACATACCACACAAGAATTGGACACAAGCCCTGAAAGACGCCCTCGGCTTAGAGTATATTGGCGGTTTCCCCTATCAGTTAACGTTAAACCGAAACACACAAAAGCCAATCCCTGCTGTTGAATTCTCCACCTCAATCGATAAAGACATGATGATTGGCTCTGTCTTGAATGATGAAGCGCAAAAGATCTATACGTCACGCCAACTGATTATTTCACAACGAAATACAGAAACATTTTCAGAGACACACAGATTACGTTCACAACCGCGAAATATGGGAGAAAGTGGCTCGGCAGCCCGCAAATGAGTTTCTGGCCACAACAACTGAACTTCACCCTGTGGTGTGCAACAACCGGCTGCGGGATCTCGCGTGACCTTCTGTTTGATAAGAACTCTACTCTCTCCCTAACCCCGCAGCTTCGGTCATTTTACAGGTTTCACGTCTATTTCACAACAAGACGAATACTCTACAAGCTGGGTGGGGTACAGAGCGTGAGTGCTTTGCCAGACGACCCTACATTCAACCAGAAAGACAACAAGTTCAACATCGACGCATACAAGAGGATTTGCCAAGAGTTCGGTGTAGACCCCAATTCTGACTTCCGTTTCACATACGGCAAAAATCACGGGCTTGGCAATGTGTACATTTGGGTCGCATATGGTGGGCCCAGTTCTACTGATTACGACTATCCTGATCCCGATCTAGCCCTGTTTGATGACGAGCGTGTGACAAACAGAAAAGACCCAAACTATCGAGCAAACGGCATATACTTTGTTCGTAACGACCAGGGCGCTGTTAGTCAGTTTGAGCACTTTGTACCGAATTACGCACAAGGGCTAACACAGCCAGGGCTCGCTCGTATGAATCAGTCAATCGAGGCCTTTGTGTACTGCATTCTTGGTGCACAAGCAAACACTCGCAGCAGCATTCTTGGGAGTGGAGGCCGGGCATTCGAAACGCAGAGAGTCTTCTTAACACTCTTAGCGGACGCCATAAGACTAAACGACATATCTAAGAGCGTACAACATTATCAGCAGGCCATCCAAGCAACGAAAGTGTGGCTAAACTTTGTAGTTGCCCCTGGGAGCTGGCTGATGCCGTCACGCATGGTTATCAACACAGAGAGCGTGGTGGGGTACAATAACAATCTTATGCAGGCAACGCAAGGGATGAAGCTTGGTGTTAACAATGATGTCAATCTTGCCACCAAAAAGCCTCCCTTCGCCCCATGGACGGTGGGCCGACAAATATTAATCCACCAAACAGCCACCCATCGAACCCGATTCACAAACAGGCGACACAGGCACAGGGCATAGCGCCAAAACCAAAGGTCCCACCCACACCATAACCAGCCCCCACACCACAACCAACACCAGTCACAACACAAGAACCAACGCAAGAGACTAAGATCGAGCCGCATCACGTAAACAAGACGCTCATTGGTGTGGGTGCGCTTGCTTTACCAGGCTTGTTTGCTTAGATGAGATAATTATCTCCTGCGCTTGGTGATCCTTTCAATCATGAAGCCCACAACAGCAAGGATCAGCATCCAGGCGTGCTCGCCAAGGAAGGAGATAACCTGACCGAAGATAAAGTTCACGATCGAGCCGATCAAGCCTGGCAGAATGGAGGCAACCTTATTTCCTATTTCTTTAAGCCCATTGCCAATAGCCTTGGTGCCGGCCTTTAAACCATTCATTGCAGCCATCGTCACAGCGCCTATGACTAGACCTGCAGCCAGAACAACTGCTTGAAGGGTCCAGCCATATTTCTTGAAGATATTTTTGACCCGCTGTCGAAGAGTTAAGGCTTCTTCTCTTTCCTGAACTTGTGTTCTTAGTCTTCTCAGCTCTTCTTCTCGCTAAGCAACTCGGGCTTCCGCGGCTTCTCTGTCAGAGGGAGAAGTGTTCTCATCCTCTATCACGCGCCTGTCTTCCTCGTTTTGTCGTACAAGATCGGCCTCTTGTTCGTTTAACTCATCCAGCGGCTTGGTGGAGTTCAGTCTTGCTTCGACAGCATTTCTTTCTCTTGTTTTCGCAGAAAGTTGTGTTCTGAGTTTGTCAACCTTTGCCTGCTCTTGGTCTCGTTGTTTTTGTATTTTTTGAAGGGCGCCTAATTCCTTTTTCTGGTTTTCAAGATCGCCTTGAAGATTTTTCTTTAGTTGTTTTAACCGATCTAGCTCGGTTTGACTGTCCACGTTTGAATCGTGTTCCTGCTCCAGAGCTTCAATCCTCGCTTGAGTTTCTTTGATTCTTCCCCTGAGATTTTGAACCTCACTTGCTGCTTTTTGTTTTCAACAGCAATTCTTTCCGCCTCCTTCAGTTGTTTTTCTGCCTCCTTCAATCTTTGTCTTTCTTCTCTTATTGATGTTCTGTCTTCAACGATGATCTCTTCAGCGCTTGGTCCAAGAGCCGATCTGAACTTGTCTGTAAATGATTTAAGAAGCCCTGAACCATCCTGCTTGAAAACGGGAGTTTCACCGCCTCTTGACCCAAAGGAGACTATTTTGCTTTCGTTTCCTGGTTTTTTACCGAAACCAATAGGGCCTAATCGTCTGAGATCTACTCTCGGAAAGCGCCTTTTGAGCCAGTCCTTGGCTTCATCGACCCTAGTTGCTTTTTCCGTTGCATCTAAGAAGTCAGGAAGCAAAGGGATGTCTTCAGAATCAAAGCCACTCTGTTCGTGAGGCATTGTATGCATTTCATGCTCTTCACCGCCATGATATGGGGTGGATGTGCCGCCCGGTTGAAAGGGGGTTGTTGTGTCAACTTCTTCTTCGTCGTCGTCATCATCGTGGTCAATCCCCCAGTCTTCCCAAGGATTCTCGTTCTCGCCAGGTATATCATATCCACCTTCTGCCATGATGTATATAAATATAAATTTATATATATACTCTGGCTATGGCCGTGCAACCCAACCTCCTCCCAACGAACGCAAAGAAGATTCTTGGTGCTATGAAAGCAGAGCGCACCGTAAAGCGCATCACATTTGAACGCCCTACAGCCAATCCTGGCGAGACCCTGTACGTTTCGGTGCCCAAGCTCAACGAACATGAGGTTATCGTGTCGGGCTCGCTTGCCTTGATCTTTAACATCGACCTTGCCGGCGGTCACGCAAACAACTATCTTGTACAAAATGACAGGCTTGTTGTCAAGTTTGCCGCAACCACTGTACAGGACACCGTTGGGTATGATATTTACAAAATCTTTGAGGACCTATTCCTCTCTGTTGACAAGAGAGACAACATGCTCCCCGAGGGCATTCAGAGTGTAGACTTGAGCAAGATTCGCTCTAGTGCCAGCGACAAGAAGACCTCTTGCGTGGATGCGGAAAACAAGCTGGAGACCATTTACAAAAACAAATATCGCATCAACCTTGACCACCAGATTATAACAGACCACGGTGTCATGTACCCACAGGCACTCTACAACGATTTGACATTCGAGATAACGCTCGCCCCTGCTTCTCAAGTTGTCGAGGGTTCGGATACAAGCAAGCTTGTCTACAAGTTGACAAATATCCAGCTTGAGTACGAGACAATCCGAAGTAAGCAGCTGGCTGACGAGGCAACAAGTGTATACTCTAGCGGAAAGGAGTTTGCCTACGACCATATCATGCGAGAGGAAGTGGTCCCCTTCTCGAAGGGTTCAGACGCACGGCTGAATCTCAGGGTGAACCCGCAGCGCAGGTCACTGAAAGCCATCCTTCTGCTATTCATTGAACCCTACACAGCAGGAGCCAGGGACTCAGAAAAATACTTCAACCCAGACATCACCAAAGTTAATGTCACCATAAACGGCTCCCCCAACAGGATTTACAACGAAGGCATCAACGGGACCGATATGTGGCGTGAGGTCAGTCGCCTCTTCAAAAAGAGGGGTGATGGCAGGCCCAACATGAATCTAACCAAATATCTAACGGGCAACAAGTTCGGGCTCCTTATCGACCTTAGATCAATGGCTGATACAACCCTTCATGGCAACGGTCAACGCCTCGTCAACACAAAGGATGGCATACATCTTGAGATCGAAAGGACAACCTCCGGCTCGGGAAACGTGCACTGCCACATATACACCATCAGCGACTCACAGATGAACATCATGGACAGGCAGCTGCAGGCCGTTCAGTATTAAACACAATATATATAACTCTAACCACCATGTCCAGTGCCTTCAAATTTTATGATAAGCCAAACCCCCGGCCTGTTTCAAGGCCGCTAACACACAATGAAATAACAAAACTTCTTGCTAAGGCTCCGGCCCCGCCAACAGAAGAGCCAGGTTCGACAATGATAAAATACCCACATATAAAGAATTGACCCAATAAAGCTGCCATTCAATGCACTAATTATCGGGCCGACTAACTCTGGCAAAACACAATATCTTCTGAATCAGCTGCGTGGTCCCTTCAGGGGCACGTTTGACTATATTGTTCTCTTCTGCCCAACATTTGTCCACAACAAGACATATAATGGCTTCGTGGACAAGGAGCCACGCATTTTCGTGATAGACTGCCAGCAGCATGAAATTGAAGCATGGTTAACTTTAGCCAGTTATTTCTTCGACGGACAAACACGCCTTTTGTGCTCGATGACTGTGCTGCTTCGAAGGATGTGACTGTCTTGATCTCTAGAAGCAGACTGTCTGTGTCTGTGTAAAGTAGGTCTACGCGCGGGCCGTACTTAAACTTGAGGTGCTTATAGTAGAAGTCGTACATCAGAGTCTTAGAAAGATCAAGGATGCACGTGCCGGTGTAGACTGGGCGTTTGAGTAAGATTTTGTCCTTGTGCATTTGAATCCCTGCAAGATTTTCACCAAAGACTGTTGCTCTGGCGAACAGTGGGCTTGAGATAAGCTTTCTCAACTTGTCTGTCTCATTAGCGCGAACAAGCCTCATATCAATGCGCTTTCTGAGGTTCTCCATGGTCTTGCCAAAGACAGAGTTGTTCATCAGCTTGTAGAAGTTCTTTTCGAACTCAGAAGTGGCTTGCTTTCTGAGTTCTGTGTTCAGCCTTATGTAAGGCTCCATCCAAGGCTTCTGCTCGAATTTGAGGATTCGATGAATCTTTTTCAACTTCATGCCTAGCTCTAGGTAAAGCTGAAGATTCCTGTAGTGTAGAACATATCTGTCTTTGTTCTTGAGGGTTAGGAGCAACTTCTCTGTCTTATCCTCTGCCTGTCCCTCTATCAATGCCCTTTGATAAGGAGACATCCATGACTTTGCGACACTATGCTTTTCTGGTGCTAGAGGGTAAGCATTGTGTTCATCATGCAACTCCTCGGGGTATTCTAGATCAACCTCAAGGATATAGCCAATCTTTCTGTTTGGGGACCACTTCCTGATTTGGTGTTGTGTTGGGCACACTAGGCACCATTGAAAGTTGCCAACAGGTAGTGGTTGACTCATAGCCCAACCGTAAAGATTGTTTGCATCGAAGTACATGATGTAGCTTGTTTCTTGATCTGGGTTGTGGTCATCAAGAAAAGGGTTGTTCGCTTTGCAGAAGCGCCTGCTCTCCATTGAAATGCCGCCACGCATGCCCTTTTCGACAAAGAGGTGCATGTTTATGTCTGTGAGCAGTTCTAGGTTGATTCCTGTGTATTTCAAAAGAGCGTCCCAGCTGAGGCCCGGGGCTGTATAGTAATGCGCCGGGTCAAGTTTGTAGTTCTTGAGGCATGTTTTTCTGAAGTTCTCGAAGACATCTACAAGGAGGAGAACGTCAGTCTCTAGGTAAAGATCATGATACTCACCGAGGTCTTTACATTCGAACGTCTCCCACACTTTCTGCGCATGAGTGTAGTCTTCATCACTGATGTGCTCCTTTTTGAGCTCGCTATAGAACGCGCTCTTCTCTGGGAGTGACTTCTCATCAAACCGCCTCCAAGAGTCCATGTACTCGTATGGATAGTTTCCTTTTTGCAGAAGGAGCTTGAGTTTATTGGGGTCCTTTTGATGGTTTGCCATGATTGTAAAGGACTCTGGTTCGTTTGATTTAACCAGATTATCGAGGCTCGACTGCATGAACTGCAAGCTGTCGATAAACCTTAAGTTGCCAAGAGAGAAATAAATGTACTTCTCCATATTTGTCGGGATGCACTTCAGATCAGATTGTACTTCAGCTATGCCGCTCATGATATGATGTGCATCGTAACCCTTCAAGTTGTGAAAGAGAACAGGGATTGTAACAGTTTCCGGGTTGATTCTGAAGTGATTCAGATTACATGTGTTGTGAACAGCGCCTCGATACTTGCCTGTTATGTGGCAGTGATCTAAAACAGCGTCTCTCATGAAGTCTCGTACAAGAGAATCCCCGCAGAAGAGGCAATCAACTTGCTCAAAGATGGGCTTTGTTTTTTGTTGCCTTTTGTTTCTTGGGCCTATGAAGGGAAACGCCTCCAAACGCCCTGTTTCTTCGTTTTGGTAGGTTTTGAATGCATTAGTGTAGCATTTGTTAGTTTTGCGATGAACAAGACCCGCGTACGCTCCCGTGTTCGGATCGTAGACTTCGATAGACTCGTTGAAGTTCTCTTTGTAGAGATCATAATCACAAATGCTGCAGAAGTTTGCATTGTTGAAGTCGGCCCAGTCTGCTCGTGTCATTGATACGGGCTTCTTTTGATGAAGTTCGTCTCTTATCTCCCTCTCTAACAATTGTATGTAATGTAGAAACCCCTCAACCGCGTCCTCACCTCTGTATTAGTATGGGCCTTTTGTTTTGAGATCAGAGTGAACAGCCATCATAGAGAACCCGCATGGCGTATGTACTGATGTTTTGGTTGTGCTGCTTTCTTTTGGGTCTGGCTTGCACGTGTCGATTTTTGTAACGAGACTTTCAAAGTCAGCGTAGATAACGTAAGGCACTTTCATCTGGTTCTTGTAGTTCTCGAAACGAAGGATGTTTTCACAATCTTTAGGCATTTCAGTTCGAACCGGCCTGCCTTTGATACCTCTGCAGTCAGTCAGATGTTTGTTGAGAACATCTTGCGATGAAAACCCTTGAAGGAATCTTTCGCAGAAATGAATCCTTCGGCCTGCCTCATAGTTGCTATGAAGAAGCCTGCTTAGGCTTTTTATGTAGCAGTAGTGTGTGTTTTTTTCATTGGTTATCAGCATTAGGTTGACTCGTCTTATCTCAGGATCTTCTACTTCACTAATTCTAAGGACTGTTGTGTTACCGTTTTGCCAGCCAAAGACGTTTATTGCGAGGTTATTGAGTTTTTCTACTTCAGAGATTTGATGCAAGGGTGTAGGGAAAGAGATGTTAGTGAAGTTTAAGCCATCCTCTGTCGGATACTTGTTAGGCCTGTCTGAATGCTTCGTATCTCGAGTGGGGAACAGCGCAGCTCGCAAATCCCATCGAAAGCATTGATTATCTGTGTTTTTGATGTTTATGATGGCCTGTTTTGCTTTGAGCTTTGGAGGAAGAGGGATATAAGAACCGCCTCTGATATCTTCCGAAATCAAGAAAGACGTACTCAACTCTGTCGATAACCCAGCCTGAACCCATGTTTACCCATCTGGCTACTTCTTCCTTGTTTGAGTTGATAACAGCTTGTAGTTACCCGTTGACTGCTGCTTGATAAAAGTGTGTTATTATGAGAGGGTTCTCTTGACTAAAGTAGTGGGTGATTCTTTGTGTCCCGTCGGCTCCTTCCTTTGAAAAGTGAACTAAGAATGAAAAATTCACTTTGATGGGGCCAAGGTCTGTAATCTCTCTAACTATAGTTCGAACTATAGCAGGTTTGTTCTCTTGATAAAACAAATTGAGATCATGTATTGGATAATCGACAGGAACAGTCATTTTATAGCTGTGAAGCCAGTCACGCCAACCCTGATGTTTCCGAACGAACTGAAGTGGTGCATCCATGGAGGTGTATATACAAAGGGCTTTACATTTCTTCAATTGGCAACACCGACCCCCAGTTCACACAGGAGGCGTTAAATCATGCAATCTAACTCTTATTTGAAGCGGGGCTGTAACGCAAAGGCATCGTTAAGTGGGGTCGTATAGAATTGATCACTGTGTAGTATAGGGAGTGGGTGTATCCGACCCCAGCTCCAAAGGCCCGAATAACCGCTTATTTTGGGAACTCCCGAACGCCCGAGTTAGCGGGCCCCCAGGGCGAATGCAATGAGCCCTGGGGACCAGGTAACTCGGGCGTTCGGGAGTTCCCAAAATAAGTGGTTTCTCGGGCCTTTGGAGCTGGGGCCGGATCACCCACTCCCTATACTACTTTTACCGCTCGGAAACTAAACCCTCCTACCATTTGTAGAAGAATTTGAGAATTTGAGTTCGGCATAGGTTTTGAACGAGAAAAACAGGACTTGTCTTGAGGAATGCGATAATGTTACAACACCTCATTATCTAATTTTCGCTCTATTATCTGTCAAGTAACTTCAAGTGGTCGCTTACGGGAGGTTAGAAACAAAAGAAAATTTTAAACTTTTAGCTCTAAAAGTGGTCGCGGTCGCTTACTAGAGATGGTTCCAAATATATGTTAATATAGTGATTTCACTTGGAAACTTTTGGTATTTTGGAAAACTGGTCGCTGAGGAGAGGTGGTCGCTTACGAGAGGTGGTCGCAACCAGAGGTTCGACTGGCTGTATTTCACACTCTTTCGGTCATCGGTTCTTTGTTCCACCCGCATATTCTAAATCGAGCACATTTAATGTTCATATTTGAGTTGTTGAGCAGCAAAAATTTTGTAAATGTTGTAAAGCTAGGCAAACAAACAAGGTGGTTTTTTTTATCAAGCATCAGTCACGTGTTATGCTGGATTCGATTCAAATTTATAGCCGCCAAGAAGAAGGAAATAAAATGGAAAAGAGCCGGCTGAAGGCGGTATGTGTGCGACAGCTTTAAAAACAGGCAAGCCAACTGAAACTTCTTAGGAACACGACATTGTATGTGTTCAGGACAACAAATACAAAACGTCAAACTTGTTGTGTTGTAACTTGGAGCTCTCCTGGTTTGGCTCATCTCTTTTGTAAAACTGTCGTGACAACTTTGTCATCGCTTTCCATTTTTTTGCCTCCTTCTTCTGGTCCCCCATAGGATTAAATTTGCTCTTCAAGCAAAAACCAATCCAAAGGTTACTTTGCATTTAATGTCAAAATGTCTCGTTTTTGATTGTCCTTTTTTGTTGTTGCGTTAGTTGATAAACTTTACAGAGAATAGACATTTTTATAAAAGTGTTAAAATTGGTTTCAAGCACGTGTGGCTGTCAACTAGTATATTATTGGGTTTCTTAACCATCCTTCCGAAGACGTTTGAGCAACCAGCGTGCCTACTCTTACTGGAGGCTCATAGCTATCCGAGTATTCCAATTTACCATCACAATCATAGTGTAGTGTCTGGGTAGGAGTCTGATATAATAGTTTTAACTGATGTGCATATACATAGTTAGTTTTAACTTTATTTTTATTTTTAGAATGTAAATATATCGACATTAACTGAAGCGCATTTGGCCACATTTTGGAGAATGCGCAATATTAAGTACTGAATAGTTATTATTGTTATAATTATCAGCAGTAAAAACTATCTGTATGCTATACAGTTAAAAGGAACACAGGGAGCCAAGGCGTGACCTGTGCTCCACCTAGTGAGACTAGAGTTAAAAAATATTATACAATAAAAGGTAAAGTTATTATTATTATTATTATTATTATTATTATTAGGATTTCCTCTTTTTGATGAACCCGCTCCGACTTGTCCTTCATTTTTACAGAGCCCATTCGCAGACAAAACAAATAAATTATTCTTATTTAATAAGTCAGTAGAATTCGCTAATAATACGTCGATGTGACCTTGGAAATGCGATGTTTTTCAGGTATCGGATTATCGGATTTCAATTAACAATGTGGAAATAACAGTGTTCGACACGCCAGGATTGGCAGATGGAACAGGCAACGAGGAAGAGTATCTGCGAAAAATGAAGAAAAGGGTAACCGATCTTGACGTGTTCATTTTCTGCACCGAGATGAACACCCGTCGACTTCGCAACGACGACATCGACACAGTGAAGAAGTTGACGGCAACGTTTGGCTCGCATCTATGGCAGCACGCCGTTGTGGTGTTAACGTTTGCAAATGAGGTTTACCCTCCACCAAGCAAGAAAGATGGTCTGACTCTACAAGAGTTCTTTGATCAGCGCAAGCGAACTTTCAAGAAGACAATAAAAGAAGTCATTCTGAAAGCGGGAGTGGCAGAACAAATAGTCGTTAATGTACCATTTGTTGCAGCTGGAGACCTGAGTGAGCCAAGTTTACCTGGTATAACCAACTGGATGACAGCTGTTTGGATCGCAACGTTCAAACGCCTGAACAGGGATGCGAGGTACCCTTTTCTTCTTGCAAACATCGATCGCTTTAATGTTTCTTCCTCTGAGCAAGAAGGCCCAATAAGAGATCGTCCTTGTAGCAGATGTTTACCGCCATGCGAGTTAGCGGAATATCAACCGCAAAGACAAGAAAAACAAAGAAGCTTTCAAGGGTTCGAGCTTGTTAACCGTGGGCATGCCAACAGCCACAACACTGACAGTGAAAATGACGCTGTACATCATCGTTTTAAACGCTGTTCCTTGTCAGTGACAGAGTCAATAACACCTCCCGAGACAAAACCAGAACCAAAGAAGACAGAGAAGCGAAAAAATGCTCCCACCCTCGACAAGAACGAGTCTTCGACCAAAGAGGTGGTAATGGAGATTATTAGTGCAGCTGGCAAAGCAGGTAGCATGATACTCGGTGAAAAGATTCTACCAGGAACTGGTCCAATGTTTGCAACTACGTTCAGTGGCATTATGGAACTAACCAAACGCTGGCTGTCGGGAGATTCCTCCAAGGAAAATAGATCGAATGAAGAACATAAAGTCGAGCAGGAAGATGACTAACTGAAGCTGTATTTCAGTGGGATGCGGCGTGGCGTGGTGGTAAAGTTAAAGTGAAGTTAATCCCGGATTAAAGTCTTCTACCCTGCCACTATAGCTGGAATTTGGTTCGGAGCTTACGCATTCAACTCTTTCAAACTTTGTTAATAGCTACGTGGTCAGCCAGCCAGTTTGGATTGTATTATCTTAACTATGTTCTATGTCTGACTTTACTTTTTCAATTTATTTCCCGTTTTAATTAAAAATAAGTGTTTTTTTATATTATTCCCAATATACATTCTATAGATTATCGTATTTTTCACATATTTTGTTAGTTTTTATTCATATACATTTGTCTTAGCGCCTTTATCTTTGTTCATTTTATAGTTAGCATTATGTTAATAGTGTTAGTTTTTAAACGTCGTAGTGTCCTCAGTTAGCCCTCAAACTAAATACCCTGACAATTAAAGTTTCTTACTTCCTTGATACTTCGTGTTGTTCATTTTATTCGTAGCATTTGTTGTTCTCTTTTTGCGTTTCCTACATACATTTACAGCTATTTTCGTTATTTTGTTGAGCAGTTCCACAAAAAAGGTGTCCTTCATACACATCGGGCTGGGAGAGAAAAATCGTCTTTCATCCAGCCTGGCTGGGCGAAACAGTATTTCACATCCCGCCTGGCTAGAAAAAAATTGAAAAGTGGGATTTTCCTAGTAATATCAATTAGAGAATAACCCAATTTACAGTTGTCTGCTTAGGGATCTGGCATTTGAGTGGAAGTGAGGCTGAAGTTCACCATGCTTTGATACAAACCTTCCTGATTTATATGTAAATCATATCGTTCTTATGCTAATTAGTTTTTGTTCACCTTGATTCACATATGAAAAGCAGAAAGGTGCTTGTATCAAAACAAAGTCAACTCCAGGCTCACTTTCACTCCAAGGCAAGGGTACTAAGCACACAACTGTACAATGGTCTATTCTAGTACACCTGGCATGGAGCTGTAAGAAAATATTTGGTTAAGCGCTACGTTTAGCCGCCATTAGTAGCAACCCCTTGAGGAGAAGTAATGGACACGATACGAGTAAATATGCAAGTGTGAAAAGATAGTCATCGTGATGACGAAATGATCAAGCTAGAGTGCACGGCATACACCCACATAGGCTAAACACGTTGAAAGTAGTTTTCTATCCTAATGTTGGGTTATTGTTTTGGTCAATCCTCGTGTTTCTCACTCTCATTTCAATCTCAGAAACTTTTCCCGCTATTTCAATGAACCATTTCAGTTTTTGTTCTATTCTAGTTAATATAATTTGCGAATGGATGTAATACTGAGTTGTCCATAATATTCGCTTCAAGATTTAAAAATACTATTTATAAGGCTAAAAAGGAGTTACCAGAAAAATCCGAACTTTTTCGACTAATCAAGTCATCTTCAGATGATCTGAAGTTGACTTAATTAGTCGAAACGTTCGGATTTTTCTTTTAACTCCTTTTTAGCCTTGTAAATAGTATTTTTAACACTGAGTTATATTTGTGGCATTTGTTATCACATTTTGCCTTTACTGTTTCATATTCTTGACAGAAGTTATTCTCGTTATATTTGTTATTTCAACAATATTGTTTTCATTGTTTCGTGCCCTTTTTTAACTTCAAAATAAAAAAAAAATATCACTTATTGTTGGCATATTTTTTCACATTAAGCGTCCATGACATTCTCAACTGTTAATTTGTTATTTCAGTCACCTTTTTTGGACCTCCTCTTCCTGGCACAGGAGGCGGTGTGGGCTAGCGGTTAGGGCGCCGGAGTTCAAGTCCTCCTGTCTGACCACTAGATGGATTGGTAACATGACAGCCTCGTGTTCAAACCTAGGCTACGCTATGTTAACCCTTTAACTTCCAAGAGTGCCAAAAATCAAAATTCAAGAAAAATCCCAAATTTCATTTTGTAAAATATTGAAAAACAAATGGTACCATGCAATAGTACATACGAAGAGGTTTCATTTACATGATCACACCACAACATTTCGTCAACACACTGCTAGATTACTTTTGACACATAAATCAAAGTTATTATTATTATTATTATTTTATTGGCATACTACTCAGCAAAGTTAAGTTCTTATAGCAGCTGGTAAAGTAATGGTGCCGAGCAACAACAAGTTGCCAAGGAACACCAAAATGTTTCCCTTTCCTGTCCTTTATATTTCCAATACTTTTCTTAGTATCCTTGCTGATCCCAGCAATGCAGATTTCTCGATTAGGGTAATTGATGTGTCTACTCCTATACCCTTTAAGTTGGCCTTCAATCACAATGGCACTGTTCCTAATGCCCCCACTACAATTGGTACAACATTTGTTTTCACTTCCCATATTCTTCTTAATTCTCTGGCAAGAGTTTGGTACTTTTCAATCTTCTCGTCCTCCATTTCTTTTACTCCACTGTCTTCTGGGATTGCCACATCTATTATTTGACAGCGTTTCTCGCTTTTGTCAACGAGCACTAAATCTGGTCTCCTAGCCTCGATGTTATGGCCTGTCCGTATACTGAAGTCCCAAAGGAGTTTGTAGTTCTCATTTCCAGAACGCTCTCAGGGACGTGATTATACCATTTATATATCATTCCGGTCGAATCCGCATTTTCCTGACAGATCCCAGTGGATTGCCCTGGCCACATTGTCATGTCTTTTCTTGTATTCTTTCTGAGCCAATTTTGAGCAACCACTGAGGATGTGGCTTACAGTTTCATTTTTGTCCCGGCACATTCTACATTTAGCATCTGTCTGGGATTTGTCAATTTTTGCTTTGATTAGTGCTTTATTAGTGCTTCTGTCTCTCTCTTCAGGCTTTCTGGTTCAGCCAGGTCCATGTTTCCTCATTACTCTGGTCTTCAGTCTCTCTTGCAAATTGTCCATATAGTGGCTTTTCTTTCCATTCCTTGGTGTTTTCAGTCCTTCTTCTTGCTTTAAAGCTGGTTGCTGTTTCCTGACTTCCAGTATCGTCTTCCCTAACTGCTTTCAACAGTTCTTCTGCACTCGATTGGACGTACCTTTCCAATGATAACCTTGCTTGGTTTATGCAGTCCTCTACTGATATGAGACCTCTACCACAATGCTTCCTTGGGACATAGAGTCTTGCAACACAATCTCTTGGGTGGAGGCCTCCATTCATTGTTAGCAATTTTCTTGTTCTGCGGTCTAACTCCTTTAACTCTTGTTTCGTCCATTCGATTATCCGTTCAGCATATCTAATGAGTGACACTGCCCACGTATTTATTGCCTGGATCAAATTTCCCCCATTTAATTTTGACTGTGCAACTTTCCTGACGCGCCGTAAATATTCTTTCTTGATCTTTTCTTTCTTCTGCCTGTGTAACATAGTGTCAGCTTCCAGTACTCCTAAGTATTTGTATCCTTCACCTTCTTTTAATGATCTTATGTTCGTATCGTCAGGTAGTGTGATACCCTCAGACTGTGTCACCTTGCCTCTCTTTAATATCAAAACAGCAGGCTGAAACCTACAGGACTATATCACTTACGTGTATCTGCAGCAAAGTCTTGGAACATATCTTAGTGTCTAATATCATGAAACACTTTGAAAAACACAATATTCTAAATATCTTCCAACATGGCGTTCGCCAGTCACGGTCTTGTGAGACACAGCTGATTGGTCTTGTTCAGGATCTTGCTAAGGAAATGCAAGGTGGTGGCCAAACTGACATTATAGTCATGGATTTCTCCAAAGACTGGAAAATGAAATTTAACATCTCGAAATGTAATGTCCTCCGGTTCACTAGACGTCGACACCCTGTGTTCTATAACTACAAGCTTCATGGTCATTATCTCGATACAGTAGACTCTACTAAATATCTTGGGGTTTATCTATCTAATGACCTTCGCTGGAATGAGCATGTGAAAAATATCTCATCCAAGGCAAATAAAACACTGGGTTTTCTAAAACGTAACCTACGGCACTGTCCTTCCAAAACTAAGGAGACGGCATATAGAACTTTAATCCGGCCTACAATCGAATACTGCTCTACTGTGTGGGATCCGTTTACAGCTAAAAACATAAAGTCTGTAGAAATGGTACAAAGGAGGGCAGCGCGTTGGGTCTTTAACCGTTACGATCGCCTTGACAGTGTTAATGACATGCTATACTGCCTGAACTGGAAAACCTTGCAATCTCGAAGATCAATAGCTCGCCTGTCGATGCTGTATAAAATGCGGAATAACTTAACCTATGCCGACAAAAACATGCTTCAGCCAGTTACTTATAAGTCTACTCGTTCCTCTGAGCATGCATACAAGCTCCCAACTGCCAGTTGTGATTATTTTAAATTTTCATTTTACCCCAGAACACTACTTGCTTGGAACCAGCTCCCTAGGGATATTGCATTAAGCAAATCTCTGTTACTTTTCAAGGAAGCAATTTCCAATTTTTATTAATTTATATTTAAGTACTTAGTTAGACAGTCTAAATGCTCATCATTGAGTGAAGACTTACGTGGTCAATACATAAATAAATAAATAAATATCGTTACTGCACACTTCTCGATTCCAAATTTCATCCCAATGTCGTTGCTGAATATTCTCACAGTCTGTATTAGTGAGTCTAGCTGGTTCGAGGATTTCGCATATAACTTCAAATCGTCCATAAACAGGAGATGGTTGATTTCGGTAATAGTATCCTTCTTCACACTTTCTAATGATGAGGGTGAGAGGGATCATTGCTATCACGAACAATAGTGGAGACAAATAAAGAATCCCCTGAAAGATACCTCTTTTTATGTCCACATTTCCAAGACTCTCTCCAAGGCCAAGACATTCTAGAATCCATGGGTGGGGTATCATATCATAGGCCTTCTTATAATCGATTCATCCTAAGGCAAGATTCTTCCTTCTCGCTTTGCTCTCTTTTAAGATCATTTTATCAATGAGCAGTTGGTCATTGGTCCCTTGGGCCCCTTTCCTGCAGCCTTTTTGTTCATCAGGTAGTATATTTCTTTCGTCAAGGAATTCATACAGCTTGTCAGATATTATTCCAGTAAGCAATTTCCACATTATTGGAAGACAAGTTATTGGGCGGTAGTTTCCTGCTGCTGCACCTTTCTCTGGATCTTTCATGATGAGCATCGTTCTGCCTTTTGTCATCCAGTCAGGGACATTTCCTGTATCTAAACACGACTGAAGGTTCTTTGCAATACGCGTATGTAGAGATGTGAAGTTCTTTTTCCAAAACCCCTGCACTAGATCAGGCCCAGGTGCCTTTCCAGTTTGGTGCCTTCCAGTTTGGTACTTACCTTATTTTTATTATTATTATTATTATTATTATTATTATTATTATTATTATTATTAAAAGTTAGAACTACAGTTACAAGTCTCCATAATTGTCTCTGGGAGTGATAGCGTTAATAGCCAATTGTTATGACCTCTATAAGTTGGGGGTTTACAGTGGATACTGATATTTTCTTCTATCTATAGTACAGTGTTTCCAATTAGCACTTTCGTGCTAAATACTGCACTTTAAACACTTGCATAAAGCTTTTGCTTTTATTGCTATCATAATTTTTTTAAAGTATTTCATTATTATATTCGTAACAATTGTGTTCCTCTTTTTGCGTTTCCCGCAAATATTTCGTTATTTTGTGAACCGTTTCAGTGGTTGTTGACGCTGTTCGTAGTATATTTCATCACCTTTTGCCTAATTTCTTGTTTGCATTCCTTGGCAGTTGCTATTTTCGTTATACAATTCTATATTTTCGTGCTATTTTTGGACCTGTAATTATATTTATTGTCGTATTAGTTTTTTTAAATGTTGCTATTCACAGGCACGCCAATGAAATATGGAAAAAAATGAACATACATGTAACATGTTGAAAATCCCAACTTTGCAGGAGGTCGACTAGTTTGCTATTTACAAGCGTGGTCGGCGAGTTGAACTCGGGTTTATTGAAACAATTCTAGCTAGTGGTCAGAGCAGAACTTGAATTCGGGACCTCCGGATTTCAAGTCCGGCGCTCTAACCACTCGACCCCGCTGTCTTCCTTTAATAATAGTTACGTTTCCCACATACATAGTCATTTCAGTTTCATAAGCTATTTTGAAATTATATTAGTAAACCATTTTAGTGGTTGTTGACGCTGTTCGGTGTATATTTCATCACCTTTTGCCTAATTTCTTGTTTGCACTCCTTGGCAGTTGTTTTTTCGTTATACAATTCTATATTTTCGTGCCATTTTTGAACCTGTAATTATATTTATTGTCGTATTAGTAAATGTTGTTTGTTGGACGAGCACTTAGCTAATTCACAGGCACGCCTCTGAAATATGAAAAAAAATATTGCAAATTGAACATAGATGTAACATGTTGAAAATCCCAACTTTACAGGTGGTAGACTAGTTTGCTATTTACAAGTGTGGTCGGGGATCAGAGTTGAACTCGGGTCTACCATGAAACAATTCTGGATAGTGGTCAGAGCAGAACACTTGATGAATTCGGGACCTCCGGATTTTAAGTCCGGCGTTCTAACCACTCGACCACGCCGCCTCCCTTAGTTACGTTTCCCACACACATTTCAATTTCATGAGCTATTTTAAAATTGTTAGTACACCATTTTAGTGGTTGTTGATGATCATTCTTTGTTATATGGGTGTTATGTTTGTTATATTTCTGGTATTTTTCAGTGGTGAGCCTTAATCTACCTGCTTGCAATTCCTTGACAGCAGTTGTTTTCGTGGAATTTTTGGACCTCCACTGCCTTTCCCATACTCATTTCCTTAAGTAGTTGAATTCATTATATTAAAGTTATATTTGGAACTCCGTTTATACGTTTTCTTAGGAGTAGTTATTTTCGCAAGATTTGTTATATTAGTAGCATTTTAGGGGCTCCTCTTCGCCTTTCCCAAAACCTGTCGGTATTTGTATAGATAGCGGCTTTGCAGGTGGAAAGCAAACTAAGGAATTTCTCGTATATTTACCTTTCTGTATACATGTGAACGCACGAATATCGACTTCTTTACAATTATAAGTAGACTACTTAAAGTTTAAGGGGGTAAGGTCATCTACTTGTACTTGATTTCCAGCACTTGGCAAAGCTATTGACTTTTGGGTGTTAAAAATAGCTGTGGTCCGAGCATTATATTCGAGCTCTCAAGGTTATGTGCAACCACAATATAACAGATGACAAATTACACGGCTATTTCGCCTTAACGCACTGAACTTCTCAACTGAAAAACAAAATAAAACAAATAAAAACTTCTTTGCTGTCTAAAACCATTTATGTTAAGACTAAACATAAGATTAAGTAGACAATAGATCACAGTCACGTTCAAACGCTAACAAGATTGTTGGTACACCTTACTCAAATGTGTGTGGAATGTGCTAAAGGACTAAAGAATGAGGGTGTAAGGAAATGTCATTATACCCAATATCTAAAGTTACACAATCTTAGCAACCCTGCCTAGGCCAAGAATGTTTAGTTACAAGGTAACTGGTGAAGGTCAACTAGTTGTATTGCTTTTCTACCAAATATACGACAGCAAAAGACGGCTGACCTTCATCCCATTGGGCTATATCACAAGGAACTGAATAATGAATTTGTGTGTCCCTGCCTATTAGATATAATTGCTATAAATATTTTCGGGTTTTTAAAAATGCGTTTTAAATTTTCACTTTCTACTATGTCATCGTCAATTTTTATCTGACCAATGTATTAATTATGATTATTTGTTTAAATAGAGACATGAATCAATTTTATGATTAACGAATAATAGTCTTATGGATGAATAATAGTTTTTTGGATGTCTACCCATTAGATATTTCGCACGAATTCTTCTCGGTTTTGCAAAACGTTTAGAACTTTTCGCTTTAAACTATTTCGCCTTTTTTTATCTGTCGAATGTACTTATTAGTATTTTCTTTTGTTTAAATAGAGAATACTTCATTTCTTCGTCGTCGTCGTCGTCGTCATCATCATCATCATCATCATCATCGTCACAATCAGGCGCCTTCGTTAAAAATTCTCTATCTTTAGCATACTGGGAGGCTTGAGCCTATGTCAGATTCATCAGTTGTCAGTCAAAAGTCTTTCTCAGGTGTCTTTGGACGTCCCAGCTTATTCTGCCCTTAGGCGTCCATCGAGAAGCCACTCTAGCAATATTGTCTTCCTCTCCCCGAAGAACATGCCCAGTCCATTCCCATCTTCTTCTTCCAGAAAATGTGAGATCATTCTGAGGAGAGATGAATGGAAATTGTTTAATTTCGCAATCCTTGCAAGTAATACTCGTCATTGAAGAAACGTTGTCGGGTACAAAGTATAAACCATGAACGATACAAGTTTTCTGATAAAGGGGAAAACTGCGTTTTGGGGGTGGAATTTGTAGAACAAAGGACGCCCAAAATATAATATGTTCCGGGGAAGGAAATAAATCTTTCAAATCGATAAACAGAACATTAACAACTTTACCAGAACACCATTTTGTCGTATTGTCAATGGTTTTTGAATTAGGCAGCGCATACTGTATACGTATATTCGCAAGAACATACATAGTATTTCGTTTTCTTTAATTCCCTGATTCTATCTCACTCTTTACAGTTAACCAGGTTGACTGAAGAGGACTTGAGCTCGTTCAGTTTTGTAATCACCATGTATCAAGAATATCTTTCCCTATTCTTGTCGGGGATAGGATTTGTAAGTAATTAATTCAAGGTATTGGAATTAATTACTTTGAGAAATAATTTTTGTTTTTGTTTTCTCCCACTGGGTTAAGAACATCACGTTTTTCTTTAAACAATAACAATTTAATTAAATTCCAAACACGTTTTACAAATCAACCACTCAAAACGTAAATCCAAAAAGAGCCGGACCAAAACACTTTATTACCGATAAAGGGCTTGTAATGATTTATAAATAGGAAACCTCAGCAGCTGACAAGGACTAAAACGATTTAAGTTACCTATTGGAAATCAAAACGTGATGTGTTCGTGATTTTTAAAAGGTATGTAGGTTTTCTTTGTACCATACTAGTCATCATTGGGATACAATTATTGCACGCATCAAACTGGGTTTTCACATTGAATCTCTAACAGTCAGTCTGAAAATCGTTGCTCCATGCTGACCCTGGAATCAACAGTGTAAAATTGCCTTAGGAATACTTTGTTTTGCCCAATATCCATATCACTACAGATTACATTTGGCTGAAAAAAGTAGTAGCTTGCCTAGTTACCAAGCACTTAAAAAAAGCTAACCAATTGTTAAAAGGGCGATGACTCGGCACAACGCTAAGTGTCATTAAAATTCTAGATACCCACTGGAATGGTTTAATTATGATTCAAACTCAAAACAACCAGCATCATTCACCTTTGAACGTGTTTTCGTTAAGAACAAAATATCAGAGATCTCGTCACAAAAGTACTTCAATCTTACAGGTAAGTCAGTTATTCATTAATAATTAGACAGTTAAACAAAAGGGGGTTACGGAGATTTATTTCAGTGATCATCATCATCAAGTAAAGTTTTTTCACGGAGTGCTAGTAATAAGACTCGTGGCAACAAGCACGTTTTTAGATTTTTTGGTAAACGTACTTTATTTCAGTTAGATAATTCAACGAAACGCTGCTTTAAACAGTACGAGATTTAATTCAACGAGACTTGTTTAATATTAATACTTTTGTGACGACGGTTTCTCGGTGATAAAACTCGTAGCAGCGAGCACCATGTATGCAAACACGTACTTTGAAATTGGTAATTTTGAACACGTTGACGGCCTCACTACAGCCCTGCCACTCCCGCTATCCACTCTTCGTAAACCCCTGGTAAAGCTTGCAAATACTGCAGCTACACTTCCGGTATATTGAGCCGACACTAACAAGTGCCTCTGGGAAAGACTCATATACTTTGAAGACACTGCGATAGACTAAAAGCTGACTTCTAGAGAAGGGAACTATTCAACGTTATACCTATGAGAGGCTTACTGTTTGACTAATGTAGGTGACGCATTTTTTTGCGGACGAGACAGCCGTTATTAGTGCACCGTCTTGTTTGCTGCGTCCAATTTCTATCAATTCCTGTATCAATAGACTGGAAGCGAAGTTCCGGTGTCGTTTTTGCGTGTTTCATAGCTGACTGCGCTTTTGTGGCTTCAAACAATGCCCACAGGGAAAATACGCAATCATATTTATTTACCATATTGGCCTCCATGGGAATATGGTTTAAAACCAAACAAATGCAGTCGTGCTAAAAATAAAAAGTCCAAAAATAAGTTGATTTTTGCGGCAAACTGTTTTATTGTTGGGGACGCGATCGTTTTTATTCATCTACATACCAATCCAGTCATTGTAATCAAAATGCATTACGAGTTCAGTAACGCGGTTTACACATTTCTCAGTTTCAATTTTAATGGAATACTCACTTCAAGTTAAAAAATCTAGATTGAAAATGTATACTTTAAAACAATAAGTTAAAGCGTTAGTATACCAGGAATATCTACTATTTAAGTTACATAATTTACTGTGAAAAGTTCTTAATGTGAAAATGTTTACCGCTTTTAACAATAAAAGCATTTTGATAATCACGAATCCAGGAGAAAGGCGGAAACTATTTAAGGTTTCGGCCTGAAAACTGGTAGAGAAAATTAGTGAGTACATGTTTTGGTCCAAAAAATGGATAAGCCTGATCCATTTAGAGAGTCTTGAGACGCGGGTCGAAGACCTCCATCAAAATTAAGCCAGTGAACAAATTCTCCTGCAGATGGCGGTGCTGAGATGTGTATGATGCCTACGGGTGCTGAGATGTGTATGATGCCAACGGGAGGGGGAGACTCCATATATAATTGACGGGGTGATGATCAGGATGATGGTGATGGAATTTAAAAAAGAACCCTTAACGGCACCAGAACATCGCTTTGTGGGCGCGGCTCACACCCTTAAGACTACCAATTCAAACACAAGACCTGTCTGCCATTTTTCGGCTCAATACCCTACAGAAGCTAAGCGGTACGTACCGATACACACAATGGCCCCCTACTAGGTACGACGATCTAAACTCCCCTCCTCCCCGCGGACTACACCAAACATTTTGAGGACAAGTCTCCAGAGCTCTAAATAGATCCTCTTATTCTGATGTATTTATATGGTCTGATTTTGTTACAATATGAATGTTTGATTATGTAGAGTAGAATGCCGCTTAATGGAACCCTCAGGGGTTCACGGCATTTCAGTTATCGAAACTTGGACTTGGAGTTATCGAAAGTTGTATCAAAACACGGAAAACTACTGGGTTTTTTTTAAATATTACGCAGGCAGAACCATATATTAGATATTTCGAGATTCCATTTCATTTCAAATTGTGTTACTGTACTACAAAAAAAAAAAACCTAACACAACAACGCAATATTTGTAGGACAGTATCCCGGCTGACATATCGTGTTTTGATGAGTAACTTCCGTTAAGGTTGATTTCTTGTCTTCACATGGGAGGAAAAGCCGCCAAAAGTGATGAAACCAAACAAATATTAACTAAAGTGACAAAATAACGGCTAAAAGAGTGAACATTCCAGAACATTGGCAATTTTGATTTCTTAACTGGCACCTGTAACGAAATCAAATTTAATGAACTGTATTTCACTTCCATCGTTGCAGTCCTGGACCAAGAGAGGACCTGGACTTATCTCCAAACCGATCGCGACTGATTTTGTATTGCTCTATAGGTGGTTTTTCACGTTACGTCAAGGCCATGTTGGTGCACACCTACAAAAGAATTTTAATGAACTTCTTTTGTTATGTGCACCAATATGGCCGCCATGGCCTTTGTCATTTGAGTCCCACAGGACTGAAGGTCACGTGAGTGAAAACCATCTATAGAATTGTTTTATCCAATTCAGCTGTATATTTGGTGGTATTTGACGATATAACATGGAAATAAGCTTGATATTGTGTTATTTCGGTGGGACACTGTCCCTTGAAGTACTGAGGCGAGCTACATGCTGTCTGGGTACGGAGGATAGGTACGAACGTTCAACGAACATAACTTCCACCCTGTGCTCGATCGAACGAATTCGAATACAGTACTCTCACGCGATAAGTACACATTAGAGCAGTTTCCAATTGAGTGACGAAAGTATATAATTATACAATTGCTTTGGTTTTGCGTTGCTACGCTTTGCGATTGGCTAAAAAATCTCGCGCCACTTCCTCGACCAATCAGAAGTAAAACCAAAACAATAGTGACTTGCTCGCACTTGTTTTCCCTCGCTTGGCGCCGCGGACATGTAATTGCTTCGAGCTCTGATTGGTTCATTGGATTGTTTACGACTGCTGTGATTGGTCAGAGTAATTACTTTGGTTTTGGTTTTACGACACTCAATTGAAAACTGCTCTAAACCACGTGTACTATATGATTAATATCTTTCAATCAGGAGAAAGGTTTGGGTCCTGTTATAAACAAAGTAATGCAAATGACGACCAATGAACAGTCGCATGAACAACGTCACTTAAAAAGTCACTCACAGAGAGGGCTAAACTCTTCATTCTCTTCAATAATGCTGATAAGTATATAGTATTCAAATTGAAGTGAGCCACTCCGCAGACTACTTCCAATTACACCGCTGCCCATATACATGTAGATCTAAACTTACAGTCATTCATTAATTTGTATCAACAATTTTTTTACACACTGCTCGTCATAATATGATTACGCTGAGAATTTAGGTTACGATTACAGTTTAAGCAATTATTACTATAGGCACTGGAGTGAAGCAAATGCAAAGGAAAAAGCCTTTAGTTCAAGTTTGCTACCAACAAGTTCTGGTTGTTACTTTAAGTTCTGCAACCGCGACTCAACGTTATCAACGCTATCCAAATAAAATGTATTTTAATTGGTTAAGCAATGTACAGACTAACCAATATAAAGCTGTCACAGAGATATCAAACATTAATCAGGAGCTTTATCTTTAATGCTATTTTAAGAAACAGACCAACAGCACGTTGATTGATTGTTGTAGAATCACCATCATTTATGGCAAATTTGGATCAAAATAGAAATAAAATGCCAAAGGCTTCACTCCCCGCTTAGATATAGATCTATTAATGTACATGTAATCACCACACAGCGAAATTGATAATTTCTAGTTATTATCGTCATTAAATATATCTGATTCAGTACTATTGTAAATCCATTGTATTTTTAGATTTAAAATGGATAAAAAAATAGCATTATTTTCAATGGCGAATCCAGGGGATTCATAAATTTTATTTTGTAGAAGACTCAAAAAGCTAAAAGTACCCGATTGGAAAGTTCTGCAGCTGAGGAACGTTCATTTAAATGGTCACACTGTAGGATTTGATCCACAGACTCAAAAGTTACACGAGTACTGTTAAGGTGACTATTTTTAGTGACAGCGTATTTCGGTAATTCTTTTCTATTTAAAGAAATGTTTGCGATGGAAACTACACTGGGTAATTTAACAAATGTTAATGTTCAAAAATTCGAAATTCGTAACGGTTTTTCAAAATAAATTTGTATATATCTTGGAAAGGGTCGTCCTTTGTGAATGTTTTGGCGTGTTCATTCTACATAACAGTGATTCGTATTGAGAACCTTGGTAATAGAGGGTAAGCAAATTGATTAGCAAATTTTAAATGAGCTATCTGTTTAAATTAAACGAGTGCTTAAATTAACTATTTTGCATGCAATTGTTTACTTTTTGAATAGCTAGACCAAAGCACTTACTACCTCTCAACCCCACCCCAGGCTACCAAGCTACTAAGCTATTAGTCAAAGAAATGACTTGCGACATTATCCTGGAGGTCTGAGAAAGGTTAATATACCTGAAAAAATATGTTTAGTATTCACTGAGATATTTAAAATCTATGGACATTAATCATAATGAAAGGTTAAAGTTCTTGATTTGATTAATGTTGCGGTGACGCAAAAAGGCGTCAGGTTGCTTTCCCTGATAAAGAGAGCTGGAAAATGCACGAATTCGCAATGGCTTTCACTACATCAGATAACACTTAAAGTTATCATTAGTTGATCGGGTTAAACAAGGTTTCTTTGTTTATTATTGCTTTTGTAACATTCGTGCGTTGTTTTCCCATTCTTTTGCATTATTTTAATGATGATAGTACCAAATTCGTTTCTCGGTCATTGGCTTTCCATTAACATCTTCATTGAACAGTTCTCATACTGTTATAATTAATATTATCGAAATGATTTTGGCGTGACTTTGATCATCGCAAAATATGAAGTAAGTTCCAGTTCAATGTCAGCACTTGACTTCAAAACGCTATTAACAGACAAACTGAAAGCTACAAATCCTTGAAAATTTGACAGCGCGTGCAAAACGATGAATGACGTCATTCGAACCTACTGATCACTTAAATTACCAAGTCGTGGATGCGTTTGTTCAGAACGTCGTCCGGAGTGATGAGAAGATTCCGAGTTCAAGATAACTGTGTTACATCAATATCATTAGTGTAAGTATGTCATTATTTTAACCGCTACGTTCTGCAAACCCGTTTCGCAAACAGTGCGGTTCAATGTCAATGTTAGAGAATTTTAAACTATTTTTCTGCGAGTTCCTCGTTCGCAATAAGTCTCGTTCATACCAAATTTTAACCACTTTGGTTCCTCTAGACTTATTATCTGTAGATTACCTTGTTTGCGCTAACTTCGTTTTTTAAAAACATCCTGATCGTCAGGAAAAAATATATATAAATCCACTCAACGCGGTACGCCAATTACACACCGTCATCTCAAAGATAAGCGAAGATTTGGAACAGAATTAACAATTTCACGTGCCAGTGACTTTCTACTCCAAGAAAATTTCCTCGCATCCAGATGACTTCAATGTTCTAAAATACCTAAAAAAAATAAATCAACTAAACTGCAGATACCGTGAACGGTCCATTGCGTCACATTGGATCAAATACAAACAGTGACGGATAAGCAACAGACCACTGTAAGGACCGATCAAACAATGTGAAAAGGCATTCTCTCGAAATGGCACTACGGTCGGCCAAACCTGACATGATCAGCGCTCAAAACTAGAAAGCAGACACAGACAGCTGTTTTTTCTAAAAAAAATCCACGATAGAAGTTAAGAGTTTTAATAGTTGCCAATAGAGAAACTGGATTTTATAACGGTAAACGGAAGGTTTGAGGACTGAATTAGGCCAGTTGCAATTAACTGACAAGAAAAGAGCGTGCTAAGCGCAGTGTTCTTGACAGAGAGCATTAAAAACAGTCCTAACTGCAACGTTTACGTTTGTTTAGGCTCTATTAAGGAACATGTTCTCCTAGAGAAATCAAAAACGCAACATTACACCGCACACACAGTCCACAACTGATGTGTTTATTGCTATCTACAGACATACTGTGGATTCAACTGGAATAAAACGAAGGTTGGCAATGCCTCCTCTGGACATATGATTGAGTTTAATTCTGTTTTCATTATCTCAATTTGAACATTGACCGGCGAAGTACACTTTTCTCAGTGTTAGATATCCAGAAGGATGAGTTGTCATGGAAGAAGGACCACTGAGATAATTTAGAATAAAAGGGGATCATTAATCATGACTATAATAATAAAACAAACTCTGTACTACGTATTTCCATGTGTTTCCGTTACTTATAACAAAAAATAATCAGATCCCACCCAAAAGCTCCAAAAAATAGTGGAATTTTTTTTTCCCCAGAATGGAATTTTGTGTTAGTTATACACGAGATATTTCATGTTAATCTTGTGAAGATATTCAAGTGGTAAATCGCAAGGCCACCAGGCATCACGTATTTTTAACAAAAGTTTGTCAGTGAACCGTTGCCAACTAACAACATAAAAGCGTTCATTTGCAGAACTTATCAGTCTTGTTAATTCTTCCGAGAAATTTCATTAAGAAATGCAGTCTGCACGGCGCTTTTTCAATATTACGAAACTATATTGGCAAAAAGTGACTACATTTGTACATAAACCAGGCTAACAATATTCAGAAAACAAAGCCATCAAAATAATTAATTATAATTTTCCAAAAAGTCCAAGACAAAACAAAAAATAACACGCTATAATTCATTTGTTGATTAAAGGCTAAGGTTCGTAATCTCGCAAAGTTGTTAAAGAAGGCGGCTTCCTTTTTGGCGCGAAGATTGTGTTGATATGTATTTTTACCTTGCGCTACTAAGCCTAAGCTTTGATCTCTTCCGAAGATAAGATCAACTGATTGCGGTGTTAGCACGCCAATTATTCAACAAAAATTTCATTCACACCTGCTCCACGAATTAAAAACTGCGGCGGGCAGTTGGAGCCATTGCCAATTTTAACCCTCCATCTCCCAAGAGTGCCAAAAATCAAAATTCTAGAAAAATCCCAAATTTCATTTTGTAAAATATTGAAAAACAAATGGTACCATGCAAAAGTACTGCCAAAGAGGTTTCATTTGAATGGTTACAGCATGGGATTTTGGCGACAGAATCAAAAGTTAGAACTACACTACATGTACATGTCTCCATAATTGACTCTGGGAGTGAAAGGGTTAAATATCTGTTGGCGGTACCCCTTCAAGGCGCACGATCACCTATCGTAAACGACTTGTCATACTAAATCACTTTTCTTTGTTAAATCATAATATCGCGTTGCTTCGCATTTTTCCGGTAGTTTCTTGGTGTTGCGGATGGTGTGATCACCAAATGGCGTAAAACAAAAGATTCAAAAGACACTGAACAATACCCACACCACAACACAAAAGCTAACCAACAATGGCTTCCGCAACACCAAGAAACACCCATTTTTCCGGGGTTCTGGCATTGAGAGTTTGAGTGTAGTAAACCGATAGTTATCTAGACAGCTATTAGAAACCAGGAAAAAGAAAAACACCAAAAGAGTCCCAAACACGAGGGTTGTCTACTCACCATTGCACTATTCCACTTATAGAACTTGAAAGTACAATATATTCAGTGCCTACACACCATTCATAGACAAAAGAAAACAAGAATAAAACTGCATTACTACACAAACTATTTCACGGTAACCCACTCTAACGTGATCTGAAACACATACAGCACAAACAGTATAGAAAAGAAAATAACAAACCAATACTGCCAAAGTATTTTTGTCACATTAAGGACCTATGAAAAATTAGGTGAAGCCTTATAGAAACCTAGAAAGTTGCATACTAAAGGTGCAATCCGGTACGCTATGTCATTTGCTAATCACACTTGAAAGTCCTTTTCCAAAAAAAGAAGAAAATAGGTTTATTCCGTTTGTGTATTCTCACAGTTACAGAATAACAAGACAATTTGAATTGTTTACTCTTGTTTGAGTATTGTTCCTTTTTTTATTTAACCATTCTTTTGTCTCGTTCGTTGTTTTGAGATTTATATTTAATACTATTTTTTTAGCGCAGCGATATGCACTACTTTTGTTTGCACTGCGCAATTAAACCATATAATGATGCTTGTATCGGGGTTTCTGAAAGGATTAAAATTCCGAAGGACTATTCGAAAAACAGCATAAATAGTATATTCTAATCAGGGCCGTAGCCATAAAAAAAATAAGGACTGAGGCAATATCCATGGTTAAATTCCCCGTCTAGCTATTTAGGGTCTTTATGATGACTACGTTCAAACAAAACACTGGGATCATGATTGAGGCAAGTGCCTCGGTTTGCCTCATACTGGCTACGGTCCTGCTAATGAACTTACCGTACTAGAACCCTATATATATATACAATTATGTATACAATGTGCCCTCCCGGTTGTTACCATAATGGCTTTATAGCAATATTATAAATTTAAGCATTCAATTAAGCATTTATTAAGCATTTATTTATTTTAATTAAGCATTTATATATGTTGCAAAGAATATGGTAATTTTGCGCAAACCATCACCAGCACAGTGACCAAGGAGACTGTCACACTCCACGGCACCACGATGTGTCAATCTAGAATTGTTATATATTTGACACAATGCTCGAAATGCCACGACCAATATGTGGGTGAAACTGGAAATTGCATCCGCATACGTGCGAACCAACATCGCTCAGATATTTCCATTGGTCAAAAACATATACCTACAGTGCGGCATTTTAGGACCTGTGGGGCGGGACACTTGAAACTAACGGTGCTAGAGAAGGTCAGAAGTCACAATGTTGAAATAAGACGCGCGAGAGAAAACTTCTTTAAACCCGCAATCAACAATTTGACATAATCTCAAGAAATTATATAGAACTTTTCACGTGCGCGTGCTATATATATATTTGCGCGAGCAAGAATCTGATAATTGCTGTCCGTTAAATTATTTCAAAACACACGCGAGTTTGTTTTGTTACGTCATTTTTTCTCGCAAATTAGCCAATAGAATCATGCTTTGTAAGTTCGTCATATCTAAGCAGTTATTTTTCCGTTGACAGAAATTCAAAAGTTGTAACATCCAAATAACGCTCCTGAAGAAAGCCGTGACTTGATTAAAGCTACAAGCAGAAATTGTAGTTGGTTTCTTGCCATTTTTAATCGCATTTATATATAATTTACGATTATGAATGGCAAGAAACCAACTCCAATTTTGGCGTTTTTGAGTCTGTGGATGAAATGCTAAAGTGTGACCATTCAAATTAAAGCTATTAAGCAGTACCTTCTTGTGTTATTGTTTATTATGCTGTGCAACGTGGTTCTAACTTTTGAGCCTGTAAATGTAATCCTAAAGTGTTAACATTCAAATGAAAGCTACCGAGCATTACTTTCCTGTTGTGCTGTTTATTATGCTGCAAGCATGGTTGTAACTTTTGAGTCTGTGGATGAAATCCTGAAGCGTAACCATTCAAATGGAAGCAGTTCTTCCCTGTGGTACTATTTGTTTTTGTTCTTTTTTTAATAATCAACAAAAGGACATTTGGTATTTTTCTTATACTTAGATTTTGGGCATCCTTGCATGGGAAGAGTAGGGTTACCTCAATAGGCAAGAACAAATTGGATTATAACCTTTTTTGAACGAACCGTCAGTTGACAAATTTGTTTAATAGACACTGCATAATGTCGTGTTTAGAATGCTAAACGAAACCGCCTGGGGCTATAAGCGAAAATGGCTAGAAAAGCACTTTGTTTTAATGTGAATTTGAACAATACGGCATCATACTGACAATTAGTTCTTCTTTCCTTTTCCCTTTAATGAGTTCTTTGTTCGTGTTCAAACCAACGGCATTGAATAAATTACTTGATATTCTGCTGTTTCGGAATAATTGTTACTACAACCGCGTCTTTATATCTTCGTCTGGAGTTGTCATTAGCCGTTTACAAGCTTTAAAGGAGAAGCCTTTGTCTCAGAAGGTGAGCTTGACTGCTCTTCCATGAATTACTTTTATAATTTATGTTAGCGCGTAACATCACGAGATATAACTACGCTTATCAATCAAGCTTTTTCCAACGAGATCTTATTCTTGTTCTTATTCTTGTTCGTGTAAATTTCCTTATGTTTTACGCTTAGAGTCATTAAGCCATACAGCAAAGGTGGCCTAACTTGTACCGATGTGAGTTAAGTTTGCGCACGGGATGCATGTATCTATAGAATGCAAATACGTGCTGGAACATCAGAATCCGACCGGAGCGTTGTTAGACAAGGCTTCCCAAAGCTGTGCGGGGACTCGTATGAGTGTTATGGCGAATGGCTACAAACGATGTTTTGAACTCACTTTTTATAAAATGCGTACTAACTAACAACCAGTTATGATAACGCCATTGTATAACTGTTATTAATGTTGACGGTGTTGTCGTTCTTTACAATTCGCTAATCCTTGTTTAAGTTATCAAGCGTCTGAAGAAAACGCTTTGACGTCAGCGTTAACACCACGACGTCACGGTACATTAGTGAAGTAATTTTCTCCGTCGCCACCGGATTGTGTTCGAGACCTTTTTGTTTTTCATACACAAAAGCAATTAAAATGCCTTGCAATAAAATGAATTGTGGTTTTATAATCAAATGACATATATTCAGGTCAGAGACATTAAGACATTATCTTTCTCTTGTTGTATCATAGTACTGGTCTAGAGAAACTTATGATTGCTTTAATTTATCATCCAGTTGACAGGTTGCTTAATCTGCTCTTAAATTTTGTTTCGAGAGGAGTTTTGACCGGTTTAAAAGCATGTATAACCTGACCTTTGCAACAAAGAGAAAAAAGAAAGTCAATCACGCACTTTCTTGTTTAAAATGCACAAAATTATGTTTCAGGAGCAGCATCTTTTACAGCTGACTATCTACAAGAAAACGTTTTTAAACAAAACCAGAGGGAAACAGGCCGTTCTCTTACATGTGCTGGCCTCAGGTAGAAAGCGAACTGTTGAAAACCGCGTTTGGAAGTAAAGACTGTAATGAATGTATAGGTGTTGCAGTTAGAGATTCTGTACCTCTTTTTAGTAAGTTCGTAGGACTCGTTCAGTCGGCAAGCTGTATACTTTCAGCTGAAAAGTTACATGTCGTAACGCCTATTTCGTAGACACTCAAGTAGTGTAGGAATAATTTGGTTTGCTTTTCATAGGAGATTAAGTTGTACATGTCTATTCAAAACGGCAAGAGAATGAAGTGAAATGACCAGAAAACCTAGTGAAACTGGCAAAAAAAAAAAAAAAGATCGATGGATAAACCCCTTTAACCCTTCCACACCCAGAGACATGCAGTTTAGTTCTAACTTTCTAGTCTGTTAACAAAATCCTATGGCATGACTATTTAATTAACACCTCTTTGGCAGTATTTTGCATGATACCATTTCTTTGATATTTTACAAAATGAAATTTAGAATTTTTCTTGAATTTTGATTTTTGGCACTCTAAGAAGTTAAAGGGATAAACGTCAACCTCGTTCTTCAGTCTAAATGCCACCGACCATAAAAACCCGTTTAGCATCACTGTCGGAATGAAGGCAACCGTGAAAATCAAGGGTCTTTCAGCTCATGCTTTGAAGATTACAACCTCGTTCTTCAGTCTAAATGCCACCGACCATAAAAACCCGTTCAGCATCACTGTCGGAATGAAGGCAACCGTGAAAATCAAGGATCTTTCAGCTCATGCTTTGAAGATTACAACCTCGTTCTTCAGTCTAAATGCCACCGACCACAAAAACCCGTTCAGCATCACTGTCGGAATGAAGGCAACCATGAAAATCAAGGGTATTTCAGCTCATGCATTGAAGATTACAACCTCGTTCTTCAGTCTAAATGCCACCGACCACAAAAACCCGTTCAGCATCACTGTCGGAATGAAGGCAACCATGCCATAAAAAAATCAAGGGTATTTCAGCTCATGCATTGAAGATTCCATGGCCCATTGAGGTTTTATATATCTATGTGGACTGTGACAGCGACACATCTGATTTTCGTAAACAGAAATTATTTCATAATACTCTTTAGATTTCAATTAGCTCGAAAGCTATTTCAAAATGCAGTAGTTACCTTAATGGAGCAGGTGATGATGTGGTCTAGTGGCTGGCGAGTCGCACTTAATTGCTTGAAGGTCGACGGTTTAAATCATCGTTGACAGTGGCTCCACAGGTCGTTATGTTTTTACTCAATGTATTCACTGTTGTAAAGTGAACATCACTTCACTTACAGGAACAGTGTCCCGCATAAATACTAGAACATAATGTCGCTTAGCTTATTCCCATGTTATATAGCCAAATGCCACACAACTAAACTGGATAAAGAGATTCTTTAGAGCAAAACAGAAGAAGTTTGGAGATAAAGGGCAGGATATGCAAGGATAGAAGGGGATAACAGTTCATCAAATTCGATTTCGTGACAGGCGATCAAGAAATCAAAATTGCTATTCTTGTGGAGCTTTCACTCTTTTAGCTGTTATGTTGTATTTTTAGTTAATCACCTTTGGTGATTTGTTCTTCCTACTTCAAGACAATAAAACAAGGTTAAAGCAAGCTCCTGGCCATAATCATAAAAAACAATATATCAACCGGGACCCTGTCCCGCTTTAAGTGTACAAACGTACTTTCAGGATTGTAACTTGTCATGCTCCTTGTTTACACTTCAATTCCAGTTCGTTTGTTCGGTTAGTCTAAAGCCGATTTACGCTAATCCAGGATTTATAAGGCAACGAAGAATTTTACTTTTCTTCCTTTAAAACGCCTTTTTCATACCGTTGAGAGCATGCCTCCGGACCTTTGCCATTTCTCAATGGGAGGCGTCTGTTTATAAATGATTATCTATGAATTTTGCAATCAATTTTGGTCACTTCATTTCTGTCAGTCAACCTTTGTCCTTTTGTACAGTCTATTATGAAATTGGCAGCCATCAGATATTTCAACCAGACGAAGTTTGAGATGATAGTTGAATGTACAAATATGTTCTTGAAAGCAACCAAACATGTTTTTTTTTCTCTTCAAAATACGGACGAACTCAAAATAACAGCGTTCGTGCGCTTTTACATAGCTCTCATTTCCATAAAGCAAACCTAAAGGGCAATATAGTGATATACCAATGCGAAGAATTAACTATATCTACTAAGTTATGACCATCAACACCACTCTGAAGTTTTTACGAGTGTGTCCAACCCTCATTCTAGAGCAAAACAGTCATTTTCTCAAGTGTCATTAGTGCAAACAGCCGCGCACGCAAAATGGCATTAACAAAAGCTATATCACTAGATCTTTCTCGAAGTCTCAATTTCTCAACTCACCAACAATCGTCTTACATATTACAGCTTGAGGTCCTTTTTAGCAATAAATGGCAAAGTCGAGAACTGTTATTTTTGTAAGAATTTGGATACATGACCGGAGTATTGGAACACTGCTATTTAGTGCCATATTGCTTTTAAGTGTTTACCAGTTGCAGTGACCAGACTTGGAAACGTAACATTTTGAATTGGTTACAAAGAAAGTTTCCTATAGAAACAATCTGAGAGAAAGGTTGCCTCGGTATTATAGAGGTTATTAAGTGTTTAAAAGTAGCGTTAAATCGACGGAGAAACCTATAATTTGAGGCAAGAAACGTAAATTCTAGATACAAGCAGAGGAAACATTGTTTCTCAGCGAGGTTATTTAGTGATCAAGGTGAGGTGCAGCTAGTTTGGAACGAAGTCACGAGAACCAGTCAATAATGTGTGTGTGTGCAGACATAACATTCCTCCACCTCAAACGCTAATATACTAAATTGCGATAACTAGGAACATTAAGGAAAACGAAAGTGAACGAAACTTCAGGATATCTGATCATAGCAATTGAGTGAAGCAGGGAAAACGGTTTTGGAGGCCGAGTTATCGAGGTAGAAGCCCAAGTTATTTACCAAAAATGGAGCTATTGAAAGTATTTCGTAGTAAGTATCTGCTAGTCTTGATCGACCAGGTTGAGACCATGACTAAATGGACCCCTTTTTCTGCTGCTCAGATGCCGAGCATCATTGCTGGTGGTGACAAAAGAAAGGCTCTTCAGCTCGTTCTTAATAGTCTTAATTGTCATCTGCCTCGTTGCGAAAATCATCTGCTTTTTAGGGAATAATGCAGGTGCTTAGGATTGTCATTATGTGCACTCAGTGGCTTAGAATTTCGTTTTAGTCATTTAGTTTTAAAGAAGAGGCCTGTCCGTCAAAGCTGGTGTAATTACCACCTTCCTCTTACTTATATCATGCCCTTAGGAAATAAACTAATCGAAAGCCGTCAAACTGACTCCTCTTAGTCGATTCTAGACCAGTAGAACAGTAGGACATGCAGTATTCACGATTTCTCTAATACGAAGGCTAAGTTACTTCTTTCAATTGAAGGTAAGGCGTTTCAGAAAATGACATGCTACAGAAAGAAGAGTTTAATTATTCCTTTTTCCAGAAGACAATTACAATTTTTTGCAGATGTACAGGGAGTAATCGATAATTTTTTTTCCATGCGACATCACATGCAACGGTTGAATTAATTCTCACCAATTCTAGTAACAATGACATATACTGCTGTCAGTGTAATGAAAGCTTCAATGTACTTTGTTAACTCTGTGGATTTTAATAGGAGGTTTTAATAGTTTTTCACTGTAAGATATGAAAATTTTGCTTCTAATCAACTATTACCTAAACCGATATTGAAAATGACTAATAATTTTCTAGTGGTTCTGAAAGCAATCAGTTGTGCAACAATGTGCATCAGCGAGGGCCAGTATAAAAATAAACGCATGTACTTCTTGAAACTTTTCCGTGCCTTTACAAGCCTTCCAATTGGTGCAAGTAAATGTATCTATAAAATACTCTGTTAACTTAAAACTCTAGTTTTATGGCTATGCTTAAACATTTTGGCATCAGCTTGCAAATTAAAGCCAGCACCACTTGGGTTCAAACGAGCTGACGTTATGCATGAACAGTGTAGTTCAGAGTTTAAAATTTGCATAACCTTTGAGAGAGAAAGACGAAGAATCGTTAATTAACATTCATTTTGGTTTCGGGCTTGTGTCGTTTATATTCTTTCTCGGAGGAAAACTACAAAGAAAAGAAATTTTAAAGAAAGTCACGGAAAGACACACCCCTGTGTGTCATTAAAAGATGCGGGTTGAGATGAATGAAAAAATAGAGTGATGACACCGTCTGTATGGACACATTACAAATCACTTATTTAGTAACTGCTCCCAAGAATAGACACGCTGAAGTGGACAAAATACTAGAATTCATTTCTCTGTAAGTTACAACACTAGATATCACAAAACATCGTCGAATCATTTCGGACTTTGCAATCTAAGCTGAAACGGAATATAGACGCTACTTATGGAAATTGTCATTATGTATTCTCAGTAAGAGGGTCTTGACACCCATCTTTCTCAATCATTCAGACTTTAAGGACCAAATGGCTGTCAAAACCAATCTAATCAAATCTTTTGTGTTAAATAGCAGGACCGAATCACGCCGCTAGCAAAGAGGACTGCATAGACTATTGTTAAGAACAGCCAGTGGATATACGTGTCTAAAGAACTTCGTATGGTGTCCACCTCAGTGCTGTAGGACTAAGAATACGCTTCCCCTGACTGAACAGCCCTGGTATAAATAGGTAAGACGTTTAGGGGAATGTCTTTCCTAGTTATTTAGTTGGGAGAGATAGAGTGTAGGAGCACTCTTGAAATAAGCAAGCGCTTTTCAAAATGCTGCTTGTTTAACATATGTAATTTTCATGCGACTTCACACATCGCTTGGATTGATTTCCAAATCACTCTGGAACCATACCAGCGCAAATTAAAATTTTAAAACGTTTGAGTGAAATATAGTCATTTAGTTTGTGAACATTTTTAAGTTTTGGAGGTGTTTTTTCGCTTTCCATTTCATATACAAATTGTGTAATCGTCACTGGTTGGATTTTAACGGCGAAGTAAAACAAGCGCGAATATGTATAATGGCTGGCAGCAACTAGGCAAACTGAAAACGGACTCGAAATAAGCATAAGCATAGCCGTAAGGATGAAAAGTGTTCTTTTTCTTATGCTTTTCACTTGTCGTGATTTTGTTAAGCTTATGTCGTGAGAAAAAAAAAAC
>JAJGOT010000097.1:580000-827500 GCA_022457155.1 Cladopsammia gracilis | reverse complement strand
ATCAAAGAAGCAAAATTATTAGCTATTGTCTTCTGCTATTCTGATTGTTTAAGCACGAACATGTCCTAAAATTTATTTGACGCAAATGGATTTTCTTTATTTTTATAATGAAATGTAATTATGAACCATCAGCTCCTGCTCTATTCTTAAAACCAAAGATATTCTATGTGGGAAAGAGCCAATGCCGCAGAACAATGAAGTTAACTATTATTATAGTTCTTATGTGGAGCATCACTTAATAATCAATACTTAGAAGAGGTAACATGTCCAGCATTACTGCACTGATAGACTGCATGATTGCCCTATAAACCCCTTATTCTGCTGTAACAAAGTTTTAAACTTCAAATACCATGATATATGAAAAGTGAAGCAAAGTAGAATTCTTTTACAGTCACTGTAGTCGACACACAGTCAAGAGTCACTGAAACTCGCCAAGTTTTCCACGATATATCCATTCTCTGTTAAAAACAACTGAAATTTCGTGATTAAGAACTGCATATCCATGATTAAAATGTAAAAAACGTTCTCTGGCTTAAATCATTTGAAAAAATTAACTTTCGGCTACCAATCATCTGCAGCCTTTGACGAAACAATATCCAGTGGAACATCAGTATCCAGTTGGTACAAGCTTCCAAAAGAATTGTTTGGTCGGACTTCATTTTTAGTTTTTTAACGTATTTTGCTTTATCAGTTGGAGCAAAATCTGATGCCACTTTTCCTAACTTCTAGCCTGGAAAGAAGATTTTAAACGTCATAACTTTTCCATAACAATGTGAATACTATAAATCCTCAACTGAAAATCACACCTTTCTTTTACCAGTCATACATTAGAAATTCAAGTTGTCTTTTCACCCATAAATGTAATAACAACTATAAATGTAATAATCGCCATAAATGTAATAAAAATCAACCGTAAATGTAATAAATGACTAACCATAAATGTAATACATTTTAACCATAAATGTAATAAACTGGTCGTTACTATCAAAATAGAGTTAGTCAACCGCATTTGAATCATTATGTAGCGAGCTTCCAACTAGCAATACCAACTGCAGTCAAATATGAAAATCCGCTTAACAACTTCATGGTCACTTATCATATTTTTGGTGTTGTATGGTACGTCTGTCACTTCTGGAAAGCCTTATATAAACGTAAATGAGAATGCTTTTTGTGCAGTTTTCAATAACAGAACAAATGCCGCTTTAGGAGTTTCCTCTCGGCAAGCAAAGCGTCCCACTCTCAACAACCTAGAAGGTTTGTAGATATTACTATCCTTATATGAACATAGCAACGAACCGTTTACAAATGGTGCAATTTAAGAAATTTCGATTTTTGTTGACCTCGTTTCAGCACTTTAAAATGGAACATTCCACGTCACGATATTTAAGGTTTGAAACTGACGAAGGAAGACCATGATACTCACAACCTCAGTGCTTTAAACTAAATGATAATATTGACATTTGTCCAAAATCATACCCTCAATACCTTAGGGATATCAGGTAACCTGATATTAAACTTACCATAAACGTACTATTAAGCCTTCTAGAAGGAATAAAAGACGACATGATTTTTTCTGGAAAGCTGGCCACCTTAAAAAATAGAATACAATCTGCAGGTACTTGCCATGTACAATTTTAAACTGAAGCAAAACACGTTCAGGCTATACAACCCTAGAAACTATAACCCGACCCAAGTGGCTCTGTTTTCCGTGGTTTTGTGGGGGGAGGGGTGTGGAGGCTTAGTTGAGAGAGATAGAGACTGGGGGGGGGGGGGGGTTAAAACCTTGAAGCTAAATAAAGAGGGTGGGGCTTATTGGAGAGGGGTGGTTCATAGAGGGGGGCTTAATAGAGCGTTTACGGTAATGTATATTTCCAGTCGAGTCAATGAATGCCATGGCAGCCTATTTGTGCCGCATACCAACGACAGATATCGCCGATCTGTGTAATGACATGTTATTTGTGACCATTACTTTTTTCTTTCAAAGGTTTGAGTTTGAATTTGCCTGTTCACCAACAACATAAACAGTCTTTAAAAATGGTATTTTTTTTATTGGAATCCAGTTTATTAAATTTGTGGTTAAAATGTATTACATTTATGGTGAGTCAGATTATTACGTTTATGGTTAAAAAATTATTACATTTATGGTTAGTCATTTATTACATTTATGGTTGATTGTTATTACATTTGTGGTTGGAATTACATTCATGGTTGATTTTTGTTACATTTATGGCGAGTATGACATTTATGGTTGTTATTACATTTATGGGTGATACAGTCTTTACCTGTTTCATTACTGACTAAAAGTGGTCCTACAACAACCGAACTTTAGATAATCACTTGCCACACCAATCTTACTCTCCGGGTCTCTCTCTTTATCAACTGGTTAACAGCAGGAAGGAGGCAAAGTTCCGGAGACATGACTGGCTTGAATTTAAAAGCCCTACTCCTAATCGATCAGCAAGACAACTCAACAGGAAAAAAAATTAACTTGAGTCTGGCAAGGGGCTTAAAATTTCACGTACATAATCGAATCAGACAGACTGCTCGTCAACAAATAGCTATTTTACCTAGAATAGGAAGGCAAATGAAACAAAGGAAGCCTTTCTGCTTTTCAGCGCAACACTAAAGCGAAATCATTATGATTTTAAAGCAATCTTGTGTGCGAAGCAGGGACAAGGAACGTAATCACATTGTGCTGCAGTGTACGTCACTAGTCCCTTGAGGTTTACACATGACGTAAGTAAGCCGCCATTTTGAAATGTAACAATGGAAGCAGATAACTAGTTCTTTGTTCAAAATCTCTTAACATGGCGGCTATAGCGTCACTTCAAATTTTCTCTCTAAAAGTATGCTAAACTTATCCGCGAAAATAGATCATTGTACCTTAACATAAATCCCCCTGAGTACGACTTTAAAATACATATCTGACAGATACGACAACATTATTTCTTTTAAAGAATGACGCGATAAGTTGTCTTTTCTTTAAAGCTTTAAAAAAAAACATCATTAGGGTTTCATTTCAAAAGTGAAAAAAATCAAGCATCTGTTTATACTGGTTTCCTGGGTGATTTATTGTCATTATGCATGCAATCTTGCTTTGTACATTCAGTGTTGTTGAGATATAGAGTATAGTAGACCAATACCAACAATTCAAGTTTCAGTTCCAGTAGTTCGTTTTTAGAAATGTTATTAAGACACATCACTAACGAACGCTTGGCTTATCTACTAGCAACTACTAGCCGAGCTCTTACAAGTGAACTTGAATATGTTGAAATGATAGTATAATTTGACCAGTCGTTTACAAAAATTAAACTAATTTATTCATTTGTACAACATATGAAATGTAAAAACGTACAAAAATAGTTTCCTTACGTAATGACAGACCACAATTGATAGGCAAGTACAGATACGATATTTCGTTCTCTTTCACAAGATTTGAAATTAAATTTAAGTAACGGCAAAAAACACGTGACTAAGGCTAACTGACAAGTGAGGCGGTGTGATTAAGAACAATCTCTTTATAGTTGCATGGTCACTCAAACCTATTCTGCAAGCGAGGGACCCTTTGCATCCTTATATATAATAATTAATTAACAAGTATGTACAGTACTGGGCAGAAATGCAAGGTGCAACATTCTGAGCAGAGAAGGACAACGTGGTCACGTGTCCAGCCAAGGACAGAAAATAATAGCTCGAGTCAGTCCTTTGTTCTGAATAACATTTACATGGTTAACACACTAGTGACTACATAATTCCGGAACATTCTAGACGATTCCAGTAAGTGTACTATTTTATGACATAAATTAAGGTATGTAGTAGAAGTGCACCTGTTATGTTATCAAAGCAAAGACTAGGCAAAGAGCCTTGTTCAGGTTGCATGAAAACTGCCTGGAGCTGTACAACGGTACTTAGTTTTCTGGTCACGTACACCATGCACAAAGCTCCGGCACAAGCTTGTCAGTCAAACGCACCCACTCCTTTTAACGCTTTCACTCCCAAATAATCCACAATCATAATTCACGAAAGATAACAAATTTCGTTTTGTAAAATACTGAAAAAAAAAAACAAACAGTTTGAATGGACACTGTGTAGGATTTCATCAACAAACTCGAAAGTTAAAACCACATTGTACAGCATAATAAACAGTTCCACAGGAAAGTACTGCTCAGTAGCTTTCATTTGAATGGTCACACTTTAGGATTTCATCCAGTATTAAAAGGTAGAACCACCTTGTACAGCATAACAAACAATACCACAGGAAAGTACTGTTCAGTAGCTAAAATTTGAATGGTCACACTGAAGAATTTCATCCAGACTCAGAAGTTAGAACCACCTTGTACAGCATAATAAACAGTACCACAGGAAAGTACTGCTCAATAGCTTTCATTTGAATGTCACTAGTTCTTGTAGGATTTCATCAACAGGATTAAAGATTGACTCGAGGTCTGAATCTGTAAAAGAGCAAATTATATTTTGTGTTATCCGTTGGTTTTGTAGTATTTCTACATGCTAGTACAACCGGCGTGCGTCTTTTGTCCCGGCAGATTAAGGCCCCTCAAAAAGCCCTGGACATTTTAGTAATTACATCTTGGAAATTTTATAGGCAAAGCTTCGGGTGTTAATTGTACGAGTAAACAAAGATTCTTTGAAATCGTTCCACGGAACACTGCCTTGGGTCATAACAGAGTCACATTAAGTAGTAGTTACTGCTAAATTGAAGCTTATGTCGTCTGTCCGTTGCTGTCATGAAAAGCCCAAGTGTTCATGACGCGAACTCCACTTGGTGTTTAGCAGTTGTAATCTGTACCTCATCCACTGATTTGGAAGAGGGTTTATTTGAATGTATTTTAAGGGTGCAATGCTGCTTTGAAACAGGCACCCAACTGTGTTCTGAGGTCCACTTCGAAAACGGACACCAATCACAATATTTAAAATAAAACGAATAATTGAATTTTTATATAGTGATAAAGCTGAAGACTGTCTACTGTAGCTTAAGGTTTCCAACATTTACTTCTTTATCGTCAATAAATGGTGTCATTAAATTGTTTTTCCGGGCCACTATTGTTTTTGTTTATAAAAGAAAGCCATGAGATACTCAAGTTCATTGTGAAGTATGCTTTTCTTCTTCACATTTCGTTCGCATCACGACTATGTTTGTGTCAAGTTATTGAAGAGAAGTACACTTGCTTTGCAGATTGTTGCACCTACGCATGCGTTAACTGGGGACTTGATAGAGGCTAAAATCATCTCTTAGATACAGTCAGATTTAGTGTTATCCAGCCGAGTGCAAGGTAATATATTTCGTTTTTGTAGTTTTCATGCAGCTAATATAAACATTAATTGTTCGACTTAGAATACAGCAAAGCATAATTTGCAGCACGCTGCAACTGGGTCACAAAACGAGATCGCGGGCTGACTGCCAAAGCAATTGACGTCTTTAACGGAGTAATTAGACGAAACCGTATAAGGCACTGAAGTTCAAATGTCAAACTTTCTGAGAAGCCAGTGGCTATTGTACACAGAGGATCTTTGTTCTCATTATGTATTGGTAATTACTGATAAGCAAACAATTGACGAGCGGCAGAAGAAGTAAGCGTGTCGCCTCTAAAGTGTCGTTTGTAAGAAGTACGTGTTGAAAGCGCTTTTAAAATCGAAACAAGGAAACGTTTGACGTGACCCGCATCATACACTTGTCAGGTCGACCCAGATTTTCAGGTGGGTGAATTAAACAGCAATATTGGCGTACAATTCCAAATTGCTGAAGCGGGCAAAACGTCGCTCTTTAAAGAGGACTATTCTTTTTTGGATTAGCTACTTGTAAACAAAACAGGTCTCTCGTTATTGTTAATCTGTACCGTTGGTACGAAAACTGATACCGATGCAAAACAAATCGCTGTCTTAGAGACGAGGAAATGCAGTTTTCTTTGCCGGGTACATGATTTGTTAATGTACATGTTTCACTTGGCGTCAACGACCCTCCTTCCTTCCCTTTCTGCATTGACTAACGTCTCGTTTGATAACAAGCTACTATGAAGGTTTTTTTTTCGGATGAACTGGAGAAACCACTTTTCAAATTAAAAACTCTAGCCTTATATTAGAGACATAACATTATTGATAAGATCCTTTCCAGGCTTTAGTAGGAAAATCAACCGCAACCACTAATGTCAAATACGACAGAATATAGACTGAAACTCTTTACTGAAATTGTAAACTGTTTTCTCTCGCTACAGGCTTTTTAAAAAATGCTGTCCGTTTTCAAGCTTGTGATTGGCATGTTGCTGTTCACCGCCATCGCAGCGAAATCGAGGGAAAGTAAACCGAGTGTAAGACGACCGTACTGGAAAGTCTGCATGATACTCAAAGGATACCTTTTGCTACATAGGAACGAGTGCAGTTTCAAAATTCCGACTTATGGTTGTCGTGGCGGCTGTTTGTCATCGGCAAAACCTTTCAGCAATGGACCTGGATTTGCTTCAAGTTGCTCGTGTTGTGCACCCATCTTAAGTAGCCACATACAAAGGGTAATACAATGCGGAGGAAGAATAAAACTAATTCGATACCCAGTAGCCAGAAAGTGCGCCTGCAGGCCTTGTTTGGACAGGAGCTAACAGCTTACATGCGAGGTTTTGAAGTGAAGAAATGATTTGTTGTTAGTTAGATGACTTTGGACTTATGGTCTCAATGTGCTTGAATACAACACAGCGTCCGAATAATGGGTCAGTAGCAATGGAGTGGGGATAACGATAAAGACTCTAATTTATTGCATTTACCTTAACGGCTTGAGAAGTCTGTAAAAGAGCTCTCCAGCGAGATATCATGTCAGAGAGCGATTATAACGACTGTTTAGCTAAACGTAAACTAAACACATGTATATTGTTGTGGTAAGTGATTTGTAACATAACCCGTCAGTCTACTTTGTTTGTGGTCTCACTTTTGTGAGAAACTGCATTTAGATTAAATTATAGTTTAACGCCAGTAATGAAACAGTAAGACGTGCTAATAAGAAATCTACGATACTGTTTTGTCTCTCATCGTACTTTGTATTTAATACAAAGAGAAACAGCATAGTTCCGCACTATAAAAGTAAAATGACCTAATTTTGCCGGGTTTTAGCAAATACTGTCCAACAGTGTCTAGCAAACACCCTACGGCGTTTTCCCATGAAAATTACTTCATATTATTTCGAATATTTTCGAATTTCAAGACCATGCTTTTATTCTAAGATGTTTCTCATTGCAAATCGTAATTAAAATTACCATAATTGTGTCGACTCATGTTGCCCACGGCGTGTTCGGTTGCATGAACAATTTATTTATCTTAATTTTATTTCTATTGGCAAACTTAACATCGAATTGTGCTTGATCGAAACAAAAAAGAAAGAGGCAAGAAACACAACAAACTTAATTGCCAATGCTAGGTTAAAGGTAATATAACAGAGAAAAGACACAGGCTTGAATTGTGTGCATGAAAAGGTTGATTATATAAGGATTATAAATGTATGTATATAAGTATTTAACTGGCTTTGGAGAATTGTAAATATTGTATAAATCGATTTTTCTCATTAAGTACACGTAATAACAAAATCTACCTATTGTATATAATGTCTATAGAGTGCTTTTCAGTTCTTGATTGAAGTTAAGGGATCTAACGGGATCAGTTGGAATGAACGCAACTAATTGCTCAGTGACAATTTATGATAACTTAAACACAATATTAACAATGGAAGTCAGCAAAGAAACGAAAATTGTGACCAGAATATATTAAACAATTAAAACACTGTAGGATACCGTACAGAAGAATTAAAGCCAAACAATTTTTTGTCGAAAATGAATATTCTGTCAGTTTTGGGCGAGTTATATTCAGTTTTTGCAAAAAGGGTCACTCTGTATGCACAAATATATATATGGAAATAACACGATTTGTACAAACTATAGAATCGATTAGAGCATCAATCGATTGCGATTTACTGAATTGCAACTGCACTGCACTTGACAACTATACCGGACTGATAAATATATAAGCAGACATTTGAAGAAGAGCAGGACAATCCAGATTTTTATCTCACTTAGTTTAAGGAGTGGAGAAGCGAAATGACGAAATGGCAATGCAATGCATCGGTGGTTCTAGTCGACCGTTAATAGCACTTTGTCAAAGCACAATGGTTCATCCATTTTGCATGATCACAGACTATTAAAAGTCTATTGTTGTGATTTTAAGGCTATGCCGAAGGTTGCTTGAAATGGTAATGAAAATTAACAATGTGATTATGGGTGAAACTGAGCAGCAATAAGAAGTAATTTTGAAAAACCAAATGTGCACAGGCCTTTCGCGACAGTGCGTTAGTATGTAGTTATACACATTGTATTCTTTACTGCATTATTAAATCGAGTTTCCAGAGCCCACTTTCGAGTCATTTTGTCCGTGGTTCGCCAGCAACTGATTTTAAAGTAGCATTTCTTTAAAACTCCTAATAATACACATGAAAAAATTACTCAATTCTGATTGGCTAAGAGCAGTGCAGTTCAAGTGTAATACCAGTGCAAAAAGTGTAACACCAGTGCAAATTACAAATAAAAAAAAAATTGATGCAAAAATGTTTTCCAAAAAAATATTTTTGCAAAAAAAAAATTGATGCAAAAATGTTTAATTATTAATAAGTAATCATACGGTTTTCTCGTTCAATTTCGGATCAATTTGCACTTGTAAGCGGCGAGTGCAATTTGAGCTTTTTGAAAAACTCACTCGTGCAAATTAATCTCAAATTGAACTCGAAACCGTTTGATTACCTATACAAATAACACATTAACAGTCAATTGAACCAAAAATAATGCTCCAATTTTGATAAGCACGTATACTTCATCTCAGTGAGCACACTGAGACTATAAATCAAAGTGTCCCGTGACTGCGGATGGCCAGCATGGAAATGGATTACAACTCGCAAAAAATTTGGTCAGTTTCTATCTCTTTCGTTCTTCTTTGTGTATTGAAAAAAAAAAAAACACTTATAGCTTACTATGGTTGTTATCCCCTCACCGATTCCCTTGATTTTCGTCGTTACTAATGTAGGAACATTTTGTTTAAAGCCAAACCCGCGATATAAAAGGCGGCTGGACTGTCCAACTCATGCAAATGAGCAAAATCTATTGTTCTCGCTCATTTGCATTAGATTCGGCGTGGGGCCTTGCCCTTTTATACCGCAGGTTCCCCTTTAAGAGAAAAGGTAAATGGTTTTGATATTAGCACACTTTTGGCCCCAAAACATAAAACACCTCATGCATAACCCCTATGTCACGTGGATTTGACGTTTTTGAGTCAAAACTAAATACTCCCCCCCCCCGGCTCCCATATAAAAATGACGGGGGTGCTCGTAGTACCTTTTAGGGGTCAAAATTTGTACATTGGTACCTCTTAGGGTGCTAAAATTCAAAATGACCCCCGTTGGAATTATCGCGGTACCTTTTAGGGTATTAAGCCCAGAATATGACATGCGTTGTTTAAGAATTGGTACCTCTTTTAGGGGTAAAAATTCATTTGAGTCACGCCCATCAAACAACATTCTGGTACCTTTTAGGGTGCTTTTCGAAAATTTCCGACGAGCACCCCCGTCATTTTATATGGGAGTTCCCCCCCCCCCCCCCCCCGGGCTAAATACCTTTGCCACGCACGACATGCTTAAAGAACACTCAGAGGAGAATATCAAGAGAAAATTTTCAAGACGCAAGGCGATAAACTTGAAAAAATTGGGCCATTTTTTAATTTGTTGCAATTCATTTATTTTGGCATCTGCAGCCCAAGACACATATTTTTACTCTAAGAGCAAACTGAATTTAATTTAAAGAAAAACTAGACCATTAGGTTTGGGTGTCCACTGATATAAATATGTCTCTTGGGCTTTTTAGAGTAACAATAAAAATGGTGACATAGCCCCTCTGCAATATTTTACTTCAATGGAACTTCTAATATAATTTATTATCGACAAATAAACTAACAAAGATTTTTTGGCACATTCTCGTTCACTGTTCAGGCGTCAATAGGATTACAGGATTTACAGGGACGGTACTGTGTTGTTGGATGCAACAAGACAAAAAGAGCATTAATGACATGAAGTGCAATCGGTGAAAATGACAGAACAAAAAGGAATGACAATAGTTTAAAAATCAAAAACATTTGTCTGGAAAGTCAGAAATTATAGCTCTATAATTGGTGATTATGAGGCCTTATGTGCCAAATGGCACGAAGAAGATAGGTGAAGACGAATCGGTGATTATTAAGTGATCACTGATCGTCGATGAAAGAATGCCATAATTCGTAGGAGGCGTTTTGAAAAGACTGCTAATTCCCTTGAACTACACTGTCTGTTCTTTCAAAAGATCTGACTATCTTTGCTTTGAAATGTCAAGAAAAAAGGAACAAACACAAATGGGCAAGATAAGGTAACATAACTAAGTTAGATAACAAGTTTTGTCCCAAAAGGAGCCACCTTTAATTTTGAAAGTTATGACTTCCTCTTGAATATATACCTCTACGTCTAGAAAAAAAAATGTTTTAAGATCTAATAGAATTCCGGCAAAAGAGAGGAGATAAATGAAGCATCGAGTTAAGTTAGTTTGATTTCAAGATAAGTCTTAACAAAACTTGCACTGTTTACGGACGTCGTTTGAATAGTTTTATTCAATTATATATATATATATATATATATATATATATATATATATATATATATATATATATATATATATACTGTGTGTACTAAAATTTCTTTTTCGTATGAAGATCACCGTTTCTTGATTAACAATCGCTACCACGCTCTCACTTCTTCAAACATTGTACGAATTTTAATTTGGAAGACCTTCAACTCAACAAATCTATTATGCCGGGATTATGGTATTCCATTTAATGTCAGGCGTCTTGTTGTCAGGGCAAGAGTATTAATTTCTGAAACCGAGTCAAGGGATCTAATAATAAACCAAGCAATCGTTCAGATGGTAAATAAGCAAAACTATTTTTATCAACTGTGTAGAATATTTTCAGGATGGAAAGATTGCTGTGTTGTACTATGTCGTAACTAAATAGCTATGATCAGTATGTCCACCTGTATCAGCCGACCGTGTCTGCAATAAGACGAGTAAACCTTCACTGAGAACTGGTTGAATTAGGCATCTATGTAGAGATAAATGCCTGTTAGAAAGCTTATTCTGTTTCAAGCTACGGAATACAACAATTATCACGAATAGTTTATTGATTGGCTGAATTTTGATATGCATGCTTTTATGCGAAGGTCGGCAAATAACAACAGAAAAATAATTTTACTCAGTATAGCATTCTGCACACAAAAACTATATTATTGCAATGCCAACTTACCTGTTAGACGATGTTTCAGCTGTTTTTCTCTTTCCAAAGAAAAGACAAGCGTTTGGTCAATTGAGTATTTGGTAGCACGTTTTGGAAAGTGAGGTGGGATTTGTCTCGTTGAGCATGTAATCAATCATGGAGACAGCAACGTGGTAGAAAGCAACTTGGTAAAAAGGTTAACAACAGTTTGATCCCTGGATGCACCAATTCGGGAATGCTTTAAAAGCTTTCAATTCGGTCCAGCATTCTGAACAAGACACTTTGTACGCACTGTATCAAATTTGAATTAATCACGGTTCTTAATAAACTTCCACGCAAATGACAAGGTATTAATCTTGTGGTATCATGATAGTTCCTCCTACTCAAAACTATTTAATGCTTACTTACAAGTAAAAAACCTCCAGCAAAGTTATGTAAGAAGCACGCTGCATTTGTAATCGTGGGTACAACCGTTTTCCAATGTTGTGAGCGGAAATTTTGCGTTAGTAGATTAGGAAATGACTGTATCACCAAGACGTCGGTACCCTGGTATAAGCCATGATGAACACCATATTTCTTTGCCATTGAAGTAGCTCTAAATTCGGACTGAAATATTGTGGCTTAACAAAAATAGTCGATGAAGAAAGGAATGGTACTTGAAGATTCAAAACATTCCGCAAAGGTCTCGTGGTTCGGGGATTGTAAATGCTGTCTGCTGGGACGAATTCCTGTCATTGCGCCAACCCATTTGATAAGAATTCTCGACATGCTTTCAAAACAAAAGAAAAAACCTCAACCCTCGTGCCAATAATTGAAATAAACTATTGCAAATACTTTTCCAATTTGTGTACATTTAAGTCATCCATAATCATCTTAATTGTTCGTAATTGTTTTTCAACGCTGTCAATTCCACTTACCACAATGCATTGCAATACATTTCGTTATCTTATACCCTTTTGTTTACTACTAACTTACAAACTAACAACTTAAAATGTTACACTTTTTAACCTGGGTATAAAGCTACCACATAGTGTTATTGAGTTTACGTGATTTGCTTCAACGCGGTGTATGACTGTGCCAGCTGTACAAGTGCCAGGGGGAAGGGAAGGAAGGGATGGACGGTTAGACGTGGTACCCGTGCACTCAGCCACTTTGTTCAAACACAGTGGTAGCCTCTATGTTTCCGTAGGAATCAGGAAGGCCAACTATTTCTCATGTTGTCCATTCTGAATGGGTCCTGGGGATGGCGAAAGTTAAAATGGGAAAGGGTCCTCGTTGTACTCTTGGGAGGTAGTGATCGTACCCAATTACATGTACCGTCCAAGGACACCAAGACTGCCCGGGACTTAAAATGTAAAAGAGGGCAACAGCTCATCACCCTGAACTGTAAATTTCTTTCTATACAAGTCGATATTGTAGAATTTGTTTTCAAGCGTATAACAGCTCGATTCATCTGAGCGACTTCAGAATGTTGGTTTAGATTAACTATTTCATCAACATTCTGCAAAAGAGGGGTAAAAGTTCGATTTATAGGGGCAAGTAAGACGGCTCACCCGCTACTTACCTACTTTTTTTAACATCTTTTAATGTTTTTCCATACTTTTATTTCTTAATTTGAAAGCGAAATATACGTTTAACGCCCACTCTATGCGCCCTCTGCTAGAATTCGGCAAAGGTTAATCCAATTGCAAATTTTTACGATTTTATGCTCCACGTGTGACAACTCGAACGTAAATTAGATTTTGAGTAAGAATGCTGGGTTATAGAAAATAAGAACCTTAATTTAATTTTTAAAACGTCAAGAAGGAAAAAAACAACAATGGAAACACCTGTCCTTGAAAAGCACATTAAAGATATAAGAAAACAGTTGTTTTTTTTTTATTTTCCTGTGCAATATTTTTTAACGATATGACTAAATAGATGAATGGGACGCAACGAAAAGTTCAATAAGTTATTGTTCTTACCATGCTATGCTTTGGGAAGACTACAAAATATGAGAGAAGTCGTGGTTTAATTGAGGACCGGTTCGGTTCAGATGTAAAAGGATATCCTTGCTGTGGGTAAAGCCGATTTTATTTATTTTTTCGAATAACGTTCAAAACTGATTATCATTCATCATCTAGGATGCAGATGTGCGAATACAAAGTTTTCTATATGGATGAAAAGTTTTAAGAAACGTAAAGAATAAAATCGGAATTCCAGATATTCAGTGTTCTAACCTGTTGAACAAACAGCCGAAGTATGGTTAGTTATTATAACTGCGCTTTAGTTTGCAAAACAAGTATTTTGCCTTAGGGAATATTGTTTCACACTGACAGATCAAAACAATGCACCCGGATTTTCATTGTAGTGGCAAATGTAAACAGATTTTACTATCTACCGATGGAGGCAATAAACAAAGGGTCTTATCTGTGAAATCATTAAATGGCATGGCAAAGCCAAGTTCCCACGCTCCCGTGTAGCTAAATCTTTGCGATTTAATTAACATGGAAACGAGTACCCCTGTCTGTGTTCTTATACCAAACAATTATCAACAAGTTAACCAATCACTAAACCTACTTAGTGTGACCAGGGCTGATTACGAAATTAAAAAAAATAATACACACTTTAATTTTACACAAGACAAAACATTAAGTTTATATTGTTCATCTTGTATTAGAACTTTTCAATTACACTTTATAATCATAGAAAAAGCGTTCAACGTTGTTTAACAAAACAGTTTGAATAATTGTATACAGCTTTCACAGCATATCAAAACAAATACCAAGGTCAGGCATAAGTCATGCACGGGATAGGACTATACGGAATCTTAATTGTCTGTATGATTGTGTTCTCCCACGATGTACTTTAAGATTTGCACATATTTTTTAAAGAACGCTGTCGCATTACTTATAGGAGATATAAAGAAAGATGGAGTGTCCTATGTTATTGTTAGAAACTGAAATTTGTTGAAAGCAGAGACAATGTTAAACGGATTAACAAAACACTGGACACGTATGGGCAAAGCTAAAAACCTTCAGGCAGTTTTAAAGTGAGACTCAACGGATTGGAAGCTTAAAGTCCTGTCCAGTCTCTAGAATGGGCACTTGATTACTATGATTTGACAAATATCCATTTTTTAAACCATACTCCGGGATCACTTTCAACAACGTGCCGAATAGACAATATAAGAAATAGTAGGCTTAACTTGGGTTAACATAGTCTTAACGTAGGTTAACACAGTGTCTGAGAAAAGTTCCATTCAGCGCCCGGGCTCTAAACGGTCAAAATGGGAACTCATTCACCTGTTTTTACTGGTTATTTCGAAACCATTTAGCGTTTTACAACTTCTTTCATTAGCCAAGGCAGTGGGCCTTGTATTGTTTCAGGATGAACATGGCAAAATTAACCAACAGTAAGAATAAAAGGGAAATTCATATCTCATAAGAAAATAAGAATATCAATTTCGGAGAAAAAATAACACTGCTGTGCTCGGTTCAAATACAGACAGATTCTATTAGGATATCTATTTTTTTATTAAGGATTGGTTATTGCCTGCTCCAGGCATGGTCAATTGAAGGACTCACATTAAAGGTAGAAAGAATAAAACGAATCTAGTTAGCATAACTCAACTAGAAAACCCTACTAACCATTTAGGTAACGGAACAAGACTTACTTGCTGTTTGTGTCTCTTATTACTACTTTTTTAAATAACTGTACAAGTATGAGGAAGAAAAGAAGTGTTTTCTCTAAGAGGAAGTGCTAATGCAGCAAATTTCTAAGTACCCTATCATAAATTTTACAGCTGTACTTGTATCTTGAAATACATCTACATCTACATCTACATGATTTACTTGCAAAATCCTAATGGACATACAGCAAGTTTCAGTGCAAAGTGCGAAATGTAAATAATAGTGCAAATAAAAATGATGATAATTAGTGTAACTTAGGCAAGGACAAAATCATTAACGGCTAGTTAGTCAATGGGACTAAACCAACTTCATCAAGCCCCTCACAATGGCTACTCTAGTGCACTGCACAGCGAAAACCTAAGGTACTCGAAAGTTCGATAACAAAAATAAATATAATTAACATTAAAATTTTCACATTTCTTCCGATTGATAAAATTATACACAAGTTAAAGTAAGCGTCAAGTGGCACCAAATTCGACGCACCAAAGGTTATATCAGGAGTGTTTGCATGGCCTCAAGTACCATGTAAATGTTGAGCCACGTAGCACTGGTGATACAAACAAGGAATCAGAGAATTAACTCTGTGTGTAAATTATAGTGCTAAAGTCAACCCATATATTTTCCTGTACTGAGCGTTAGCCCTAGTAAGGAAATAAGGGACCACACGAGGGAAAGAAAAAATCTTTGACCTCGGTGGGATTCGAACCCACGACCTCCGGATTAGATCTTCCGTCGCTCTACCGCTTGAGCCACGAGGCCGCACGGGAGCAGATCGTGGGTAATATCGTGGTAATTCGTGGCAATGAGAATGTAAAGGGTACAAATAAAGTGGCTCAACATTTATTTGTACCCTTTACATTCTCATTGCCACGAATTACCACCATATTACCCACGATCTGCTCCCGTGCGGCCTCGTGGCTCAAGCGGTAGAGCGACGGAAGATCTAATCCGGAGGTCGTGGGTTCGAATCCCACCGAGGTCAAAGATTTTTTCTTTCCCTCGTGTGGTCCCTCATTTCCTTACTAGGGCTAACGCTCAGTACAGGAAAATATATGGGTTGACTTTAGCAGTATAATTTACACACAGAGTTAATTCTCTGATTCCTCATGTACCATGTGTTTGACGTTTAGTTCTTCTGACATTTTTCTTCATCTTTTTTTTTTCAAAGTTCTTCTATTGATCTGTCACAGTTTCGTTACAGCAAACTAAAACATTAGTTGTTTTTTTTAAATGGTGCTCTTAGATAAACGCCATTGAAATGAATGGTGAGTAATAACGTTTGGCGGACTATAAGCTTTCTCCGTCATTTGTAAATCTGAAAAGTGAACAGCGAATGAAGAGAATGAAGTTTTTGCATTCTGCATAAAGAATAAGTTATTGTGCAAAAGTTAATATGTGTGCTCTGTTGCACAGTTTCTTCATTAGGAGGGACTCGTTTGATTTGCTAGCGTCTGGCGACCCATTTTGAAATCTGTCGAACCTTGCGTTTCGTCAAAGAATTCACGATGTTAAACTGGATCGCCCTGCCTCTTACTGTTCCTCGTCCTATTGCTGAAACCACGCCCACAACGACATTTTCATCACCATGAAGAGTATCCACGTAAACGCCAGAGCCTGAGACGCCTTTGAATCCATCACAGCGGTTGAAAATCATGTCATTGGATTTTCCCTTCACGCGGCATTTCGTGAACCACAACGAGTTGTACGACTTGTCACCATGGAAACCAGAAAACTGAATTTTCGAGCCCAGAAGAAGGCTGCTGCTGCTAACTGACATGGGCTGTCTGTTATGCTGTCGTACAAGCTTCAAAACTGCAAAATCGTATCTTAGTCTGTCTTTTAGAGGGGGTTGTTTTTTCCACTTCTTGGGAATGTATTTTCTTTGCACGCGGATCATATGGAACGTTCCTGACCGCTGAAGGAAACCTGGAAAATTAAAACAGATATGAAGACTTGGAAGATTCATCTAGACAGCAAACTGTTTAACAATCCAAGAATATGGGTTGAAAAGTTCGAATTAGCAGTCTAAAGTCTAAAGCTGAATATGATAAATAGTGTCTGTATCGGAAGTCCACGACATCTTTTGTTTATAAGTTTCCCATTGATTTGTTTGTCAGAAGTGAGATAAAAATGAAAAACGACTTGTCAAACTTGAATTGCAACACATTTGTTTCTACAAAATTAGTAGTAAAAAAATTCATGCCGTAGCTTAGCAACGATATCCATAGCTAAATGAGAAGTTGTGTTTTCACTTTATTACGTTTAATAAAATCAAGAAATGTCAATCACTTTTTCTCTACAACGCGCTCTGATCAAAAGAAGGAGCCGTCGGCAGCATATTCATAGGAGATATCATAAAGAAGCAACCTACAGACGCTTTGTTGTGTAAACAATTGCTTTAAAAATCAGGAGTCGTGTGCTCTAGCAAATCATTCTTCTTTGTTCTACATAAACCCTACTGATCAAGGTCTGAAAAATAGTTACTTGTTACTTTAAAGAAAGTCCTACTTGTCATGATTGAACATAAGTTTTGTTTTTTGAAGTTACATTTAAAAACTGAACATACTTAAAAACCGCTATTTTTCACGCACGATCGCTTACCACGAAAAGTCTTGCATTGTTCGGATGCTTTAAAACTTTGAGGTTTTTCACTGATAATCAAAAGGATAAACTTAACAAAGACCAAGCCACGAAACCCAAAACAAACAAATAAATAAAGAGCACAAATGCTCAGTCTTTGCAAAGGAAATATATCTTCTTGAAACTTCATTAAGTATGCCCACAGCCGATCTCGAGATATCAAAAACGTCTATATCATTCTCTACAAACTTGCATGTAATTACACTGTACTGGTTGCGTTAGCGCCCACATGCACGCTTGGTTTAGCAATTGCGAGCTGATCATTTCAATAATCTTTGGCGTTACTGTTCTGCGTTATTAACGACAAATCAAAACAAAGGTCGTTAAGTGCAATCTGTATGACTCGTAACATAGACTTGCTACGCACTATATACAGCTACTACTTTAAACTTACGTAAACTAAATATGGTCATTGCCTGAATTCTTCTAATTCTCACATGACGAAGCAGAAACAAGCAATTTCTAATCGATTTAGAGAGGCCCTTTTTAGAAAAACCTAGTATATTATATCGATATTGGAAATAATTCCTACACATACAAAATGAATATAATCGGCATTTTCCAAATTTATTTGCATCATCTAACCAAACTGCCTTCAACACAACTATTTTGAATCGTAAATCAGTTATGCCGAGTAATTTTCCAACATGTAGGAAAACTGACGTAAATAAAATGATATCATCACCTTTTTTAACGACCCAGTTCATTTTTACGTTCACAAAACACAGTCGTGGTACAAAAGCGCTTACTTACCAACTTGCAGTTGTTTAGCACTCTTTAAGAGTTTTTTTTCCATTGTGGACGCAGTGTGCGGCTGTTAGCACGTGCTGATTTCCAATAAGTGTACCAGTACATCCGGAAGAAAGCATCACCGCGGTTGAGAACGGATATGTCTGTGCCTCGCGAGATGAAGACAAGTTCACTCGATCATCCTCTCCAAAAATCATTTTCAGTCGCTCGTCCTTTCTAAAACTCCCCCTTCGCACTCTTCTACGACTTAGCTCTTCTGGCTTCTCAGAGAGGCCTTCCTTTGACTCAGATACCCCATTGGTATCACTCAGCGCTGAAAGGACTTTTTGGGCTAAATCATCAACTGAGCTGCTGTCTTCATTGATGTCGATGTAGACAGTGCTGTCTTCATTGTTAGCTTTGTCGCCCGATACTAATGCGCCTGACAATTTCTTAAATTTTCTCGGAATCTTCAAACTGTATGCATGGTCGCTTGGATGACTGCTCGTTGTCCTTAGTACTTCAAGAAGCAGGTAAATAATGCAATGTGACAGTTCCATCACTGCCTACTTCGAGGTTATTCGTCTTTCCCAGCTCTGCTATGCAAGATGATACATAGAGCACAAAAAAGTTAATGCACAAGTGAATTTCGTTTATCGATCACGAGAGAGAAAAAAATAAATAATAAAATGCAACAACGTGCTCCCGGCATGGGTATAATTATAGACATTTTCGAGACAGTGGGTCAGTCTCCTAAAAAACATGCACGATTAGTTAAGCGGCAGAAATATTAAAACTTTGACATGAAGAGCGAGCACTCACCAAATTGAATGTTTCCAGTGTGAAGGCTACTGCTAACTGACTTCAAATGGCGAACGCTTTGGTATTTCTACCCACTTGGTAGCGTAGCAGAGTTCGTCATTTCACTTACGCACTGACCCACTGTTCTATATAAAGAAAAGACAAAGTTAAAAATTTTTGAGTGTGGCTAAATTATCATAACAAAACATTTTATAATTAGGTGTAATCGTTTCGTACAATGTGTTGGATATGACAATCATGTTTCACATTCCTTGCCCCAAACAAGGTCTAGCCACTATTAGAACATTCACCTAAATTGGTTTCCCGTTTGGGAATTTTCCTCATGATAAAAGAATTCCGAAACTTTCCCGCTGTAACAAGTGGCTGTTTTTCATTAGGTTGGTATCTTAAAAGCGATCGGTACGGCACGTGGGGGAACTCAATCATAACTCCTAATATCGACAAAGAATTGTAGATTTGCTTAAATATAACTAACCCATTTAGCAAGAATAATAGAAATGGAAATTACCGTCAAATTTGGCGCTTACCTCGCCGGGGGCATGAGTATTTGAACAGCCAGTTAGACTTAATATTTATTTTCCCTTTTTGGTCAAACTGGATCTTGAAACAATCACAATGAGTCAAAGTAATTTTTAAGATAAAGAGGCGCATAAAACCTTGCCTGAAAAAAGAATATACAGTATTGAAGCAAAATGAACAACGACATTAGTAAACTAACGTTTCGGTTTCAATCGAGAAGAGTCTAAATCATAGTAGTAAGTGAAAAGGGTGTCCCCGAAACAGACTAAACAAAGCGGAAACCTGTCATTTCTTCAGCTGTCGGGCGGGAGTTGAACTCCCTTAATATCCCGCTGGTTGAGACACCTGATGTAGCAGGAAAGGCGCTGAAGATTCACGTGCCTTTCTAATGAAGGTACAGACCTTTGCTCCTTTCGAATACGTCTTCATTGGCATCAGCGCCACGCTTATGTACCGAGAAGAATAAATAAATTCATGTACAGAAATTTCCGTAAACCGTGTAAAAGAACTACGTAGGTATCCGTCTGAATAGTTCAGTAAGCTTCACTGAAGAGGCGGCGCAATTGATTCTAAACTTCCTAACGTGTACAACCTGTTACAGCTGTTCAGGAATGATCCCACGTAGTCCTGAACCTGTGCACATGACGGAAAGGCCTCAAAATACAATATTATACAGACAAACAGTTCGGAGGGCGACCCTTTCACAGCCTGGTAACTTTGACGCAATTGTAAGAGTTCAACAGCAAATCAGGATCGCTATTACTCCATGATAATGAAATTCCTTCAAGTATTTGCACCCCTTACCGCCATGAAAACAACTTGAGTACATCAGACTCATAATTGCAGAAGCCGCCTCTATGGAATTTTTACCGCCACGAAACCGCTAAGTTTGCCGTTTTTGTCGTTCTTGTAAGTGAACCGTGAAGCGACTAAAAGTGCACTAATTTCTTTTTAGAAAACATAAGTGCGAAACTTATACTAGCAGCTGGTTAACAGACTAGAATTGCTTCATTTTATTGTAAAAGGAAAGTCTTTTGTCTCAGTTTTTTTTCCTTTAAACAAAGAGCAATTGATCATTTAATGGAACTGTGACACACATGTACTATAAACTACTAGCTATATACGATGATAATTACCATTTTGCAGTCTTCACCTCTTTGTTTTCCGTTATTTTTTTCAGTAGTAAAAAAAATGCATTCGATAACTGTACAATAATATTATAAGTTAAGCCATTTACTGCCGTGAAGAATGATTCCACTAGGAAAATATCAGATAAAATTCACAATCCATTTTTCTATTCTTACCGGCATGTCAATGACATCAACCAGCGAAGTTTCTACAACATTAACTGATATGGATTTAAGCATTACTTAGTGGATAGTTTGTTAATGCACTTCAGGATATCCTGTATATAAATGAACAATACTTTAGCAGAACAAAAGAAAATAAAGTAGGTTTTTTCACATATTGTTTTTTTTTTGGTCCGTCTGTTTGGTTTTCTCGCGTTTCTGACAATAGATCAGTGTTATAGTGTTTTAACCAGTTGCTTCAATTGCTAGTGACAATGCAAGGTGGTACTAATAGGCCATTTCCGAGTTACGTTATGCCTCGTTGTCAAAGCGAGGCTTTTGTTGTGAAGTTGTGAAATTGATCAAATTGCATTTGAATAAAAAAAAACATTTTCATATGAAAGGTTGTGCACCTAGCCTCGCTTTGACAACTTAACTTTGATAACTAAGCAATGGACATATTATGAAATGTTTTTCTCATGTTACATAAAGAGCTTTACATTGAAGTGTTAATTGTTAGCGACAACAATAAGTGGAATTGGCATGAATTTGGAACGGAAGAATTCATATTAAGTTTCAAAGGGGATCTTTTCCTAATCGGATGGAGCCATGGAAGGATTACCGATATATAATAACGTTATCGCTATCAGCTTTACGAGTAAAGCCCCACTTTTGAATGGGTGACGATTGTGTTACAGAAAGATACTGTAAGGATGTACACTAACGATAAGTAAGGTAAGACACTGTAAGGATGTGCACTAACCCAGCTACTTACGATAATTATAATATCACTATTAACTTTCTTTTTGTCCCGTAACTAAACTTCATTCGCTTTAACAATGACAGTTATTTTCGTGCGCTTTGAGCAGCGAAACAGAAGTGTTTCAACCAAATCTGACAAACAAAACACTCAACATGTTTTGGCGCGGAAATATATTTGACACTCATCAACAGTTTATAGCTCATTAGGTTGTAATTAACGTCTAATAACATGTTTTTGGCACTGACGTGGTCTATTATATTGCCAGAGGGATAACGAAAATAGCTGCTTTATTTTCCCATTCTCTATGGTCTGTGTTTCGCGCTGGGAGAGAAATAGTTTCCTAGCGATATGAATGAAAGAACTCAGCAGAATGATATTTTAGAAGGCATGCTCAAGCTTGAGATAAATATTTTAAAAGCTTCACCAGTATTGCCTTACATTGCGCCTTTTAATCATCACGCATAAGTTTGAAAGAAAAGTGCCTCTGCCCAACTAATAGACTGGCTTTAATTGTTATATTTTAAGTGAAACTTTCCATTTTCTTCAAAAAAGGAGGACGCGACTATATAGTAACATTGAATGTGAAATGAGGTCAAGTAGATAATAAACGTGCCTTCGGCTTTTTGCATTGTGCGGTTTTTGTTGCACAATATCTCTTATACTAGAAAACAAATCTCGTACATTATAATATTTACGACATATGTACATTTTTTTATCAAAACGTCGTCAGCTAAGAATCATACGAGCAAACGGCATTTCGCCATTTATCATCGGTTCAAACCGCAAACTAATATAATTATAGAACAAATACCATAACACTATCGAATGGAATGATTTTATCTAACAAATTAATGAGAATTATTTTCCCCCAGAGTTATCATTTTAAGCAACTAGCGTAGACATGATTCTAGTGAAGAAATTCAAGAAAGTTACTGGAAAAGCATCACAACAACCAACAACATACTCTACTTACCCCTGATTAAGTAATGACTCGAGGCTTGAACTTGGGTTGGAATGAGCTTGAAAATATTGGCTACTGAGAATTGTAGAACCCACGTTCGTTTAAACGATTTAAGCTTGGATGACAGGTGCTTTTAATTTGCGAGTTCTTCCGTATATCCGGCAAAACACGATTTCTGTTGACGTGAAGGAAACGAAATTACGCAAGGAACGAACTTAAAATGACCTAAACAAAGGACCCGCGAATATCCGGGTAACTGGTCAAATCAGGTGATTCCACTTCAACTCGGGATGATCAAGCCTAAAACAAAACACGCATTCAGAACAATGATATGATTAGAAACAAATTCATCAGATGACTTTTGGGCCTTCTAAACTATTCACCTTTATCGGCTTTAGCGTGGTGGATCGAAATGTTGTTGTGATCATTATCTGCCGTGACTGTTCATGGTGAGATAAAGCCATGATCAATATCATTTATTGATGTTGCTAGTTGTTCAATCTCTTAGGCATACATTCTTGGCGCAGCTATAATAAAGGTACAGCACTTAATATGTACAGTATTTGCTGAAAATGACTGGAACTTTATCTGGTTTTTAAAATAAAGTACCTTAAATCATGCATTAAACCAATCTCCGGTTTAATTTAAAGAACTCGTGATATATTTATGTTCTTGTGTACACTGTAACTCGATGTGTACGATACCGAATATAGATAGTTTTAAAAGGAAAGAATAATTAAGTTAAGGAGTTAAGCGATAAATGATCTACTTCATCAAAACAAAAATATTCCAAATTCGTTAAGCGATAAAATTGCACATCCTTGAATGCAAGGTAAAAGCACATTTACAAGGATTTTTACAAAGTTAGATCCCACTACTCTCGCCACACGCAGTCTGTCATGATTATGTTTTGACAATGGCCGTTATAAAAGCAATGATATAAGCAATTTTAAAAGTATTTTGATAGCAAATATGGTAAGAGCGAGGACGAAAAAATGTTTGCGTGATGAGGATAAAGATGGCATTGTCCTTCTGTAGCATTCAAAATTATCCATGACTAACTTTTTGATAACGTCATGATATCAACTTAACAATGACATGTGCATTTTTAAAAGCATATTGTGAAGTCATATTGATAGCAAATATATAGAGTAACGAAAGTTATTAACCATGTTCGAGTTTTTGATAACGACATCATATTTTCTTAACAATGCTGACATGGGCATTTCTAAAAGAATGTTGATAGGCAATATAGAGCACGGAAAAAACGTATGTTATGAAGATAAATGCAACACGCAAGCCGTACGTAGCATTCAAAATTTTCCATGCCCACTGACGGAAAAATGTTTGTGATGCACGTGGGTGAATTACACAGTCTAAAAATGTCTTAACAAAACACATTGTAGATCATCTAGAGACTGACTTGACCCCTGGTCTAAAACTCCCGCTATTTCGGACAATTTGTTATTTCTCCAGAGTGTTAAGCGGAATTCTACTGTAAAAGTAAAAGCAATAAAACTGTTGAGACAGATTGCTTTTTAATCGAATGCGATAATTTGGCACAAACAAACATGAATAACGTCCTCCTCTTCACCTCTACCGACGTTATTTTTTTCTAAGAACTAATAATTAACCGAGATGAATGGTCAGCCCCCACAACAACTTTGGAAGAGGGGAGGCGAGACAAAAGACATTTATATAATATTGATATAATGAAATTTGTTTGTTACGAGTGCCTGAAAAAACTGTATAACAAAAACAGTCAGTCATTATTTATATAATAGTGTTTATGGCTTCATTTGGCTCAAAAAATAAACATAGACGTGTTTTAAACTTGTCTTAACCAGTTTTATCTGAGGTTTCAGGATGATTTAGGACAATTTTAGTAGACACAGACTTATATCATTTCAACTTGAAAAAATCATCCTGCATGGGCCTCCACTGCAAGCTAGTGCAAATTCAACTACTCGAACAGGTCAAATTAATTTTTGAAGCTATGGAATTTTTAAACCTAGTATCCGCTGACAGTTTAAGTATATTAAGAATGAAGGATAATCCGCGTTTCATTTGTTATCTGTATTCTACTTAGGCACGATGCAGTTACAGTGAAGATGGATTATCTTTGAAATCTACTAAAAGTTTGTTTCTTTTGAAATAGCAAAATACAAAAAGGTTTTGTTTTATATATATGGAGGGCAAGGGTTTACCCACAAACGTACAAATCCCTCTTTAGAGATTACCATTTTTGAATAACCTGATGTACAATCTTCCTTTACTCTCGTGGATTTTGACTTGCGATAACGCAAGAAGATTCCCGCAAAAAATGGAAGAAGTTGCTCACAGTCTCTACTACTGAATCCGACGTCAGCGGAGAGTGGATAAAAAAATTAGTTCGTTTATATACAATAAATTGAGCATCACTCGTATGTTGCCGTTAACACTGATTGTTTCACCATGTCAACTGTTATGCAATGTCAAGGTTTCCCGCGTATTGAGGCGTCCAAGGTGCGTATTGCAGTTGTCAAGCATTCCCTGAATAGGCCATTTGCACAAAAATGGTAAGCCAACCACTGCATGCTAAATATGGAACGTTTGAACGCCCGCAGATCTTGGTTTAGTGTTAGCATTATGCTAAATTGTTCAAGCTGAGTAATCAGTTTGCTTGCATGTGCCGGTCAATCCAGTCTCGATACTTCTCAGTAAAGGTGTACACACCATACTTGCCAGAAAGTCCGCACCCTTGTCCCCAGCTATTTATTCCACCAACAACCCACCGTCCTTGCAAATTTTGACACATGAGGGGACCTCCACCATCTCCATAACACTTATCTTTACCGGCTTGCGCGAACCCTGCACAAATCATACCTTCTTTTACAAGCCCGCCGTAGGAACTGGCTCTGTTACAGTGTTGGCGGGACACAACGGGAACAGCCTGTGTCCTTAGTGGAGCAGAGATGTGACGGAAATTGGGTGTAAAGCCCCAACCTGCTACACTACAGGAGCTTCCAGGCTGTACGTCACCCTTTCTAGGAAGGCATATCACGTCTATCTTGTCATTGATCTCCACTGGCCTTTCAAGATATACCAAAGCGATATCATTTTCGTTTGAACCAGGTTTGTACGAGGAATGAATATAGATTGCTTCAACCCGTCTGTTTTGCTCATAATCTTCTTTTTGCGTGAGATCAAACTCTCCAGCACGTATGACCCATTGAGACGGTTGCTTGAACCTACAAAGGAAAAAATCAGGAGTAATATAAGGAGTGATTATTATTCCCAAGTGCGTTTGATACATTATAGGAGAACTGAACAAAGTCTCGAAGGGTTGTATTTCCGCGTGTCTATTCATTAAAAATCAATCAAATTATTTGGCTACACCAAGTCAAGAACATACCCCTACTTAAATTTTCCAAAATGTCCTTTTCGTGTTCGTTGGCAGAAGCAAACCTCTTTGCAATCTTGACAGTGTCCAGTGTTTCCGTAGTCGATTTGTGACAATGCACTAGCAGGCAGTTGTTCAGACAATCCCGCTTCATGGAGTATCTTAGATAGTTCTTAAGTCGTCGGAGGGCAGAAAATGTACGTTCTGAAGTCGCCGATGCCACAGGTAATGTCAAATACAGCCTTAACAGTTTGTGGACCTCTCCTAGTAGCGTTTTGGTGACAGCATTTTTGTTGAAAGCTTCGCACACGGTTCTTATATTTATAACCTGACGTACTGGGGTAGCGATATTTTAGGCACCAAAACGTGGGAGGGCTGTGTCCCCCCCCCCCCCCCCCCCCCCGGCCTATGTTAGGGCTGCATCTGTCTTGTAGCGCGTCCGTTTACACTATACAAACAAACAATTCACTCTCACATTCATCTATATTACCTTTTAAAGCAGTGAGCTCCTGTGAGGACCCACTGAGGCGCAATGAGAGCTCCACCACACTGCTGAACAGATTGTCCCATTAACAGAAGAGCGACCTGCCAGGGCCACTGTCCTGACCACAGCTTGGACACACTTCCATCTGGCTTACTCTGAGGTGTGGCGTGTTGTCGAGTTCCACATTCTTAGGGAGCAAGATAAAGTAAATAAAACTTATTAACAGAATGAAGATTCTTTGGCTGGGAATCCATAAGTATAAATATTCTTTTAACAACCAGCAGAAGGACCAGAAGGAATTATAGACATAGGGTCTCTTGTGAGCACCCCGAAAGCTCATGTTTTAATTTTTCCATTTTACTTTTGCTGGTTGTTGAAAGAATGTTTATCCTTAAAAAAATCATAAGTTGAATATCTTAAATGACAAAGCAATCAGTTACACGGTCAAATTATTCACTTGAAAAATTGTAACGACTACTCTCGTCGCATCGCTTCACTCGTCCTGGATGGGATCAGGGCTAGCTTGTTCCTGTACACATCTATAAATCTCAGAGGTCAGGAGTAGGGTAATATGGAGTAAAGTGCCATATCAGGACAAACCAAGAGGACACAAAAAGGGTTTGAGCCACAGAACTTCAGGTCAAAAGTGTGACGCGACAAACACTTGAAACTGCGTCTCCACATGTCTCTAATATAAAACCGAAATACTGTTTTGTTTTCCCTCGATAACTGAAAACGTATTAGCTTATATTTAATACCTGCTTGGAGTAAAATAATGGGGAGTAAAGTTTCGTGTCAAAGGACAAACCAAGAGGGCAGAAAAATGGCTTGAGCCACCGAACGTCAGGTCAAAAGTGCTACGGGATAAACACTTGAAACTACCCCTCCGCACGTCTCTATTATATATGAAACCGAAATACTGTTTTGTTTTCTCTCGATAACGTAAAACTTAATTCCGCTGATAACAATATTACCCATTCACAAATTAATGTTGTTTTTGAACAGTCAACTTCCGCTGGCAGAGAGAGTCCGTAATAGCGGGAGTTACTTCCGGTAAAAGGTTTCCATCTTCAACCTTCAGTTCGTTAACGGGGTGTCCATTATAGCGAGGTGTCGGCAAGGCGGGAATTGAGTGTAACTGTTTCTTGTGTCTGAATATTAATGGAACATTGCAATCCAATTGAAACTTTGACATGTTACACTTAAGGAGGTGCACGATTGACATACCTTTATCACCTTCATCGCCCTGAAAAGACTTTACAGGTCCATCGTGGTAAGTCATGCCAACCTTAGTTTTTATCTCGCCAGACACCACATAACGCACCCAGAGACCATTTCCTGAGGACTGTACTGGGGAAGGCAGCTTGCCTCCACAGTATTTCCCTATTAGCGGAGCATGTTTAGTCAGGCCGTTTCTGACTTCAACATAGTCCTTGCTACAGGAAGGATCACTCCTTGAAAAATCGAAAGCTGTGAACTTGAGAGTCACTGTGCCCTTGTCCTCGGATGAAGTGACTTGCCACTGGCACTCCTTTTTGCTGGGAGGGTTTGATTCACCGCTCATTTGATGGCCAATTGTGGTACATTTCGTAACAGCTCGTGATGGTTCTGTAGAAAGAGAAACAGTATACAAAACATTTAGACGTTAATACAATTTACTGTAGGTAGGTCACAATAAGCTCCCAGGTATGAATGAGTTTACGATAATTTTAAGCCTTTTATTGATCCTCAGTGAGAAATCTCCTGCTAAACAACGTCAAAGACAACTTTTAAGTCGGTGTTTTAAGATCTGGTATAAATGCAAGATTACCTACACAGTATAAGAAAGCCGAGAGAAAAGCATTTGTACACATGCATATAGCGCACAATAGAATCGGTAAATTTATTACAATATTGCTTTTGATGCATGGTTCAAAAGATCAACGAAGGGAATAGATAGTGTTCGCCATACCAGTGTGCGTGAAACCCGAAACAAGATATTTCTCATATTTTGACAAACTGGGAGTAACACCAATATTTGGTTTTATCAACTGACTGGATAATGTAAACTGGCGAAGACCGTCCAGAGATTCAAAAGTTAACGTTTCGAGCGCTAGCCCGTTGCATCTTCATCTTTCGCTCTGAAGAAGGGTTAGTGCTCGAAACGTCAAATTTGAATCTCTTCACTGTGCCGACCAATTTACCTTATCAACTCTTGTCAGTTGTTAAAACCGAATTTTCGTGTTTCACTCCCCTATCAATGCAACACCAGTTTGATCGGGATTGGATGGGAAAGTGCATTAAACATGCAATTTTATTTATTTATTTATTTACATTTTTTCCAAAACAATTCCCTTTTTTGTAAATACGACGTACTACACAACAGAAAAAATAATTCAAATCTGAAGCATTTTGCAACTGTAAGGTGTTGATATCCATATTTTGGTAATCACTCATTGATTTCAGCCCGCGCACATGTCCACCAAGGACGAACTTTTTCCCTACTTTTTAAATAGGCTAAGTTTTGAAAATAGTAAGGCTGTAGCCAAAATATGTTAGCGCAATTTCTCGCCAACATGTGCTGACCTACTGAAAGACAAAGTTTAAACTTATCACAAATGTTTTATTTCTATGCCTATGTTTGGTTTGTCCTTATTTGTCTTCACCAATTCGGTTGATATCGGTTTACTTATGGAAGAACGATCTTATGTGTATTTCCTATCTATACACACTCCCACCTGCTTCTTATCTGTGGAAAAAGCGCAGACTGTCTGACATGTTTTTACAACACACTGCACTGTCATATATATATATATATATATATATATATATATATATATATATATATATATATATATATATATATATATATATATATATATACCCTTTTGCAAAAATATTGACACTACAAAATATATATGAATATATATTCGTCCTTTGTGTTTATATCGTATACGTGACGATAGGCGGCAAATAGATCTCGAAGTAGATACAGTAGAGTTTGTAAAATGCTACTGTACCCACCTTAAAAACTATTTGCCGCCTGTCATCACGTATGTGATGTAAACACAAAGGACGAATATATATTAATATATATTTTGAAGTGTCAATATTTTTGCAAAAAGGTGTATATATATATATATATGTATATCCTGTGCCCAAGTTCAAAGGAAGTTGCCATGAAGCCATTATGGTAACAACTGGTTCATATATTAATATTCATACATTGCATTGTATTAACTGGATGTAGTTTACCAGAACGTAAACCAGAACGTAAATATATAACAAGTAAGTCTTCAACAAAAGCATGGTAAAATCTCTTACCTGCCAAACAACCATATAATTCTGTCCTCATAGAAACGAAATTGTGTTTGATCAAGGGCCAAAAACGAACTTCGCTCGACTTGATGGTGTTCCCTAGGTTGTGTGACACTATTGATGTCCTGTCTTTATTGCCATGAAATATCTGCAGAGAAAGATATAGATTTTTTTGGTTAAAGGAGCTATGTCATGGTGAATTTGAGGTTTTTGGGTCAAAACTGCCCTAATTTAGTACCTTTGTCATACACGAAAACACTGAGAGGAAGATATCAAGTGAATTTTCTGAGAGAAAATAAACCATAATCAGAGTTTTAGTGAGTTGTCCAAGACAGAAGCGTAAACTTGGAAAAATTAGCCCATGATTTTTTCAAGATGCAGTCCACTTCCATCCTGTCCATTTACAGCCCAATACATTTATTTTAAATTTTACAGCACTAGTAGAATAATTTTAAACAAAACTGGACTCTTATGTTTGGGTTTTCATTGATATAAAGATGTCTTTGGGCTATTTAAAGTAACACTTAAAATGGTGACATTGCCCCTTTAAGTAAGTTCTTGTCTACAATGACGCTTATCTTTTCAACTCCCAGTGAGTAAGTTGAAAAGTTACTTTTTGTCTATTTTTTACGCATCTTACAAAAGAGTAAAGTCTGAAGTTAATCCCGCTTCGCTTCCAAGTAAGGGGCACCAGAAGTATTACTAACTACCGAAGTCTTACGAAGTTAATCCGAGTAAACCCGAAGATTTCAAATAATCTTTTCCAATAAAGGAACGACAGAAGCATTATGTTTCCCAAAACACTTAACTACCGTGTTAGCCTTTGAAAAACTTACAAATGTTAGGCCTACGCAAACAAAATAGAAAAATCCGGCGTGTAAGCCTACATGTACTCCAATTTTAAACTTCTGCAAAGACTACCTTTATAAATTCAGATACCACGCAGTTTTTAACAACCTCTAAGTTCATTGGACCCAGGTATCACGCAGCTCTATTGTTTTTAGGGCTAGGGTCCATTGTTCTTTAATCTTTAATCTTTAATCACAGTTCGTAACCATACATAACTGATACAAATAAACTAATACTAACATATAATCGAACAAAAATACAAAAATGGTTAACAGGACGGTAGTAGGGGGAAACCAAATTCCCATACTAAGACATACCCTCCAAAAAAGAAAAAAAAAATTAAATAATTAATATATAAACATATATTAAAAGACTATAAATTAGACTATAAAATATAAACCTAGGTGCCTAATAATAATGCATAAACTTATATTAAAGACACTATGCCTAGTATTTTAAGGTAAATTATGAGCGAAGGTACTTAATCAGTGAAACTTTAAAAGACTGAAGGCTACAGGAGATGACATTACTTCAGAAGGCAAAGAGTTCCAATCATTAATATATCTATGAAAAAATGAATATTTAAAATAATTTGTACGGGCAACTTTAGGCCTTATTTTGTACTCATGCTTACTTCTAGTTCGAGTTATTCTAACAATTGTGTTGTCAAATGTGTTGTTTGTTACATTGTTTTCTCAGCAAATCAGAGAAGACCTTGTAAGGGCTGCGTACTGCCCCTATAAATTATTTAAACATTCCGTGCTCAGATCGAACTATCAAATCAGCAACCTTATTTCGAAAGTGAATGACAGAACATGGCATGAAAAAAAATAATAAAGGTGTAGATCACCTTGGTCTTCCAATGGACAGCTGAGCTGCTTACACGGCGAGGAATAGAATAATTGCGCCAAATTCCTTCTTCATTTTCCCAAGATATTCGATATTTCTCTATCCATTGATCGATAGTTCCTCCATAGCCTTGTGTTGCTATGCGCGTGATGATAAAAGGGTCTTTCAGATTTACTTGAAGCCACGGGGACCTATCCTCTACACTAGCAGTCCAGCCCTGAGGCCAGCGATCTAAATTGAGTCTTGCCCTGTGTGCACCGAATTGTTCTTTGTCGTCCCTCCAAGCGGAAGATGCTGTCAATTGTTCGTCTTTTATGTCTCGCTTTTCCATTCCAAGTGCATCCTGACAATCCTCTAAATAAAGGATGATAAGATTTATTTTTGGCAGCACAGCAATGCAAAACCAAAGCAAACACGAAATTGTTTCGGCACTTAATAGAAAACCAATTTATATGACCTTAGATATAACAAAATGCACTGTATCAGTCCAGTGAATATGTGCCAATAGCTAAAAACGCTTCAAGGCCACAGTCACACTCTTATTCTAAGAAACAGTATCAGTGGTAACATTAAAGTTAAGTGCCTATGAAATGAAATTTTCGATCCCGTTTTTATACTAAAAAATTGAAGTCCACGTTCCACTGATTCATAATTTTCCAATTTAAGTTATGGTCAAGCGCGCAATCTGTTTTTTTTTTTTTTCTTATCTCAAAGTTGGCCTATTTGAGCCAAAAATATGGGCCAACCAGCGCGCGGCCAAAATATGCAAATTAGGACTTGTGACGTCAGCAGTTGTGCAGACCTTCGTAGTCAACATGGTAGTCAAAATTCATCGTCGAAGAACATTTCCAACTGAGCAAAACTGCTAACAATATAGCTAAAAAAGTGGTTTGTTTAGGAGGAATACTGAAGCGTCTGAAAGCGACACCGCATTTTTGCACAACTAATGACGTCACCATGTTATTTGCTTCTGCTTCTGTTTTCCTGCCGTAAGGATCAGTTTGCCGTTTCTTTTGTTTCACTTCAAGTATTAATACTGATCTGCATGTAGGTCTGGAAACCCAGATCCGGCTATTCTCAACGGTTTGTTGCAGTGACCGTGCATTCTATGTTTCTTTTTATACTAGTTCCAGGCCCCAGGACACGAAAAGTTCATTTTTGACCAACTTTGGACGTCCAAAAAAAAAATACTTTTCGTTGCTTGACCATAACTTAAATTGAAACATTATGAATCAGTGGAACATGGACTTAAATTTTTTAGTATAAGAAACGGGTCGAAAATTTCATTTCATAGGCACTTTAATCATCTCGCTGTTAAATTAATAAAACTAAAGCGAAAATCAAGCGAGTATCATAAGGTTTGTAAATTGTTCAGAAAATATACTGATCACAATATCTCAGTATGTAACAAAATAACTATATCTATGGACGCTACACAGTAAACTGTATATATGTAGAATATTAATGTTAATTATTTGTTTTAGAAAAAATGGCTCACCAAATTTACAGCCATATAACTCCAGTCGAAGGCCTACGCTGCCTTTCATTTTTCTTGGTCGGATAGTTACTTGTTTAGTAATAAAAGGCTGCTGCAGCACATGACGAACCACGGTATTATGATCACTATTGCCATCTAAAACCTGGTAGAAATGTACCCAAGAGGGTCGGAGTGAAAAGTAAAGAAAACGTATTTAAATGACTAAGTGAAAACTTGTGCGAATTACTTAAAGCTAGTTTAAATACTTAAATTTAAGAAACTTTAATAAAACAAACACTAATTACGCACGCTCGATACATAAAGGCTACCATGGTGATTATTACACGCCTTGCAAATGGAAAGTTCACAGCAGTTTAAGACCGGGCATTGCCACCTTTAGTTTTAAAATCATTTGCTTGCATTATAAAAACTTAAAGCTTAATGCCATTCGATAGCCGAGGTCAGTAAGAGGGAAAGCAAGATCTTGATTTTAGTGTCAAGGTATTTAGCTTGAGAGAGCCAATTTTGGGTACTATGGCAGAACTTATTGAGAATAGAGTGCCAAAATGTGACGTAACAAAAACTTAAATTTGTGAAATTATGGGATTTGATGAGATAACAATTTCACAAATTTAGTTTTTGTGACGTCATCACTTTGGTACTGTATTACTAAAAGTTATAACAACAATAAGGAAGTTCTAAAATGCACATACCTTCACGTTACCATCCTCTTGGTAGTAGACTTCACCAGCCTTGGTGTCAAGCCAAACAAGGTAGTAGCTTTCCACCCACTCATTGAAGACTGGATTACCATAACCTTGCGTTGCGATCCCAGTTATAACATAATCCGCATCAAGAGAGACCTTAAGCCATGGATTCTGATCACTTGGGTCAGCACTCCATCCTTGCGGCCACTTTTGGTTGTTAAGTCTTGCATTTTGAGGACCAAACGTGTTAACACCCATCCATACTGAAGAGGCCGAAAGTTGGCCATCTTTGATTTCACCATTCTCGATTCCAAGAGCCCCTTCGCATTTTTCTGTCAAGGCAGGAAAATAACAGAAGTTAATTACACCAGCAAGAATATGATTATTTTAGTTTATGTTGTTGAACTCTTATTTTTTATCAGGCATTAGAAGAAGTCCCTATCAATTCGCTTCTTTTTCGTCTGAACACAGGCGGAAACATTGTATAGAAAGAAAGCAATGCAACTCTACCTACCTCGACTAGTCATAGCTAAAACAACTGCAAATTGATTTATTGTAAAATTGTTGTCGTTGATATTGTTTCAGCGGTGCTGTTTTTTGGCAGCCTTTTTAACCCGTATTTTTCGTCAAGAGGGACTGCAAGCAGTGTAATAGTTTTCGGATGCATTCCTCCGAGGAGGGAGGCAATAATTATGCTGCATCATTTCATTCGAAAGCTACATAACACATGATGATCTCTTGGTAAACATATATGATTCGAGCCATCAAAACAGTTTCAAGTTCATAAAGCAATCTTTGCAGTCGTCTTATTTCTGCATGTTATATTAGCCAATTATAATTGGGAAGAGTGCCTAGTATGAAAATTGGATTAGAATTGATTTCATTTTGAACAACGTGGCCGATAACATCAAATTATGAAGGTCTGTTTGAGTACTTATCCATATTCTTGCCGATAAGTTACCAAGGTTCGAAATGTTCTCTGCTGAAACACCTAACATCTGCAGAACCCTTTCAACTGATCACTGTTACTGGTAACTATATAATTATACTGGTATCCATATCTTCTGGTAATTCTCGTTGTCTGCACAAGTAACAATCAGATGAAAGTTACAAAATGATAAGCAACGTACTTGGTGGATGAGGAGGGGGGTCGATAACGTTCAAATCGCCCACACTACCACTATCGGGTTCCAACGGTTTAATCGTTTGTGTCATTGTAGTCCAAGTGGCCTCAAAGCCCTTCCTTCCTGTTCCATCTGAGTGATACCGCATCCACATTTTCTCTTTGGAACCAATTATCACCATGGGTGCAGATTCGCAGTAGCGCCCCAACAAAGTGGAGGACTCCGATCCTCCGTCCCTTAACTCCACGTATTCGGAAGAACAGTCACCATCGCTCTCCAAGTCGAATTCGTTAAAACCAATCGCAATTTTGTTCCCGTCGTATACTGACAAAACCCAGACACAATCAACTGGTTCGAACGAAGGTCTGGGATAATATGGTGAGAAGAGATCACTGCTTGGCTTCTTAAGTTGTCCTCCGCACGCTAATAATGAAACAACACAAATTAGTTTAAATTTAGTGTCGATAAACTGCATTTAAATGCTACTTTCTTCGAGCAATTGGTTAAATCATTTATGTAAATTAAAAATAGTAAGGATCCAAGACTAACATGCGAAATCATTGGTATTATAGAGAGTTTAAAACTGCAGATGTGGGCCAAATTTTGAAGCCCAAGGGCGCTTCGTTCATGAGTTATAGGCGAACGATTATTAGACATTTTTAATAAAAAATGTATGGAACGGCCATCTTGGTGCCCCACTTAGAAACACCAAAATGGCGGCCAAAAATTCAAAATCTTAAGGTGGCTCCTAATAGTTTAAACATTCCTATCATGATACATCTATGATATTCAATCACAGCTACACCAGTAAACTTAAGAGAAAACGTTTAGTACAGGTTTGTAAACACTTAATCAATGAACAAATTTAGGTGGCTACTACATCAAAATTTGTTACCATGGCAATGTAAAAAGAGGCCAAAAGACCCCATTTTCAACCTTTTGAGGCTAATAACTTCAAAACTGCTCTGTGAAATTTTTTGATTTTTATATATTTTCGTCATATAAACATAACAAACATTTGTGAATGGGAGAAAGTGACGTCAAAGACTCAAACATACCTCACGGGTTGAAATTATAATAACAATCAGCATAGAAAATTACACGAAGAACAAGTCCAAAGTTTTTGTTGCTTTTCGCGTGATTTTCAATACTTGTTATTATAATTTTAACCAGTGAGGTATGTTTGCGTCTTTGACGTCACTATCTCCCATTCGCAACCAAGCCTTGGAACAAGGTTGATTAATGGCGGCCGTAAATTCTCGGAAATAAATGTTAAAATAAAATGACTTCTGATGTTCGTAATGAATTGAAATTTGGCAAGATGAGTAAGAAACTTTAATTGTACACGAAAATGTAAAAAAAATCAAAATCAAAAATTTGATCACATGGGCACTTTAAATAGGATTACTTGTAATTTTTTCAATTAGTTTTTAAATAGTGTCCCCAATAAGTGGATTAATTTTGCTATGTGATTTTAGTGACACTTAATACAGTTTATTATTATTTCTATTTATTATTAACATGGAGTTTGACGGTGAATTTTACTCTATTCATGATCATTATGAGCGTCAATTTCTCCTATAGTCACAAAATAGATTATAATGATAATTCCAAGCGAGGTCCCAAGGATCTGTACGTCAACACTAAAGCGATTTCAAACGTCTTTCCTCTCGTTTAATTGAAAGCGTAGAAAAATAATAACTTTTCGTCCACACAAGCGTTTTCGTATCCTTTTTTACCGGTCCACGTTGAACGCGCTTTCGTTTAAAACAGCTTTTTTTATGAGTTTTCCCCTGCTATCCTCGTTCGAAAACGATTGAACCCAGTGCCAGCGTTTTCAAAACTCTTCGTTTTAACCCGTCCACACATGAGTGCGTTTTCAAAAAGTTCCAAGTTCCCTTTTCGCCCATCCACACTAAAAACGATGTTTTTAAATAGATGCGTTTCCTTTTGAAACCGTTTTCGTCGGCATTTTAGATCGCTGTAGCGTGGACGATACATGTATACAAAAACGAAAACGCATCAATGTGGACGAGGCCTAAAAACACTTGCTGGTTCGATTCTCTGTCTGTGGTAACTTAATGTACGACTGTAAAAGCATGTTAAATTTTCAAGCCAGTAGACAAATGACGTCAAGTACGATACTCTGAAAATAAACTTACTCGTGTTAATTTTGCTGGATGGAACTTTCGTCGACGGTGTGGGAGATGGTATGGCCAGCCCCCGCACTGCGGACCAGTAGGCTTCAAATCCTTTGTTTGTCTTGGTTGCATCTGACTTAAACAAAATCGTCATCACATTTGACTTGGAGACAAGGTCTTGACTGGCGTTGCCACAAAATTTTCCAAGCGCAGTTGGAGAAGACGGTGGACCATCCATAACAAGCACAAAATCATACTGGCAGCTCATGCTGTTCTCAAGTTGGAATCCCATGAATTCCAAACGTATTTTAAACTCCGGTGATGGTAGTTCAATGACCCACTGACACACCACATTTTCAGGATAGTTCTTCTCAGAGTACAGAGGGCTCTGAATTACACCATAGTTCGTGGTTAATTTACCGCCACATTCTGTAAAAGTAAAGGTTGAAAACAATCGGAAAATGAATGAGTTATTGTGGCTACTATCTAAAAGTAAAATAGCAGTTAGCGTTCAGCAATGAAATCAAACAGACACAGTAAAAAAATCTCTGCTGACGGCCACGGTTTAAGTTCATTGCACAACTGTACCTGTGTCGGGTTTACCAGTAGGTCCAAGAGTTGGCCCATTAACAGTATACCACTTAAGAGCAAAACCACGATAGGCATTAAGCCCATCGGAGCGGAACTTTATGTACATGGTGTTTCCAGATGACTGGACGGGGGAAGGGACCACATCTCCACAGTACTTTCCAAGTAAAGATTTCAATTGCTCATCACCGTCTCTTATTTCCAGATAGTCATAACGACAGCTGGAGTGTTTCTCGAGTTCAAATTCTCTGAATTGAAGTTTAACGGTTTCGCCGTTTGCCGCTGAAATGATCCATGTGCACTCTTTGTTTAGCGGATACTCTTTGGGGTAACCTGGACTAGTTAGTTCTCCGTTTTCTCCACTAAGAACGCCTCCACACTCTAAAAAGTTGACAGAATAACAACCCATGCATTTTCATACGATATTTAGATCATTCATAAATCAAATACGCAGCTTTCTAGTGCTATCATCTTATCTGCATCTGCATCTTATCTGCATCTGAATAGTTGGATTAACTAAAGGTAATTACAATAAGTTATTATTCTTTTTTTATTTTATATTATAATATTAATTAATAACAAGTATTGATACTAGTTATAACTATTAATAATATTAATTAATAATTATTAGTAATTATCATTTTTTATTATGATTATTATTATTAATTCTTACCAATATTATATCATTAATAATTAATATTAATATTAGTATTATATTAGTAGTTAAGCATTACAGAAAAAAAAAAAAAGACAGTACTAACAAGGGGATCTCTGATCTAATTTACATCACTGTAGTTATCCTTTAAAGTGCCCATAACCCAAATTTTTATATTTTCTCACCTGAATCGTAATGTCACCCAAGGACAAACGCGATTTGTTAAATAATGTTATAAAACTTTCAAATTTGCCGCCATTTTGGCTCACCATTCGCTTTATTCCTCTCTCGGTCTGCAAAGGAGCTGTGGCGTACATTAAGGAACACGTGACTTCAGGCTTGCTCTCGGTCAAGCCCAAATCATACCGTCCAGAAGGACGTCGGACACCTTATTGAGACTTATATAACGGAGTAACCGGTTGGCTTTCAGTTGAGGGGTAGCAGTTTATATAGTTAAATTTAGGACTAAGGAACCCAAGAAGCTAGGTGGTACAGTGGTACGGTAGGCTATGGAAGCCACGCCTAGCTGAGGTCACAGGTTCAATCCTGAGTGGGGATTTTAGATTTTCTTTTTTACACTTAAAAATTTATTGAAAATAAAATTCGAAGTGTCGACATTACGTAATATAAGTCTCAACAGGATGTCCGACGTCCTTCTGGACGGTATGATTATATTTAGGCACAACCCTTGCTCTCACCTGGAAGTTCGTCGCTATGATTAGCTGCTATAGCGGAAAAATGTTTGAAAGATGTTGACTGTTTAGTTCTTCGACATTGTCACTTTCCGACTCACTAAAGTTTTCTTCTGTCGATGAAATTGCCAAACAACACGCGTTCCTGAATCTACGTCACAATGTGAGCCTGCCGGCCTAAATCAGCGGGGCAAGTAGGCCGCAAAAATATTGGATTTTGAAGATAATGAAACAATTATAAAACAATCCCGTAAATTTTTTTCGCGGAAGGTCCTTGGGTGACATTTCGATTTAGGTGAGAAAAAATGGGTTATGGGCACTTTAAAAAGCACAAAAATAAACTATGCACAGTAAATGGTTCACATTTGGCACAAAGCATGACAACAATATTTTCTACCAACAAACGTGTCTCTTGGAGCATATAAGTTACATGTAACAGTTATCCATATTAACAGTTAACATATAGTATAGTTAACTATACTGTAGTTTGAAACATCAACTAGCAAAGGAAAAGCTCTGTTTTTTGGAAACGATTTTGATGTCTCTTGAAAATCAAACGGATAATGTTTGTTCACTTAACAATGGGAGGGGTGGCGAATGGTATCTTCAAAATCATGGGTCTCGGAAAATTTTGGTCCGATCTCGAAATCTCGGCAGCTTTTATTTTAAGTCTCAAAGTCTCGTTTGGCTGATACTTTTTCTGTCTCGGAGTCTCAGAGTCTCGGATACTTTTGTCAAGCATTCTCATTACTCATCCTTTTTTGTTGTTTGTTAGGTGATTCGAATATTTTTAGCACTGAGTCTCGGGCTCGGTTTTTTCAAGTACTGGGTCTCGGGCTCGGATTTTATAACGTAGCTAGCGGTCACGGTCTCGGATTTTGAAACAAGGGTCTCGGCGTCTCGGCGAGTCTCGGATTTACCATTCGCCACCCCTAACGGGTTCCGTCACCTATTGTCCTCTGAGGCGTGGAATGACACTGCTGGCCACCTTACTATCTCGATATCTTTGAACTTGGAAATGATGGACTATTGTCTTGATGGCGACAAAGCTGTGCTAATGAGCCCTGCATAGTAGCTATTCAATGGAAACTAGCGTTGATAAAAATAAGAAGGAAGAAATGGGGCTCATCCTCGGTGTAAAAACCTGCCAACTCACGAGTGACGTAAAACAAAGAAAACAAAAGGTACTGAAACAATAGAGTGAAAGACAACAAAAGTAGAAAACAAAGAAAAAAGTCACGGGTTTTTACACCGAGGTCAACCCAGAAATTGGTTCAAATGCAGTGTAAATTTCTATTTTAACTCCGTTGCTACCTTCAATTTAATGGAACTATGCATTGAAGTAGTGGTGATGTACATTCAGTGCCTGGCCCTGATAACTGCACCACAACAATTTCTCGACCTCTTCGGATTTCTAAAAGAACCTACAACAATGGCAATTCACGCCTGATGGGAGCACCTTTACGCCATCGTAATTTGAAGAGCATAATCAAAATTCAGAGTCAAGCTCATTGTTTACCTGAAAAGAGCACCTGTTATTTACATTTCTTCCTTCTAAATACTAGATATGTTAATAACAAGGCAATGGCTGTGAAAGAGTTCGTGTTGACAATAATGTAGATATTCTGGCTCTAACTGAGACCTGGCTATACTATACAGTTAACTATACTGAGCATATTAGTTAACAGTTAACTGTACGAAGTAAGTCTAATCGATTAGACTTACTTCGTTGCTATGTCGCGCCGTAGAATATGAGAAAACTGTTTTCTGATGTTACCAAAAAATACTTGACACATTCCAACCAGAGAGCCGCCTTAAAGGCCGGCACACACTAGGGGACATGTTGCGGGGACATGAAGCGGGGACAAGCCCCTTCGTGTGCACAGCATACTAGCGCATGTTGCAGGGACAGTACGCAAGCTGGTGCACACAAAGCGGATTGAGGTATAAAAATCACACAAATCACTAAGGGCGGCTGGTTGCGCCATACATAAAGAGATATGTTAGGTCCATTGCTATTTTTACACTACATCAACGATTAATCAAATTGTCTATCAAATTATATGTGGATGATACGCACTTCACATTTGTGAATAACGATATTCTTATGCGATATTCCGTACGAAATAACTGCAACAAGTGATTTGTTTTCAGCTCTGACTCATTTTTTCACAGAATAAAGCACCATGCAGTTGATTAACTTGTTCACGAGTTCAACTGAACTGCCTTTTTTAATTAACGTCAGTCTTCTGACTGAAAAACAAGTAAGAGACGGGCCCGCTCTATAGTCATTGTGAAAACAGCTATTGAAGATAGAAAAATTAGAGAAATATCACTTACCATTCACGGATGTGATAGGAGCCAGCGTAGTGGATGGACGGGTAGTGGTCGCCCGTGTGGAGAGCGCTTCTGTGCTGGGAACCGGCGTAGTAGACGCCCGGGTGGTAGTAATGTCGTGTGATACTCTTCTCCACGAAGCTCTAAACCCCCTTTCACTTACATCGCTGTCAGACTTAAAGCTTATGAGAAGAGAGTTCCTAGGTGAGTTTATAGGTGCAATGATTTTGCTTGAACAAAACCTCCCAATGAGTGGCGAAATAAGACTGCTGCCGTCTCTGATGTCTACATAGTCAAACCGACAATCGCCGGAATTTTCCAAATGAAACTCCTCGAATTTAAGCTCAATAGTGTCTCCAGGAGCTGTGACTATGGTCCATACACATGTGGTGCTGGTAGGGTACGGTTTGGGGTAATTCGGCGTTGTAAAGGAACCGCCTTCGCCTGTCATCTGGCCACCACATCCTGAAAAAATATCAGCATTCAAATTCACCTTAATTCTGCTTGTATTAATTATAAGAAATTGAATGTATATCCAGATATTCCTTTTTTCTAATAGTGCATGACACATAAGCATGGCTTTGCCTTGATTTCTGCAGTACTACTATTTTTTATATTATAGAGCGTATGCACATGACGTCACGGCGGCCATATTGGTGTACCAAAACAATAGAACGGCGGCCATGTTGGTGTACCAAAACAATCCTGTGGGATTTGAACGCTTTTCTTATGTTAACACTTTCTTTTGTTCCAATAAATTTGCATAGCTGCTTGCCACGTGAGTGCATACGCTCTATAACATAACAAACATAATCTTATATGAATATGAATATGAATATATGAAAATCATATATTATGTAAACTGCGGATAAACGTGAGTGAAATTTATGATCCTCGCAGTTTGCTCTCAACTAAAGCAGATGAAAAAGCAACCTGTAAAAATTCAGGCTTGAACGAGATTCGAACCCATGACCTTGCGATACCGGTGCAATGCGCTATCCACTTATCGGGTATATTACGAACTCGCAATTGACCATCTATCCATCCGGTTTGATAGCTCAGTGGATAGAGCATTGCACCATACACCGGTATCGCAAGGGCATGGGTTCGAATCCCGTTCAAGCCTGAATTTTTTCAGGTTGCTTTTTCAACTGCTTAAGTTGAGAGCACACTGCGAGGATCATAAATTTCACTCAAACGTAATCTTAATTAGACGGATCCAAAAACTTACTCGTCGTGCCACGGTTTAACACTTATTTCATGAGACATGTATACTGACCATACTTTCGATAAGGTTGACTTATCTGCTTTTCTTAGCAAACCGGGTAAAGCACGACGAAGTCTTTAGTTGTAAGGGTAATAAACTAGTGATTCATCGTTCATATGGCAGGCGCTACTAAACGGGGAGGGGAAGGGAGAATTTTGGTCGCGCGCGAAGCGTGTGGAGAGAGCGCGGAGCTCGAATGGAAGAGCTCGGCAAATTTAGTTATACCGGCAATATTTTTTTCCTTGGATTAGCTCTTTAATATAAGAATGTTTTTTTGTCTCAGCTGTTGCTTAGCACGACTAGCACAGCATGATGATCAACTTACGAAATCAGTTTTGCAGTATGGTGAAATTAAAGAAGTAATAGTGGGCACATCAGAAGAAAGACCCTGGCAAATATGGGCGAATTAGAACAAACCTTGAGAAGTTGGAGTTGGTGTAGGAGTAGGTGTAGGTGTGGTCGTTGGTTCTTTAGCGGTGGAAACCTTTTCAGTTGTCCACACTGCCTTGAAGCCTTGACTGGTAGTTGAGGAATCCGAGCGGAAACCAATCCACAGATAATTACCGGTGGACGTTATAGTGGCTGGCCTATCCGTGCCACAAAACTTCCCTATCATCGGGCTTTTAGCAGACGAGCCATCCCGTATAATGACGTAATCATACTGGCAGACTGCGTGATCTTCGAGGGAAAATGTCTCAAAAGAAAGCACCACTTTGTCTCCTGATTGTATTCTAATGATCCACGAGCAAACTTTATCCACTGGGTAATTAAGAGGATATTTTGGCGTCTGAATGGTGCCGCTTCCTCCTTCCATAAACCCGCCACAATCATCTGAAATTACCAAAAAGAAAAATGTAAGCACTATTTTTACCGCAAACAAATACTGTGGTCAAACAGTTTACTCACTGCATGCCTTGGAGCTGTTTTCAATTGAGTGTCGAAAATAATCCGCGTTTGCTTTGGTTTTTCCTGACTTGACGCTTTTTTTTTTCAACCAATCAAAGTTATAAACCAATAGACCATTGTTACGGATACGGCAGCCATATTGGTCTTGTCAATGTGCATTCCATAATGGACATTGAAATTAACTGTTAACAAAAGAAATATATGAATTTCAATGGTATTATGGGATACCCAGGGTGCAAAATCAATATGTCTGCCGTATCGGTATGACGCTTTGAGCCGCAGCTTCACATGTTTGCTTCGAACTAGGGTATTTTGGGTCTTACCTCGTGTACCGCACAGATGACGTAAAACAATAGGAAACATTGTTTTCGGTAATTGTTTTTGGGTAAAAGAATTTTGATGAAGCATTGTTTCCTTTTGTTTTACGTCATTTGTGTCCTCTACACGAAGTAAGAGCCGGTGGATCGTCCACTTTTACAGCGATTTGGCCAGAATGATCACTTTGGTTTAAGACTTAGACATCTCGACATTTTTAATACAATTCGATATTCTATATTAATAAATTGATACAATATTATACAAATCTACATCAGTCGCGGAACACTGAAGACCATTTTCGGTGGGAATCGCATACCGTGTTATAAAATTAACTAAACCATCGGTTATCGTTATAGAAAAAGGCATAAACCTCGACAAAAAAACAACAACAACTAATCATTGATTTAGGTACCGGAACATTATTCACATTCCATAACGTTGATCACGGCTTAACTGACCAGTCAGGTAAATAACCAAAGACTTAAAAATATAGCAACTTATGAAACGTTATGCACTTGACTCTGAAGACAACTTCCGTACACAGCCTCCTCCGCAGGCAACTCCGGGTTAGAGGTTTTGCACGGCAGCCATGTTGCATGGCAGGAACAATACATTCTTTTCCCTATGGGAAAGAATGTTCTTTCTAATGCAAAACATTTTCATTGTTCCTACCATGCAACATGGCTGCCGTGCAAAACCTCTATTGGCAAAGACAGCGCCTGGAGCAAAGAACAAAACGAGAATAGCTGGGGAGGCGTGGCTCAGTCGGATTTTTGTATTCTGAACCAGTCTCTCGCTCGTCCTCATTCTTGCTTTTTGTCTTTTGCCCAAAGTTTTACCTGCAGAAGAGGCTATTTTGCACAGGCCAGAAGAAAAATGACTCATTAAGGACCTTAAGCCGCAAGTCCAACGATAACAACGCCAAGGAAACCGCATGATCGTCGTTGACAGTTGGGGTGAGAATTTTGACCCACCTATCGTCTACTATCGTTGACTATCATGCTCGCGATCAAACTGTACATGCATGATAGTTGATGTTAGTTAGTCAAAGTCAGGTGTGCAAAGTCACCTACTGACTCGTAGTTTGACTCGCTTGACTTGCTAGACTTTACTGGTCTTTACTGCAAGACGAATAAACCACTTGTTGGCTGATATTTTATTTGTTCAGTTCGGGCCTCGACAGAGACTGTTGATTTTTTGCGGCCATTTTGACAAAGCTACAGTTGAGCCCCTACTTTGGGTGGTAACTGCGTAACCATTATCAACTATCACGAAAATTCTGAACATGTTTAAAGTGAATAATAGCGCGTGATAGTTGGTGATAGTTGATGATTGTTCGTATTCCGGCAAACGAGATCGAACACTAGTAGGTCTTACTTGTGAAACCACGCCAGAGTTTTCTTTATAGTCTCAAACCAGTACACTTTTTTTAAACAAAACTGAGAGACTGAGATGAAGCTAAAAACGGCGAACCCGAACTTGCAGTTTGCGGTCTGCCGTAAAATGCGTTCAAATTTTTGCATAAGCTTCACGAACTGACTCGCTAGAGAGGGTAAAATGCAACAAAACGACTTACTGGAGGATATAAGTTACAGATGTAAAGTGTGGTTTGGTAAGATTTTAAGATGTTTTATTTGTTTCATTAAAATGTGACGGCCTTTTGGAGTAATAGTTTTGCCACTACTTCTCTTATTTCTTCTGTACTCTTTCGCTCTATTTGAGTGTTAATTTACATTTTATCAGTTACTTTACATAAAACATAAGATAGAAGAGCCTTCGGATTAAAACTGTCAATATGTCACAACGATTCAAAATATCAAAATAAATACGCACGTTGTTTACGAACATGAAAAGCGCCTTCTATGCATTGAAAACGGCAAACGGTAGACGGTAAACGTGAAAACTGGCGCGAAAATGGCACTTTCTGCAGCTGGTTTGTGTTTGCCTGTTTTAACAATTTCCAACAATGGTTTTGTCGGTATATTGAAGGACTGACCAGCTGTGTTATGCGTTCTTTGTCATTATTTTCTGGCAGAGTATGCCGAGAATGTAAAACAATGTCTAAAACTGTTCAAGAGTTCAAGCGTGAGAAAAAATGACTACTGTATTTCTTTGACAAAAGTGCAATTAATACAGTGAATGAAACATGAAGAAAGCAGTTGGAGACAATAAAGAACAAAGTGAAGAGCACTTGGGGGCTAAAAAGAACAAAGAAACGTAAATGAAAACAGCTTCATAAAGACTTAAATAATTGAGATCATTTATTCAATCACACGACGGCCGTCAACAGTAATAAAGGGCTGTTTGTGAAAACAGACACGATTGCAATGTAATCCAGCCCAACTGAAGGTACAGATAACAAGACGAACTGACCTAAACAATTTGCCATAACAGAAACGAGGCCAGGATAAACTCTATTCAGTTCATGGCTGCATTTACCTAAAGAGCGTTGCCTTTTATAGTTGATTAAAGTCAAATCAAGATTTTGGAAGAAACATAACATTTCTGAACTACCACCAACTGAGAACAGAGGTCAACATGCAACTTCACCGTGTGCAAACCTTGTTACGCCTTTCTCGGTTACAGTAAGTTCATACCACTTCTATACTTAAAGTTGAATTTTCATTTTTCACGCACGGAACAAATGAAATGAGCTAATACGCTAATTGAATCTATGTTGGCCTTTTAATTTTGGAAATAAACAAGATTTAACTTTAATTAACCATATTGATGCTGCATGACTAAGACTTTGAGTAGTGAGAAAAGAAAGTTTCCCACACAGGAGGCAGTAGATTTAAAGAAAAAATGTATTTTAAGTTGGTATTCCATTGGAAAAGGCGGGCTACATTGACATTGTATGTGGAACAACTTGATTAAATTTTCCGAATGCTTTAGCGCCTGGCCGCAAAATCGATGCTCGATTAGACATGAGAACAGTCACGATTCTGTTATATTCACAATTATTCGGGATTAACGAGCAAGTGGCTAACTACAAAAAATTCGTTACGAAACTCACAGAAATAGCACAACCGCAAAGCGCCAATATCGCGAATCGGAAGGCAACTGAACATGTCAATCAGTCAATATTATCAGTGTATCACGCCTCCGCTGTTGACAGGCTATTGAATTTTCAACAGCATTTTCTATTAACACCTTTCTGTGAGTTATGTTCGCTGCCATGAGTAGTTACTGGGTGTCTAATCCAAACGACGAAGCGAATAAATAGGTCCCACGTTGAGTTAATTAAGTGCTAAAAAGATAACTACTTGACTTACCAACGAGTTGCTGTGCTTGGGCACCTGATAAGAAACAAATATCATAGAACAAGTTAATAACAATCTCATGACAACTTATGGAAATTTGAACTGAGTTTAGTCTGTTACTGACACGAAATAAAGTGACTTGGAACGATGTTCTGTGATCGATGCCACCACGGGCGAGCGAGAACTTTTTATTTATGGGCCGCCGAAACATTGAGTATCCTTATGTATCTAATGACAAGTTAATTATGCTCCCTGATTGCTGGGTGTATAAAAGCCCTCGACAGAAGTAGATTCACGTAAGTTTCGCGAGAGACATCTGGAATTCAACTCAGTTCATTAAACAAGCTAACAAGGTAAATGGTGAAAATAAAATGTCTATCCAAAATCGAGAATTGTAAATCGTTATGTTCTTTACAGATGTAACGCGAGATTTTTATCAGTTTGGTTATCAAACTCTGTTTAAAATACAAGCCCATATCTTGTCACTTGGTTCCTCTTTAAAAGATCAAACGTCGACACATCTCGGGAACGAGTGATTAAAATGGTCATAAAACAGTCACTTACGAGGTGTGTAACTCGTCGCGCCGCGTAAGTTGCAACCACATTTTTAACTGGCCGACTGATACTAATGTGACAGACCCAAGGTAAATTAATATTTGTTAGCAGAAAAATAGCTCACCTGGCAGGTTCACAACCATGGCAGAGTTGACAAGTAGAAATAAAAGGCAAACTTTTCGCTCCATCCTTCCAAAAATGCCGGTGGAATTCAAGAGACACTGAAGGAATGTTTAAGAGTGAATCCGTCTGTGTTGAGTGCTTCGATGTTACGACATTTATGCAGATGCGCACTCAAGCAAGGATTTTATATAAAGAAGCTTAAGTTCGCTCTGGTATTCTCACATATATTAATCAGGCGGAGAGTTTGAATGACCTTCTGGCACGAACGCGCCGTCCAGCCAATCAGAGCATTCCGACATATAAAAGCAATTCTCTTAAGTAACAGACTCTAAGGGTGGGAGTCAATACAATTTACATAAGAAAACACCACCGTCCACATCGGAGCGGAACTATATATACGTTCTAGAACATAATCGATGACCGCTTGTAAACGCCATTCTGTAGTCGAATCTTTTCCGAATTGGTTCTATGCTCGCGATATTATCAAGGAGTATCTTACTTTATAATCTCGTAGTTCCAAGAGTTTCAGGGGTAAATCTTTTTGCAATTATCGGGTTTTATCTTTGGTGAAAAATAACATATACCTGTTTAAAAAAAAACGACGGAGACTTTGAAAAACAACAAAGGTGCGACAGGAAGTTCTTTGTTTTTTTAGAAATAAGTTATGCTTTCTAGACTTTAGGCAACCGCCCGTAAAAAGGATCTAATGAAAGCTCACTAGTGGATTAAAGCGATTCGAAATAAGTTTGTTTACGTTTTAAAATTATTCTTCTCTTTCATGGTTACAGTGGCGGCCGATACGTAAAATGATCTGGTTAAATGACAAGAGACAGAATTAGCAGGTCAAAAAATAGCTTTGGTAAAATTATTATTATATAAACTATATACTGTTCGAATTCAGGCATCTTGCATGTTTAAGTGGTCCGACGAAACTTTTGAATTCTACTAACTTTTGCATGTTCTTCTCATTTATAGAAATTTATTTCCCTAGCTATGTAAGGCTGATCAGTCTGGGAGACGAAGGCTTGGATAAATTTAAAATAGATAAACAATACATGTGTAGGCGAATACATATTTGTGCAACGAAAATATTTCATCCCGCAAAACAGCTCCATTAACCAAAGTTACACATGACTGAAAACCTCATCTGCCCAAAACACGCCTAAATTTAGGCCTTTCAATTAGGTTGCCACATCAGGCCCCGGCTTTGGGTGCGGGGTGTAAGAATGCCGGGGTCACAGCTGTATGGTACAAGAACAGTCTTCCGGTGATAAGTGATCATAAGTGGTGGATATATATGTGCTTCAGTGTGGTTTGTCTGTCGTAAATTAAGCTATAGCGACAAACATGGAGGAGACCTATATTTATTTACCAATTAAGTCCACTAAAAATACCACTGCAGGAAAAATTTAAAAGCTCAATAACTTTCATTTAAATAGTTACGAAAATCTTGCACGTGCCTCGAAAATAAAGTCCTTTAGTGTAAAGGAGATCGGTAAAAGCTCGTTATTTCAAAGCGCTTCACGTTTGCTGGTTCTTTATATACACTTCGTTTATATAAGAACGTCGAGGCTGGGATTAGCCAAAACGTTAAGAACATGCTAAGAACATACCCACGGGCTGACACTTGGTTTAAAACGTCTTCATTTTGTCCTCTTTTTTGGGTGTTTCTTGGTGTTGCGGAAGCCATTGTTGGTTAGCTTTTGTGTTGTGGTGTGGGTATTGTTCAGTGTCTTTTGAATCTTTTGTTTTACGTCATTTGGTGATCACACCATCCGCAACACCAAGAAACTACCTCTTTTTTGATATTTTAATTATAATTACATGTAGCAAACTAAGAAAGTGTAAAAATTTGGTCAGAGAAAATTTAAAGTCCAACTGAGCCCAAAATGCTAAAATATTTTTTTTCGACGTTGCAGATCGTTTCCATTTTAAAATCCGGCGATGTGTATAAGAATTAGGAAATTGGTAGAACTTGGTCCATTTTTTCTTTCTTTTCATTCAGAAATAAACTATGATTCAAAGAAACCCAGCTGAGCATCAAGACGAATTCGTCAGTCTATAATGAGATTGGTAAAGCTCGTTATTTCAAGGCATTTCATGTTTGATGGTCGTTTCCATATAATAATAAGAATGAAAGACTGTGGTATCTCTACAGTCAAGGCGTCAGTCAATGAACTCGTTAGTGGTTAAGGCGAGCCGGAAAACTCGGTTGACTGATTTTAACACGCCCTCTGCGGAAAACATGTTTGCCCATAACCTTAGTTGTTTTCCAGTACAATGTATAATCCCGATATAACACACATTCAGATATAAAGAACACAATCGCATGGCACCAGACTTTCTTGCCGGAAGCCGATATATCGACTGGCACAAACATTTTTTAGCAACGAATCGGATCAAGATAAGCCTTTATGATTCCCTGTACTTTACTTCTGTACAATAGAAAAGGAAATCGTATATTTAGGACCGCAAATACTGGTCCGAGTTAATTAACACATACTTCCCCTATTAAAGTACTGTCCGGCCTACCCTACCCACAGTATCGCTGGAAGAATTTCACAAATTGCTCAAGACGAATTCTATTTTCTTTAGTTTATTGATTCTAAAAAATGCGGACTGGCTTTTTGATCGCGATTTTCCCAACGGAAATAAGATAACTATCATTGTTTGGTGACAGTTAGCAGAATAATAAAAACAAACGTTGCTTCGACAATGAAAAGTTCACTTCGAATTTCCGTTTCACCCACCAATATTTCATAAGTGCGTAACCCAGCACTTATCCACGTGATATCATTGACAAGTCAGCTTCTTTGCTCAGTTTGTAGAGCACCTGCACTGGTAATATTAACGGGCATGAATCTAAAGGCCACAAGATCGAGTCAAGTTGAAAGGACTCGAAAGTTTTCAGTGCAACTTCCATTATTGGCTGCTTGACAGATCACCAATGCACTGCACAATCAATTTACTTTTTACCACGTGTTATTTTTTTTTCAATTGTGGCTTTTTTTACCACGATAATATCAATTTTCCATCTAGTGTTATTCCGTCAACACGACTGCGCCTACTTCCATGTACTTACCAACTAGTCCAAACTAATATTTCATTGGCTTATAGCTACTCTTTTTTCCGTGGGCGGCGAGGTGTGGAACTCTTGCTTCCACTGAAGGGAGGCAGTAGAAGCCAGGTCCCTTACGGGCTTGAAATTAGCAGCCTTACTGACAGGCAATTAGATCTATGCAATGTCTCACCTATTTAAAGAGACTATAGGCATATTAAAGAAATAAAAAACGCGCCGAGTGCATTATTGAGTTATATAAGCACGCAGAATTTTTAAGAACACGAGAGAAGTGCAGAGAAGCACGAGCCAAAGGCGGGTGCTTCTCGCACTTCTCGAGTGTATTTAAAAATTCCCAAGTGCTTATATAACTCAACAATGCACGAGGACTGAACAAGTTTTTTTATTTCTTTTATAAAATAAAAACGGTTGTAATGAACCTTACGTCACGCGCGTGCTTTATCGAGTTATAATGAACTCGGTTTAACCAATCACAGCGCGCGCATTTCCTTGAGCATTTTATATATATATATATATATATATATATATATATATATATATATATATATATATATATATATATATATATATATATATATTTAATGGCTGTTGTAAGTTGCCTCCTAGGCCTGTGATTAGTCAAGTACAAACAATTTCGGAGAATGAAATAATAGCACAACGGAGTTTGTAATCAAAATGTTCCATTCTATCACGCTCACCTTTTATTTCCTTTTGGTACTTAAATATTAAATCATTGACAAAGGAAATAACGATCGGGAACCGCAAATGGTGGCTGTTGGTCTCATAACGAGGTGTTCGGATTAGTAGTGTTTTCAGATGAAAAGAGAGCGAGCTTTTGTTCGTCGCCGTAATAACGTAACGAGGTTGTCGCATTAACGGAGTGGACATAAGACAGGGTTCCGCCATCCAAAGCAAAGTGTTGGGTTAGAATTTTTTGGTTTGAATGAGGCATCAGGGGAATGCAGAGAAAGAAAAGTGTAAATGTTGGTTCCTTTTGAGCTTATTTTAGTTCCTGTTTGTTTGACAAGAACAGGTGCAGGTGTTTAAAATCTTCTACGTGGAATCATCAAACAAACTTTGGCTCAAAATGACTTAAAATAATTTGTTTTTGCAATTTGATTCATAAGTAGCTTAGAAGAAAGAAGGAAACGCCCTTATCCCTGTGGCATGCAAGAATGCTAAACCAGTTTAGCAAATTGACACGTTTTTTTTTTTTTAGAAAATAAAGCCACAGACAAGTCGCCAGCTAAGCAGATTACAAATTTATTAGTACCACTTTGTTACTTTTAAGGCACCAGATTTCAAGCAAATCGTCTTTTAAAAATCAATTTAGATTACTTTGCATTTAGATACCCACCCGGCATTACTGAGTCATTACTGCATCACATGTATGAAATACTATGAGTGTTCACGAACGCCCCATTGAGGTCTTGAGCGATGAGACGCTGTATTCGCAGGCTAAATAAATTAACGAATTTAAACCATGCTTAAGAGAGGATGGCAGAGACAAAGTGGCCAGGTAGTTAGTGCGTTGTTCGGTGGTTCACCGAGACAAAAAGCTGTTTGACGTTGTTTCTCTCCACCCAGGCGTATCACGCTGGGGGTAGATCAGACTGCAACCCGCGATAAGCTGCGGCCATGTTGGTCTACTAATATACTGTAGACTGAGTGCGACTTTAGCAAAGGAATGATAAATAAATAACTTGCAAGTTAAAATAAGCATAGCTGACAACAGGCAACCAGGATTGTTTTATAAACAGGGTATTATCTTATTACAGATCAAATGTCGTTGTAATATAAACATGTCTGGTCGTATTCTCCGGGGGGAAGGAAGTAAGTAAAGTAAGTCAATATAAACAGGAAAAGATAAAATATTCAAAACAACTCTTGTTGTTTAAACTAGATTGTGCAATTTTTTTCAAACATAGAAGGATCCCTTGAACTTAGGTGAGATAATTGTAAAAAAATACATTGTTTATTGGAAGTTAAAATTCGTTCCTTCAGGTGGTAAAATATCGTAAATGCCACAAATTGTTTCAAAGTTAGCAACAAATTGCACCATTCCCCACCAGCAACTGTTGCAAAGTCCACGGTGTAAATTCAGTCATTACTGTAAATAGTTTTATCTCTACAAATACATCCAATACAAAACGTTTGGTTAGTTTCAGAACTAACATTTGCGATACTAAGAGTTTTCCTCTGACATTACTCAGATAAAATTATAATAAATTAAGGGATTGCTATCAACAGTGTTTTAGTTAGACTTTACCTTTCAGACCTGTTCATAAGAAAGAGACAGAAGATGGAAGAAAGAGAAGAGGGGCATGAGAGAACATGTCTAACGCTGACATACAATAATTAATACGTTTTGTAAGGTAGGGTACATAATTTGTTTAATTTATTTTTGATACATTGTATACAGACAAATGAAGAAGACAGTATATTGGGGGATATTTGTGCTTTCCTACATTTCTTTAAGTCTAGTCCAGAATCAAGAAGGTACTAATACAGAAGAAGACATTTGGCAACGCAAAAACATTGAACCTTAAAGATCCAAATATTGTTCGAAATCGAATCTGTAGTAAGTATCATCTCTTACAATCTGCTCCTGTCTGTCCTCGTAGACTAGCTCGGTGGTAGAGCAATAATGATCCTGGTCTTTAGACCCAACTATCTACACTAATACGCTACCAAAAACGCTTTCAGGAACAGACCAAACTTGGTGAGTTTCTCGGTTCTTTTCTCAAGGCTTTCTGGCACCAAGCATTGAGACAGAGGACACTAGAAATTTGTAGCTCTTTGTTCGTCTGTAAATGGATGAGAAAATGTAAAAAATTGTCTTTGAACCGTGGAGCCGGTTTCGAAAAATTCAGGTAAATGACTGCCATCACAAGGCAATTTTGATCACCAGATAATTCAAAATGGTTGTTGCCCCTTCAATTGACAACGGAAAGTATGAAAGTTACCCAATAATCACTTCCTAGGCTCACGGCCGGCATTGCTGAAGCAAAAGTGACTGCGGTGACTAGGCCACATCCGTGTAATAGACGACGGAAGACTCCCCAAGGATTTGCTCTATGGCGAAGTTGCGGACGCAAAATCATCCCGTGGCAAACCAAAACTACGCTTTAAAGACGCGTGCAAACGAGACATCAGATCATCGCCCTCTCATGTCGAGCGTACTTCCTACATAACGACAATACGTTGTTGTACCTTGCATGTAGCCGGACTGCAACAGGTCGCTCATAGCTAAACAGCAGTGACTGGACTGTGTACATGCTGATACTACTCTTGGTCTCTTAGCAAGAAGGGGGGAGAGAACAGCCCCAACTATTACAGAAACTGCATAGTGGGCGGAACATCCCCAATATATACCTTCAGAGATTTTGCAGTCGAAAAAAGACTACTATACGAAAACGATACACTGACACTGGAAGTGGTTAAATTTGCAGAAAACCAGTGAGATGACAACCTTGAAACCGGTAAGGAATTAGATTCCTTCTAAAGTGTCATCAAGAAGGCAAAATGTGAAGAAGAAAAAAAAAAACAAGAAGGCACGGGCAAAACCCGAAACCTGCATAAGCACCTAGGATCCACAATAACAATCACATAACAAGGGGCCAGAGACCCTGGAGATTACATACAATGACAAGCTTTGGGAGTCCTGGAATGAGAAATAATCTATTCATAAACAATTATTTGCGCTTGGAATAGCCAATAAGCTTACCAAATTAATAGACAACAGTGAAAAGAGTAATTTAAAAATAACTTCTTTTAAACTTTTATTCAGTAGTACCTCTGAATAAAATTCTTGTAGCAAGCAACACTATGTGAATGTACAACACTGAAATAAATAGGGTATCAACGTTATTATAAAGAAATGGTCTTCAAATGAATGATCGTCAACTTTAATGCAGCAACACAACCCAAAAAAAAAACCACCTAAAATAGCACTAAACGCGCTTAGCAAGTTCACACTACAAGCATGATGACAAGTCAATTTTGGAGCCACGAAGTCTTCTGTTAAACAGATGACAAAAGAAATCCCATGTTGTTTAACTTTTAAAGTATACGGTAAAATACCAGTCTGCAAGCTAATCATTATATAAAGTATAAACGATTGATTTTGTGGCAACTCTCTGCCATTAAATTACGTTGGAGTTGCATACCACCGTATTACTGTATTAGATATGGGGCATTCTTCCATGACATGTTCGTTACTTTACAAGAGTGCAGAAGTCCATTCGTCTCCTCCTGAACGATGAATACACCAAATGCTGCTTGCAAGGACTCTGAAGACCCAGTTTAACTCGTGGAGGGGTATGAGGGTCCACAATGTCCCATACGTGCGGGTTGGGGACGTCAATAGCCAACAAATTTGCTGCGTCGAGATGACCTGTGTATAGATGTCACAATAAATCACACAAGCGGATCCACACACCCCTCTTTGATCCAACTTTTACCGGTGTGTCTGCCTAAAGGCAAGTGTCTCGTAACCAAAAACTAAACTTTTGAACGGTTTAGCATCGCGTTTATAGAAAACGCGAACAACAAAAAAAGAAAGTGATTTCCCCGCCGCCATTTTTCACGTTTGCCGTTTGCCGTTTTCAAAGTGAACCCTAAATGACGTCAACTTTGGAGCTACTAAGCAACGAGATTGTTTCATAAACAGGACATAATATTATTACAAATCAAAAGATGGTAATTAATATAAAAAGAAAAAGTGAAATCGAAAACAAATTAGCTCCACCGAATGATACATCAATAACACTAGCGTGAACATTTAATATGCAAAAATACTAAATAATTGTATCCCCGAACTTCTACTTACCAGCATTTGTGGCAAAGTCCATGGCGTATATTCCATCATTATTGCAAATACTTTTATCTCCACCTGTCCAGACAAAACATAACGGGTCAGTTTTCCCTTCGAGTTTATATGGGAAAAGTCACCCCCAACCAACATTTCTTTTGTTTTTGTACCCACATAACAATTTAGGCTCGATTTCCTCAAACGGCTGGAAATCGAGCCTAACATAACATATATTGTTTAGATTAATCTGTTGAAACAGGTATTGTTTTAAAACAAGAAATCATCGATGTCATGTTGGGCATGTGAGACACCATACACATGAATGCGTTTTCGTTTAGCATTGTTTCATTTTCCCCCTTTGGGGCAAATGTTTTTAAATGGAAGGGCCCATTTCGCTGCCCTTCCCATATACGCCCAGTTATTTTCGATACTGTTTTCATGGAAGAGTTATAATGAAAATTAAACGCATAAAATTTTACGCGCGCGTTTTCGTCTATCCTCCACACTAATACGGCATTTCGGCCACCAAAACGGATAGTTTTAAAAACGCTTTCGATAAAGGATAAAATTGAAAACACCAGCTATGCGTTTCAGTATGGATGACAAAATTGAAAGGGATCTTTTCAAAAACGCTGACGTCAAGACAAAATCACAGTCAGTCAGAAAGGTCCGTTTGCGAAAGTTGAAGTTTTCCTCTTTAATAGGCCATAAATAGTCGAGGGTTGATATTTAACCGTGACAATACTAATCGAGTAGGAAATAGTGCGAAGAGGGCTTGCCTATCGACATGACATGCAATATTTGCCGCGGTTTTGGGAACTTTGTTGAAACTTTCTTTTTTCGCATCACTGACGAAATTTACACGAAAATATTCATGTCGTAAAAAGAACTCTTACAACAATGTATTCCGATAGACAGACGATCTGCAAAGGAAAATTCAGTCTAATAACATAGAACTTAACATACCTAGAGATATCAGGCGGCGGACAAGGTCGCATTTTCCAGAGGAGGCAGCAATACATAGTGGAGTATTACCAAGCCAGTTTTTCGAGTTGATGTTGCATCCTGAAGACATCCAAGAAATAGCTATAATTAGCACTTGCGGCGCAAAAAAATTATAATCAAAAGTGGTTTAGGGAAAAACAAAACCAGGCGAAAGTTAAATTAGTAATATTTATAAGGCCACCAATTTTAAAACCTATATTGAATATAAGTTTTATGAACAGTACCTGCTTCATACAGAGAGGTTATCACACCAAGACCATTTTTGACATTTTGCGTAGCACAGCAAAAGCTGGCAAGATGAATAGCACTGTCCTTGCAAGCAGTGTTAGAATTTACATCTGCACCTGCGACAGAGTCGAGACATTTATTTGAAAACGTTTGATGAATTAGCTTGGATTTTTCTAGTCATTGTGACTTCATAATTCTTAGAAAGGCCTACCAAACTACTTTAAGTACACGTAGCAAATCCGCAAAGTTGTGCAAATGGTTTAGGATTAAAAAAGATCAGTTTAAACCACGTTATCACTAATGACATTTATTATGATTTTTAACTGTATGACTCAGTGTTAATTAAGGTAAAGGCAATAAATATTTTAAATAAACCAAGTACATTATGTAGGGTTACACACCTTTATTTAGCATGTATGCTATAAGACTTCCATCTCCACTCAAACAAGCACACTGGAAATTCAATCACAGATAAATATAAGTTAGAAGATTTCTAACACACACACTGGGAGACGTGTCGACAGTTATATTATTCAGCTTCACTTTCATGATTACCCAAACTGACAATAGCTACTATACATGTAATTAACTTAAAATATTATGAAAATGCAATAAAACTGGCCAACAGAAAAAAAAAAAGAACGAAATAAACAACAATTTAGTAATTATACATTGACCTGAAACCTCTCCTGTTAACAAACTATAAAAAAATATTGGCTTTTAAAATTTTAGGTTGGGTAGATGATGCAACTCAGGCAATGGTTATTAAAGAAACAAAATTAACCTTGCACTAAAGGCTGAGACATGAAACTATGAAAAAAAAACATTAAAGGTTTTGTGTCGCGCAATGGCTCAGTTTGCTAGGTTGCAGTTCAGTACACGAATCGGGTGCTAGACTAGGCAATGTTTTGTGCAACTTGTCTCACAATGGCTCAGTTTGCTGCATTGTACATTGCAGCTGCATGAAGATGGGGTGCTACGTACACTAGGCAATGTTTCATGCAACTTGCCTTGCAATGGCTCAGTTTGCAACAATGCAGCTACACGAAGATGGGTTGCTACACTACTTGTAGGCAATGTTTTGTGGAACTAATGTCTTGCAACATTGTTTGCAAAGGACGGCCATGTATACACTATGTGATGAAAATTGTGGAAGAAGTTGCCAAAGGGGTTGTTACAATTGTGGATAAAAATGTGCAGCATATATATTATTTTTAGAGTATATTATATCACATAAAGGAAAAGCATTATCTTTAACTAGAGTGTTAGATGATTAGCATTTATCCTGAAAATAACTCACCAAAAACAGAGTTAATCCAGATTCAGATTTTGGGTGTTCGCTATTTACATCAATATTGTGTTTTTCAATAAGTGATATAATATCTGCAGTAATTCCAGGCTTATGGGCATTCTGTAAAAGAGTAAAACTGATAGTGATACCATAAAGTTGATTTTTGTAAAGACTGTATAGCTTTTCAGTAATTAATAAAATATTGGGAGTATATTTATTGGAAGTGAAATATCACTGATTGTGAGTGATATCACTGCAGATCTTGGATAGGATTGAACTCTGGGGAGATAGGTGTTTAGATGTTAGTGCATGTGTGTAAGTGCAATGCTGCTCAGTGAAACATCTTTGACTCAACATTTTCGATTTTGTGAAGTTCATGCATGTATTATGTGCCTTTTTATTGTGTATTTATTAGGGACCAAGTTGTTAAATCTGTATGGTAAGTCCCTGTAACCCCTTTCTGCATTGTATATTTGTATTGTCACATTGCATTGCATTGTATTTCCCACCCTCCTATTATCCTTATTATAAATTATTATTGCTTGTATTGAATTGACAAATCTTTTAAATATTTAAAAATAAAATAATGATCAACTAAATATTAATTCTGTTGCAAAAATTAGCAAGATATTCTTTCCAGTTTAGTTTTGGCCCACTGGCATTTTTTATTTATTTTATTTTATTTATTTTACATTTTATTTATTTATTTATTTATTTATTTATTTATTTATTTATTTCATAATGGCTTTATTGAGCCACTGAATGTATAGACAGGAGTTTCTTTCCCAGATCAAGAAACATTAGAGTTAATATAAACATACCTTTATCATTTTAAATAATCTTGACAGGCAAAATGCTTCTTTGGTTGGTCGGATTTCAACCTCTCTGACTAAAAAAGTTCAGTTCAAAGGAAAAAATAATAATTGAAATTGAAATCCAGTTACTCATACACCTATCTCAACTAGATTTTTAAGACCAATTGCAATCAGTCTGTATTCAAGTGAGTCACTTACAGATTTGGACAATTAAGCATAACAAGTATAAATTATTACAGAACGATTTGGCAAACACTGTAAAGTCCTGTCAATGGTGTTAAAGACAACATAATTTTGAGGAAAAATAGCATTAGGTTTAACCCTCAGACTCCCTAAGGTTTTTCTCCGATATTTTCAAGACCATTTAAGAATAGCACATGCCGTTTTCAGTAGCTGTTCGTTTATCCTTGAGACACATTTTGGTAAAGTTTGGTGACCAACCGGTTGCTATGGTAATGAGATATGACATCATAAGTAACATGAGGTCAACCCATTTTTTAATAAAAATGTGTGTTTTTCACCTTTTTTTCAGTGAAAAAAAACATATAAAATGCTACCAAAAGCATCAAAATGTTTAATTATATGTTTTGCAACTCTAGCAAACAATATTTGCAATTTCTGCATTTTTTGGATGACGTTACGGACCCCCAGCAGCGCCACAACCCATAACATTTACCTTATCTTGTAGAGCACATTGCGGGCTATCTAATAGATGTAAAATATTTCCCCCCCCCCCCCTGTACCACGGTGGGGGTACAAGTTTGTGTGTACGTCCGAGGGTTAAATGACCTTCTAGTGAATGAAATGACAACAGTTTATTAATTTATCGCGTTCGAAGAACGCAATCCTAATTTCGTGTTGGAGACAAATTTGAGATTTTTTGGTAGACGGTCTTCCAAATAGCCGCCCCTATTGGTTTTTTTCAGGCGCTCATTTCCACTGGAAATTCCTTCGAACGCATCTCCATGATCTGTGATTACTGCTAGTTTTAAGACATAAAACAATGCACACAAAACAATGTGTACATACTTGGTGTAAAACAAGTACATGAATAATAAAAATACATCCTGAAAGGAAGTTTTATGTTTTGATCTATGTATTTTCCTTACCTCAGGCAAGGCACACACAATGTAACAGTATGTTTTTTTTTTTTCATTTTTTTTCCCCAAACCATAAATTAATATATTTACAGCACTGGACAGAAGTAACCCAACAGAAAACTCAGAGCAGAGCACACCAGTACATGAATCGCAAACCTGTCAAAAACTCAAGATTAACAAAATATTGAATTCTAGATCAATTATATAGAAATCATTTCATAAATCTAGAGTTTTGCACTGGTTTGTGGTTCACACAAAATCATGCATCCCGCTCTGAGCCCTCTGCCAGGTTACCCCTGTCCAGTACCGTACATAGAGGACAGTATATTTAGTCTTATTACACAGGGCTGTCAATAAGGGATGGTAATTTACCCCAGCAGTTACAACCCTAATCCTAACCATAACCATGACCCTAACCATACCCACCCCTCCCCAGGCACACCCCACCATTTTTTATCCACAACGTTCTCTGTAAAGACTTTTATCGACTCAATAGATGTATTGTAGATACACTCAATAAATGTAAATGTAGATACACCATACCTGTCTTTTGCAGTAATCTGAAGATGCAGAAGATTATTGTTGATATCAACAACAGGAGCTTCCATTTTGTCATTACAACAAAGGCCAAATTACTGAATACTTTCTCTCCAAAGACATCAAGTTCCTTGATTCCTTGCACCATACACTGGCTACCAAGCACCAGTTTAGCCACAAGATGATTAGCTATTTCCACCAACAAGGTGTACAGGTCGGAAGCATTTCTACGGTAAAGTTCAAGTAAATTGTGAGGAGAGATGATGGATCCTAACATTTTCACAGAGTCCAGACCTTCAACTCAATGGGTTGAAGAAAGGCTTCTACATGATGGACTGAAAAGTTGCCAGTTTCTTCTCAGCCTGAACAATGAAAACAAACAGCAATTTTAGTGCAGTAGTGAGCTTATAGCCCGTGGGGGGGGGGGGGGGGGGTGCTCTGTACGTGTGTGCCGCTCGGACTTTCAAACCCTTACCCTATACAGACCATGTTCTACATGTTCAGCTGCATCTTGACAAGACACTTCATTCCCTACCCTATACCAGACTCGTAATTTTCCAGACATTCTTTCTACATACCGCTGACCAGTATCCTGATAAATGATACCCTATTTTAGACAAAAACTCTCCTCCCAGGCGCAGGCTAAACTGTTTGAAAACCCCATATCCTTCACAGCAGCAAATACATGTCGTACGCCAGGTCTTACAGTAAAACCATATGATTTATCAAACGACTTACAGTAAAAGCCTTATTTTCAAACAAGTATAAATTAAAATTAGCTTATTAAGTCAATCGTTTAAAAGCAGACGTTTTTCCTGTGACATGAGTCGATAAAATTCCCGTCGCAGGCAAACTACCACGGCTCGTTGGCGTTAGAAATTTACACTGTAAAGCCGAATTCAAATAAATAAAACCTACCTCAAAATTGGATAATGACTTAATAACTTCAAAATATTTGAAATGAAGGGAAGAAAAAGCACAAATTTGACACAGACTGCTGATTCTCGTTGAAAAATTTGTTTGTTTTCATCAAAGCAATTTTCCCGCCACAGACGCGGGTGACCAGCCTCGTTTGCAAGAAACATCGCGAAGAGACTGGAGAGAAAAAGATCAAAGATGGCGGACGACATGACGGGATGAATGAACTGTTATAGGAGTATTTTCTCTCGAAACTTTTGCGCTAAACATGAACATCAGCTTGGAAGACTGCTATTAAGTCGTCTCAGGGAAGCACTGTTTTTAAAGAAAATGGAACTAGAGCAGGAGAAAGCCCCGGTAGGTGTCAGAGTGTTGTTTCAATACAACTTAACACTGCTTTCAGCACTCTGACAAATGCAAAATTTTATTGGCACGTGTTTCGAGACAACTTTGATGAATGCAGTTTAGAAAGCGTTTCATAGAATATAATGCAGGTCAGGAATAAACCTTTTCTTTAGCTTACAGCTTTCATGTCGACTTTCAATCCTTTCTCCGACACTAATGTTTATAATACTACATAGCCACAGGTACAGCTGGTAGCCCAAGCTCAAGTGATGTTTGCACGTTGTAATTTGAACGTCGTGGTAACTGTTGCGTAATAGCGAAATTTTAAGGATTTGTATAGGGAAATTTACTTCGAATTTGAGCATAAAATTAGGAACAATAATTATTTGAATAAAACTGGCCCACCAGAACTCCTTTGTGTGCTTACTTGTGTCTTGAGTGGTTTCTGGGTCGATTTGAAGCAATTCCAGCGAGTTTTAGTTCCTCTATTTCTTCCTCCCTAATTCCTGCTTGACAGACGTTTGTGCCCATTGAAGAAAAGCATTGTTTAAACAATGTATGAAACTTGCCCCATGTAGAATCACGCTTTGCGTCACTAGTACCCTACCTTGTCTCTCAAACTCACTGGAATCGCTTCCAATCGACCCAGAAACCACTCAAGACACAAGTAAACACACAAAGGAGTTCTGGTCAGCCAGTTTTATTCAAATAATTATTGTTCCTTATAAGTTATTTTACACTCAAATTCGAAGTGAATTTTTCCCATATAAATCCTTAAAATTTCGCTATTATGCAACAGTTACCACAACGTTCAAATTACAACGTGTAAACATCACTTGAGCTTGGGCTACCTGTAACATAGCTACATGTAAGCTTCAGTACTGTACCAGTGCAACAACAACCACAACAACAACATATTTTATTTAGTTACAGTGAAAGTTAATTTCTGTGGCTACTTCTGTTGTGTTTTTATTCGTTGAAAATTCTCACTGGCCCTATTCGCATGTTTGTTTCCATAAAAATTTTGTTGCTTTTCCATTGTTTCTTTTCATTTGGGTTTGCACTAAAACTCTTGCACAAAACTTCGCTGTTTTTCCCATGATTTTTACGCTTTGAATAACTCCACTGATCAGTTATTGCCCAAATTCACAAGCTGTGTGATGATACTCTTCATCCCCCTCCCCCCCCCCCCCCCCCCCTGCCTAGGATGTCCCTTATTTTGATATCGTAATGGTGATTTCAGCCAGAGGAAAGACAACAATGGAAACTTGAAAAAGACACTGAGTTAAGACTTGAGATTCCTGATGGAAAAGGAAAGGCAGAAGTGGTGGTAGGCAAATAAAATTTTTTTATGTCATGTATCTTCTCAATGGATTGTGTCAAATTGTTGTTATTTAGGATTTGTTTTGTTATTCTCTTAATTTAGCTTCTCCAAGGTCAGGGTGAAGTGTTTGGAACTGAGCTCATTAAGAACAAGAAGTTCACATTCAATGCTGGATCAAAGATTGCCATTTTTACGTGGCATGGCTGTACTGTGGAAATATCCTTTTAAAATAATGCTTGTCTCTTTTTATCAAATAAATTATATTTCTGAACTCAGAGCATAAAAACTGAAAAAAGCAAAAAAAAAAAACTGCCAGTGGAATATTGTTTTTTCAGCTCAACCAAACTTCATCAGCCAGAATAAAATAATGTTGAATGTTTAAAACAAGGTCCTTTTCCTCTTTAGGTTTTTGAGACACTTATGTGTTGGTTTTCTGTACTTGTACATGTATGTGCACCATTTTCCATAACCAAGGTTAAATCTCTGGTCCCCTGGAGGTGGCATATGTCTCGAAAGAAACTCCAATGGTTATGTATGTCAATCTTCACATGGCCCTGGAACAAATGAGGCAAAAGGTCGAAAACTCTGAATCTGAGATCGGCCCAAGGGTTAGTGATACAGTGCATTTACATTACTCAGAGTGTCGTAAAACCAAAACCAAAGTAACCAATCACAACAGACACAGACAATCCGATCAAACAAGTAGAACATGAAGTTAATACACATACATGTGTACAGTACCATTCAGAATTAATGTAATTTGACAAGTCTCAACTCGATTCTCGAAACTCAATCCTTGCATCTCAAAATTCAAATCACTATAATTTCGAGATGTACATGTAAGAATCGAGGATCAAGAGTTGAGAATCAAGAATCAAGAAATGACTTGTGCATGCAAACAAGTTATCATCTGTTTTGGTTTTAATGTACTCCTGAAAAGTTGAGGAAGTGGCACAAGATTTTTTAGCCAATCATAAAGTACACTCAACTTAAGTTTACAATGGTGTTTTCAGGATGGTGAAATCTTCTGATTGTTATAAATAAGTAATAGTAGTTGGACTGAGTGGAGTACAATTCAGGGAGTAATTGGGCGAGTAATTTCAAATCGGCCTAGCGCATAGCGCGAGGACAATTTGAAATTACGAGCGCGATTACTCCCGAATTGTACAACACGAAGTTCAATTACTAATTAATCAAATCAATAACAAAATTCGAGATTAAAAAGTCTATGTGGAGATTTTTGTACTCAAAACATTAAGGATATTTTCTATCAGTTTAAAAGCAGGAGGAAACAGCAAGAAATAGAACCCATTGAAGTGCAACTGATTGATGTGCGCGCAATGTAGGTGTCCAATAACAGCTATCCAATTACAAAAAGTTGTAATTGGATAGCTGTAATTGGACCCCCACGTGACCGCACGCGCGCAGATGACCAATCACGCAGATGACCAATCACAATCGAGAATTTTGTTATTGATACGATTATAAATAGAATTACATGGTTCAGTACTTAAAGTGTACATGTACCTTTGTGATGTTTGTATAATTTCCAGGTACTGGTTGTTGGTCCTGTTGACGTTGGTAAGTCCACCCTTTGTCAGCTGCTGTTAAATTATGCTGTCAGGATGGGCAGAAGGCCTGTGTTTGTAGATCTGGATGTGGGGCAGGTAAGTTGCTGCAATTGTCTACAGTTATAATATCTCTTCAGTCATGTATTACATGTAAGTATTTACAGTGTATACACTGTATATGTACCTGTATGTACAGTAAATTTAAGATTGTTTACATGTATATGGTACATGTCTATACATGTATGTAAATACAAGTTTTACTGTAGTAGACGTAGATTTGATCTGTAACATTAGTTTGAGATCAGCCTAGTGAACTGACAAGTCGTTGCCGTGTTTGTTTAAATTCCTCAAGAATCGCCGTCTCCTGTAGACATTGTTTAGACTATGTCTTGACACTAAATGCCATAAAAGGCAATGATAACTTGACATCAGTGAGCTACAATTGTAGCTCACTGATGGAGACTCATGTAAACTGTACATACTGATGAGCTTTGCTACACACTGTACATATACAGCTGTAGTGCATTAAATTAATGCAGACGTGTTAACCCATTTCAAGCATGCTGCACTGTAAAAGTGGAAGTACTGTACATGTACTTTGAATTCATTCTGTCAAACTCCATCAATTGTCTGCATCTGGGGCTTAACATATATGTACGAGCACATGCTATTCCTTTATTTATTTCCTCTAATATTCTGCCACTGAATATGCTCTACTTTAAGTCGATTTCTGTACTAATGCATGATGTTGCAAACCATTCTGTTCCATCTAATATTTCTGACCTTTTTATTCGTTCAGACCAGATTCACACTCACGACACCAGATTCTCAGCCGCTGGCAACTTTTATGTCAAAAATTCTAGAATTAACCAACAACTACACTCCTTTTCTAGAACTGGAACTAGAATTTGGAATAATATATACCTATCAATTTACGTAACCAAAGCAAACATGCTTTAAGTCCAAATTAAACAGATTACTAATGGAGGTTTTTCGAGAGTGAGGATATCTATGTTGATGTCAAATTTCTTTGTACCAGTCTTCGTAATTTTAAAACATACCCTTAATTGACTTTAAACTGCATTTTATTACCTATTTTTATTTCTATTATTAACTAATTTATTTGTTGTTGTTACAGTAACTAATCGTAAATTATCCATTCCTTATTTTCGTATTTATTGTTATCTGTCAATTATTAATTTTTATAGTGAGCTCCTGTAATTGTTTAGTGTGCAGCAACCCGCCACGATTAACTTTAGTTATTTGCGGGTTGCTAATATAATTTGTTTTATTATTTGTAAATAAATCGTTGTTGTTGTTGTTGTTGTTGTTATTTCATCGGAATCACCTTGTGCAGCATAATAAACAGTGCCTATGTACATGTACAAGTAAGCAGAAATAGATCTTTTATGCAAAGGCAGCAAAATATAATGTAAGGTTACACCCATGTTAAGTAACAATCCGTGTAAGAAGTAGACAATTCTCTATTGTTCTGATGCATTTCGCTTTCCCCACATAAGAATGTTTACATTTTCGTACTGAGAATACGTCAACCTATGGACAACATGGTTTTGAAATAAAATTTACTGAAACTTTAATTTAAAGCGATGTTTCTTTTGTGTTGCAAGATTTCATCCAATCGTGAGACTCCAAAACAATGGCCATTAAAGACTTCTAATTTTCCATGTTCCCCACATAGAATTTTTGTTGCATTAAAAATCACAATAATTTTCACTAAAAGAGAATCAGTTAGTAAACTAGAGATAAATAAATGCGCTGCCTGATGAAGTTATGGTCGATTTTCATGTTTTATCCAATGAGGTGGACGGTTTCAACAATAGCACAATTCACACCTTTCTGCATTCCGTGGATTTGGATTGCCTACTTCTTACACGGATTGTTACTTAATATACATGTACATAAAATAAGGCTCATGCATGACAGATACATGTATTTAATCAATCTGATTGCATGTTTTTCATGGTTGACTTACATAGTCTTGACATTTTTTCATCAGGGTTACGTTGGAATTCCTGCCTCTATGGGTTAGTCATAAATTTTCTCTAGTACATGTATTTTTAAAATGCAAAAATTTTCATTGGTTAGATTGTACATAAGGATTGTACAGATTGTATAATTAAATCATTCTTTCTTTTTTAAATAACAGGTGCTCTTCTGATTGAGAGACCCGCTGATGTAGAAGAAGGTGAGAAGATATACACCTTATTCGATGGTTTAACAGATAATACACGCGGATATTTTACGAGTTGTGTAGTATTTTTTCGAGCCCCGCAGGGGCGAGAAAAAATGCGATGAATAAGGGATTTATTATTCAACTGAAATTCTTGTATTTATAATAGCTTGTGTCTTGAAATTGGGATGCTGAGGTGTAATACGGCAATCTACTGTGTAATACGCTTGGATATTTTGCGTGTTCTCTTACCTTTATAAGGTAAAATGATGTCACAGTCGAATAATAAAATGTATTACTACCTGTACATGTATGACCTGGAACCTACATGTATTTTTTATAAACAGTTCTCTTTGTTGACTCAATTTACATTCTGTTCATTTTGTTTAAAAGGATTTCCATTGCAAGCACCATTAGTTTATCATTATGGTCACACATCACCCGGAGGCAATGAAAAGCTGTATAACAAATTATCCAGCAAAATAGCTGAAGTGACTAAACAGAGGTTTGAAAAGAACAAAAAAGGTTAGTTCATATTATTTTGATTATTACAGTATCTTGTACACTGTATAATATGAAAAGATCTTATCATACAAATCCTGCTCTCTGATAGAATTTTGTCTGTGTATGGTACATGTAGCTGAAGCTAAAACTAATAACATTATTATTTTGATAAATCATCTGTACAATCCATTGTAAGTATGTTTCTAGAGTTTCTAAAAAAAAAAACTTCTATATCTTGAAAAAAAAAAACAAGTGAACATAAAATGCTGGTTATAAGCCCTGGCTTATATATTGTATAACTTTGTAAGGGTTGTTTGGCTGCCAAGCAAAAAATATTGTGATATTAAAAGAAGCATTATTTCAGTTAATTTGGTGTGAATTTTTGTAAAGAATCGCTGTTAAGGAGCTGTTGTGTACTTATACATGTATATGCAGTACCGCTCGAAGGTATTAGTGCATAAGGACGCGGTGAAACCTCATCCACTGCTGTATGAGGGGGTCACCATCATCAATGTTCCTTTAACTCCTTAGGAGAAAATAGGGGGTACAACTGGAATCATGTTTTGTTATCAAACTGATGGGCCTATAACCATGATAGCTTATAAGCAGGGGCTTACATGCAGTTCTAAATTATTTATTTACAATGTAACATTAATTTTTTTTTCAAACAAAAATTCATAAACTAATCAGCTCTCTGAAACTAAAAATTAATGTACGACAAATTTTATGCTGTTTGTTTAATAAGGTATAAGGTATAATTTATTTACTGTCAGGTACACAGGGAGTGGTTGCCCAATCTCCCGAGCCAGAGGCTCATGATAAAAGTGACTGACTATAAAATACATTTACAAAGTCTAAAAATTCTTAAATCTAAATTAATCGCTATTAAATTTAACTATTTATAAATATATAATTATTTAAACAGAAGGAATGTACATGTATACGCTGAAATGTCGAAAGATTATAGACAGCTTTTGCATTGGCAGCCGGTAAAAATAAGAGTTTTCAGTTTTCTTCTAAATGATGATAAATTAGGGGTGGTTTTAACAGAAGATGGTAGTTTGTTCCAGATGCGAGAAATGACAAATGAATACAAATTATGACGAAATTTGCTGTTATAAGAATGTTGAGTTACGTTAAGACCAGTATTTCTTAGGTTGTAGTAACAGTTGAAAGATGTTACACATGTCATGTCCTTTACTGAACATACATGTATTGGTGTTCAACTTTACAATGTCATGTAAAGTATTAATGAACTATGTGTTTTGTCATATGTACATGTAGCTAGAGCAAGTGGCTGCATTATCAATACCTGCGGTTGGGTGACAGGAACTGGCTACAGAATCCTGGTTCATGCAGCAGAAGCCTTTGAAGGTGAACTTACATCTCTATATATAATTACTATTTTTTTAAATCGACCCATTGTATTCCAATATGCTTACACAGATGCAGGGGTCTGGTTGTATGAAAGCACAAATGTCAGGCTTTTTATTCAAGGTCGGTGGTCCAAGATCATTGTCTGCTGTCAGTTTCAACTTTAATTTAATTTTAAAAAATTATTAAAGCTGGCTTAAAATGTTCAAACCAAATCATAATTATACAAAACATTTATGAAAAAATAATTTTATTGCATTAATTGTTACAGTTTTAATATCACTACAAGAATCCTGAATAAATATAAAATGTTCTCTGGCTAAAAATCTGAGCTTTTGACTGCCTGTACTGCAGTCTTCGGTATGATTAGCCCTGGTTCTACAATTTTCTTACTTGAAGAATCATCATCTCATTATACATAATTATGAGGCCCTCTTCAGGCTCAGTTGATAGAGTATCGCCGTGGTATTAAACATGAAGGCCAGGAGTTTGAATCACATCCAAATCTGGGACATTATTTTTTTCAGGCTTAAAATATTAATTAAAATTGTGTTCATCACTGTGAGCATCATTTAATCATCTCAAACTACAGGACCTTTTCGTACATCCAAAATCATACCAGGTATACCACGTAGATCATCTCATTTCATTTCCGCAGTTCATATCTCATAAACATATACAATGTACATGCAACGTACAAACTGTTAGGCAAACATAAAAATTTACATGTAATGGTGGAAGTGACCCTGCAATAATATGCAAGTGTATTCAAGGCATTTAAAATAATTTTTAATAAATATTTCATTGTTGATTGGTAAATTTTATTAATTTTTGTCACCTCTTTTAACAATAGTGAATGTGATAGTTGTCCTTGATCAAGAAAGAGTCTACAATGATCTTAAGAAACAGTTTGGCAGCAAAGTCCAGGTTGTACATTTACCCAAGTCTGGTGGGGTAAGTCAAAGTGATTTTTATCATGGTCAAATTCATAAGTCACACAGACAGTATTAATTTTTTGAAGCAACTTAAGGCAAGTCAAGTTTTAAAGCAGCTAACTGTACAGTGTACAGAATGTGTTCCTCTTTGCCTCCTTTTCGCCTCCTTTTCGCTTCAAAATTCTTTTGTATTTTGCACATGCTGACGAGGCAAAAAGGGCTAATGTGTATGGATATGAAGAATAATAAAATGGCATCATCAAAAGAAGATTCAAAATACATTGTGGGGTGTGCAGAATAAGGCCCTACTTAAGTGACTTTTGATGTAACATCAAATTTTCCCTGTGTTTTACAAGGGAATACCTGTACATGTACAAGGCAATAAAAATTGGAATGAGAATCTAGTAGCTTCTCAGAAGTCACTTAGGGCTTTTGTCCATTGCAACTCCTTCATTTGCTGTGCACATACACTATAACTGTGAGGATCTCATTCTCTTTAATTCTCTGTACCACAGTTCATATGAATTGGTTTTCATATGTCTCTATATCTGATTTTCTTCATTAAGGTGGTGGTAAGAAGCCAAGATACAAGGCGGAGTAACAGAGATGACAGAGTGAGAGCTTATTTTTATGGAAAGAGGTTAAATTTGTATCCACACATCTTTGAGGTCAAGTTTGCAGACATCAAGATTTTTAAAATAGGGGGTAAGTCAATAAAAATGAAGTCATTCTCAAGGCTAGTACATGAATCTACATGTAATCAGGCACATGCTTACATGTATATCAAGTTTCTGTAAGATGAAGCAACTACTGTTGTAACTGCTGCCTGGTTAGCTCAGTTTACAGAGTGCTAGTCTGCAGAGCGCGAGGTCGCAGGTTCGAATCCCAGCCGAACCAGCACTCAGTGTCTTAAAAATAAGGGAGGACGAGGGTTCTGCCTTAAAGTGCCCATAACGTTTAATTTTTTTCTTTTCTCATCTGAATGTAAACATCACACGAGGAACCTCTGCGAAACAATTTCGCACTTTGCACAAAACGCAATTATTTTTTATGAATATTTCAAATCTTCAAAATCCTATTATAACTAACTAGTTAACAATCAACCGAGACAGAGGTCAGGTTTTCACCTCCAAGACAAAATTCTGTACACCAGTGAACATCTTTCATAATGTACACTTTTACATATAATACCATCGTGATCATTTTGATGTCTTAAACTTTCAGCACCAGCTGTTCCTGATTCATGTCTTCCACTAGGAATGACTCCAGACCAGAATGAAACTAAACTGGTTGCAGTGCAACCAGGTAAGTAAGTTACTACTGACATGTTTGCCTCTGTCTATTACCTGTGGACACTGTCTATTATCTGTGGACATTGTCTATTACCTGTGGACATTGTCTATTACCTGTAGACACTGTCTATTATCTGTGGACATTGTCCATTACCTGTGGACATTGTCTATTACCTGTGGACAGTGTCCACAGGTAATAGACAATGTCCACAGGTAATAGACAGTGTCCACAGATAATAGACAGTGTCCACAGGTAATAGACAGGTATTACCAATAATTTCATATCCATTGTGTAATTATTTTGTTACACGCAGTTGCGTGTAACTGCGTGTTATGCAAGTGTTGTAGGTTGAAATGAAATTCAGGTTAAAATGATTTCAACCTAGCTTGATTTTGAATTACCTTTGTTTCTGATTTATGATAATGAATCAAAGACAAAAGAAATCCAAAATCAAACTGGGTTGAAATCATTTTAACCTGAATTTCATTTCAACCTACAACACGTGCATCAAATGCATGTAAAATGTGTGTAAACTGAGTGTACTATTCGCTTTTTGCAAGTGTAATACTGCAATGCATGTGAGCGGTGCTGTAGATATACAGTGCTAATCATTCTTGTTTTTATCCTAACAGGACGTGACTTGAAGCATTGTGTCTTGGCACTAAGTGCAGCTGAATCTTTAGAAGACGATCTGGTCACCACAAACACAATAGGCTTTGTTGTTGTGTAAGTTTTGTTTTTAATTCTTTTTTTTTTCTTGATACGCATAAACAAACAGTGTTTCTCAGTGTTCAACAGTGTTCAGCAGTCAGATAACCTTCTGCAGACAGTGTTGACAGTATTTCAGTATTATCCTTACTACTGCATTATTAATTTCCCGCGAAGTAAGGATTATAAATCACGTGGATCACTTTAGGGTGGTGGAATCTTGGGTTGCCTTAATATACATATTGGGTTGGTGTCCTGTAGTTGACTAGCAACCCAACCACAACAAAGCCCCAATTGATGTCATCCAGTGTGACAAGCAACTGGAAATGAGAATGTCTCAACTTTAAATTACGGGGCCATTGTGGCATGTAACCCGACCTCTCCAGTTAAACCAAAAATTCCACCTCTCCCTCCCCAGTCGCTAAAATTTTGCCACAGGCAGTGTCTTATAGCCTCCGCAAGTGGCCAGGGACCTGCATGGATCTAAAAAAGCTGGCTTGCCACTGTGCTTTGTGAAAAAAGAGAGCAGGCTGCCACTGTGTGGGAACTGTAAACAAGATGGTTTTATTATCGTATTCTGATTTTAGAATGACCATTATTATCCCAAAAAACACACCCTTAGTTCTGTTCTTTTTTTTTTTTTTTCAGCAATGATGTTGATTTAGATCGTCAGATGATGGTAGTGCTGTCTCCTGCTCCAAGACCATTGCCAAGAAAATTCTTTCTGCTCAGTGATGTCAAGTTTATGGACTTCAAATGAAAATGAATAATGATTGTTTTACTATAGCATCCAGACCAAAAAGGACCTTCAGCAAGCATGGTGCCTGAATGCCAAGAAAACTTTCAGTAATTATTCAGTTTTCCCAATTTTTTTGTCCAATGTGTCATCTGTTCACACTGTGTTGTTACTGGTTTACCCACCCCTCTGGAAATAACAGTACAGCTTCGTAATTGCCTTTTGGCTTTTTTGAGACCCCCGCTTCCACAGAATTTCCAATGACCTTCCATGGGCAGGGTTGTCATTAAGCTTTAAAGTGCCCATAACATATATTTTTTTTATTTTTTATCTGAAACTAGACATTACTATAAGAACTTCCATGAAAAAATTTTGCGATAAAATTAAAACCCCTTTTTTTTTTTTAGATTTTTTTTAAAACACTCAAATTTGCCACCATTTTGGCACACCATTCACATTAGTCTCCTCTCGGTCCCTCTTGGTTAACAAAGGAACTGTAACGTAGATTAAGGAACATGTGACTTCAAACAAAGGAACACGTAACATCAAACAAAGGAATTGTGACATAGATTAAGGAACATGTGAGCCCGTTGGCCTTCTTAACAGCGGAATGAGTATGCCGCCAAAAAATAGGATTTTGAAGATTTGAAATATTCATAAAAAATCGCGTTTTGTGCAAAGCGCGAAATTGTTTCGCAGAGGTTCCTTGTGTGATGTTTACATTCAGATGAGAAAATAAAAAATTAAACATTATGGGCACTTTAAAGAAGCCAGCTCCACGAGGAAAGTAGCCAATCATAAAACAAATTAAGTCTTGTTTTGTTTCATTCATTTTGCAAACTTTAAGTAGCTGGTCATCTTTACTTAACTGTAGTTTTCACGCGTAATCGCTGCCAGTTGCTGGCTACTAATGACAGACTTGTATGGGCGAAGGATGGATATTTGCTGGAACTGCACATTGTGCAGTTCCAGAAAAAATCCATACCCATCGCATGGAAGGTCATTGGAAATTCCTAGGGAGGGGGTTCTTAAAAGCCAACATTTTAGAAACGAAGTATGAAGCTAAACTGGAATTTCCTGGGGGGATTTGGGGGGCGGGGGGTGGGGGTGCTAAACAAAAAACCTTCCGTGGGGGGAATATGGATATTTTCTGGAACTGCACATTCTCCAAAAAAAAACTTTGAATTTGGTCATTTTATAACACATGCAGAGATACTGCACTGTGCAGTACTCATTAAATCCATATTATTTTGTGAATTTCTACAATGTAGTCGTCATCACCATCATGGATGCTGAAGGTCCATACATGCATTATCCTACGCTAGACAATCGTATTCTTGTAGGCATTGTCTGGACATTTTAGTTACTCACCTCTTCCATTTTTACTGAGCAAAGAAAATAATTATAGATGTTGTACATACACCATATTCCAAAATGGCAGCCAATTTATTATTCTTTTATATGCATGCTAATTAGCCCTCTTGGCCTCACTTTCGCTTGAAAATTCTTTTGTATTTTGCACACGCTGACGAGGCCAAGAGGGCTAATTTACATATACATGGATATAAAAGAATAATAAAATGGCCGCCATTTTGGAATAAGGTGTATTGCATTGTTACAATACTCTACATACATTAACTTGTCTTCATGAGCAGACGTGTTTGAACAAATTTGACAATAATAATATTTATTGTGCTTGTTTTAAATGAACTTAAACTTCAACCCTGGTTCCCTGGTTGTTTGAAAGTTGATTAGCAAAGTAATTCAGGATTGAAACCTTAATTTTATTCCTCTTCTTGTCACTAATATTATTATCAATATTATTTTTTATTGTACATGTACATGTATTTTAATTATATTAAATCAAAATAAAGTTCATCGGTTCAAAGTACATGACAGTAACCATTTTTTATACCGAAGTTATTGAGAGTTAAGAGTTGGTAAAGAAGAGTTTTCTCCAACTCTATAAGAACTATTTTACACGAGTTGACTGTCGAGTCAAATGAGATTATTGAAAGTTTAAACTTGTGTTTGAGTGACTCTCTTTGTTGTTCTATCTTTCACAGCAGTCAAATAAACCATGTATGTACATTTTTTTTTTAAACAAATGTGGAATGTTCCAATTTAAACAATGTGTTTCTCAAGTTTGAGTCTGTGTATGTAATTTTGCTATGGTGTTGCCTGGCAACTAAACTGTGACAAAGCTCCAATTGACATCATACAGTGTGACAAGCAACTGGGAATAAGAATGTCTCAACTTCAAACTTCGGAGCAATTGTGGCCATGCAAACCAACCTCTCCAGTTAAACCAGAAATTCTATCTCTCCCTCCCCCATCGCTAACATTAATTCGCGAGGTTCTGTGAGACACATATTGGCTTGACAGGAGCTTTAGAATTTCTTTAGGGGGAATCCACTAACGAAGGTTAGTGCGTGTACTAAGCATCACTGTTGAGTAACTTTTTTATCAAGAAATCAAGAAACGGACGCACAATCACAACAGTAAGCTCGACGGAATCGGAATTGGAAGGATCAGGGGCCGTATTCACGAAATCCTACCTACTGTAATAGTCCAGTCATTCTATGTTATACCTTGAACAAATTGCAACAGAAAGTATTTTTGCGCCAAATAATTCCTTGAGTGTCCCTAACTACCCGGCATAGTAAATCGAACCCAATGTAACTAAATTTCAATCTAACTCAATTCATGGATTGAGTTCGATTGAGTTCGGCAATCGAACGAAATCGAACTCACCGAAAAGAAAAAAAAATCAATCGAACGTTCGATTTTCGAACTCGTGATTTGTGTAAAACAGGCGTTGAAAATCCATAACCAGATCTTGGAAGCTCGAGTTTCTTCAGCCCGGAGTGTAGCGCACATGTTTTTCGTTTCGTTCCGCAGAAATGGCTTCAGATGTGCTGTGGATTGTAATCTTATAGTAAAAGTAGTAAAAGGCTACCAGGAATGCCGCTTTGACGTCATTGTATTTTTGCATAAAAGTAACCTTCGAGTTGTCTTGCCGCAATTGTAAGTTACCTAAAAAGGGAAAGGGTACAACAATTTCGGAATACGCCCGCGGGAATAATGATAGCTTTGCTCTGTTCTGTTCTGTTCTCTTAATTGCCGTGGACAGTTTATAAATGGGGTTTCTGTTATTTAATAAATTGTAAAAAAGCACAAGAAAACCGGCTTTGATGGGCTTGCTTTGGGCTTGCTTTGTATCGGGTTTACCAGAGCCAATCGAACGCAATCCATTTAATTGTGTTCGATTGAGTTCGGTTTCCGAACTCAGTCGAACACAATCAGATGGATTAAGTTCGATTGAATTCGATTTGTTCGGAAATCGAACTCACTGAAAGTCCGGTGTTCTATTTCGTTCGATTGCCGAACTCAATCGAATTCAATCCACGGATTGAGTTCGATTGAGTTCGATTTCCGAACGTTCGATTTACTATGCCGGGCTAACTAACATATCAAAAATCGAGAAAAATCGACGAAGGGCAAAACGTTTAATTTAACAAATTTGTTATAACTTATTTGCATAATTTAAAAATGGCCGCTTGATTGTGTTTTCTTGAGTAATAAATATTCCAACGGAATTATTTTTGCATCATAAACCTGTTTAAGTGCCCGTAACCAACATATCACAAATTGAGAAAAACCTACGCACGAGAAAGTGGGTAATTTGCTTGTTTCGTTGTAGCTAATTTGCATAAATCCAAAACGGCGGCTTTTTCTGTTTCTGTGAAAAAAAATTGCCGAGAAAATCGAAACTACCAAAAACGCAACATGCGTAAGTAGTAACGCAACACGTTAGTAGTAGTATAGGGTCATTTTAAGCCTTGTTACTGCGTTCCCTTTGCATTCCCTTTGCGTTCCCCTCATTAGCTATGCTTAATCATGACGTCATTACCTATTTCTTTTGCGTTCCGTATGCGTTCCCTTTATTAATATGCATAAGTGCCTAGTCAACTACCTATTCCTTTTGTGTTATTCTGAAACAATAGAAACAATAGGTTTGCCCAAACTTGCCCGCTCTATCCCAACTCACTTCAAAACAAAACACAACTGACACAGATAACTTTACAGACAAATAGAGTAAAACAACATGCCTTGACCAGGACTCGAACCTGGGTTACTGCGGCCACAACACAGTGTCTTAACCATTAGACCATCAAAGCTGTGGATATTATAACCGAATGAAACTAATAAGAGGGTTCCGAAACATTCAAGTTTAGAAGCAAATAAATTGCACAGTATAACAAACCGCTTTTTACTTTACTAAGATCCGCAACATTCTCATTGCCGCTTCATCGCTAGACTATATCGATTTTCAGTTTCTCAGCCATCACCCACTTTAAGTTTTAATTTCTTTTCCGGTAGCTTCAATGTTCAAACTTTTAATTATGCGAACTTACACTGAACTAAATTTGCATGAAAAATTATCACCTCGGAAAAAATAAACAAAGCAACCAATTACATGCGTTACTAAAACAATAAAACCACACTTTATTAAGTTCAAACTATATTTATTGATAACAAACAATTTCATAATTATACAGACAATTTAAAAGCTTAGTTGGAAATTAAGGAACAGACAGAGTTTATTTATTCTTTTTCATCGGGTTTATACAAAGTACTCTTTGATTCCCTTGGTTTTCTGTATCTCACCGCACTGCAATCATCGCAACGAACAAGGGTCTCTTTCACGAGTTTAGTTTTGTCCAAAGGAATCTTGTGCTCGCATATGGGGCAAATCTTTTTATTATCATGCCAAAAGCATTTGGGACATTTCACGACTCCGGTTACATACACATTTGAACTCTCGCAATGATGACATGGGATTTGACTTTTTGCCTGAATTATTTCCCCGCTTTCAGAAGCGCTTTCCTCTTTTTCGTTGTCGGTTGAATTTCCTGCATCCTGTTCATCAATTTGAATTTCTTGGTCGCTCTCTTCAGACCCATCGGCCGGACTGTTCTCAGAAGCGCTTTCCTCTCCTTCGCTGTCGGTTGAATCTCCTTCATATGTCTCGTGGTCGGATTCTTTTTGTTCTTGATAGATCTTTTCTTTCTCTAAAAGATCGCTTAACAGTTTTTTATTCTTGATTAAACGCTTATCAATTCCCAACTCTGCGAGTCCATCTAAAAAGGTATTAAGCGCACGGGGTCGGGCTACATCATCGTTATGGGGAAGTAGCACATACTCAACCAGCTCTGCGATGTTTGTCACGGGTATTATGCGCTGATTTCGGAGTAATTGGCCTCTAGGTGCCCAAAACAGGATATCTTTGGAAGCGGCCATGCTATGCAACAAATCAGAAGCACGTTCTTTTGACACCGCTTTGGAAAGATTGCCTAAAACATCTTTAATTCTTGGCTCCTCGTTGTCTTTCTCGTCATCGTTGTCCTCATCGGAGGTTATAGTGTCTTCCATACCGCTCTCCATTTCTTCTTCATCCCAGTCTACTTTTCTCTTCATATCGATCCGTACTCGTTAAAGACAAGCTTGAAATGATCAGTGCAATGATGTATAGTTTCTTTTATAGCATGAAAACGCCCAAGCTTGTAACAACGGGGGCCAATAAGTCTTGTATAAAGCCACCACCCTCTTGTACAAGTATTTGTTTCTTTGTCTTGTAGGGAACGTTTTGCTCGGCCAGATTAATAAGAGCATCCTTATGACGGAGCAAAACACGCTTATTTGTTTCAGGACAGGGAATGTTTTCCTTAAGAACATTATAAAGAATATGTAACAAGGCGTGAACCTGTTGTGGAGAAGCTGTCCTTAAGAGAAATTGGCGCTGATGATCGGGACCAGTAGCTAAGAGCTGTAGAAAACCCCGGTTGTTCTTCACTACTTGAGACATAACTGTAGAATGAGCTAAGAATAGTGAGTTGTTTTCTTTTATCGTGGAATAGAAGGGAAAAAAAACAATAGAGTTGTGGTGGTGGTGAAAACAATAGAATTGAGGAGGAGGAGGAGGAGGAGGAGGATGCCAAAACAATAGATTTGAGAAGGAGGGGGAGGAGGAGGAGGAGGTAAAGACAATAGAATTGAGGAGGAGGAGGAAGAGGAGGCGAAAACAATAGATTTGAGGAGGAGGGGGAGGAGGAGGAGGTAAAGACAATAGAATTGAGGAGGAGGAGGAGGAGGAGGAGGAGGAGGAGGAGGAGGAGGAGGAGGAGGTGAAAACAATAGAATTGAGGAGGAGGGGGAGGAGGAGGAGGAGGAGGAGGAGGCGGCGAAAACAATAGAATCGAGGAGGAGGAGGAGGAGGAGGAGGAGGAGGTGAAAACAATAGGATCGAGGAGGAGCTAGCCTATATAAGTGAGTAACATTCGCCTCTTTCTCAGTTCACATTGAGCTTTCATTGAGTTGACATGAATTTGTCCTGTCCCGTTTGTGAGAAGACATTTAGCAGGAAAGATAATATGCAAAGACACATGACCAACAAACACACCAGTCCTACTTTCACTCCATTTAAAGCAATGCCGATTTCTACACAACAGTGTCAGCGGTTTCACTTCGAGCACCCTTTTACTTGTATGGTTGCAGGGATGACCGGTTCGGGGAAAACGTTTTGGGTTCAATCACTGTTACAACAGGCCTCAGACGTGATAAACCCACCACCCGAGAGGATTGTCTGGTGTTATTCCCAATGGCAGCCCGCGTACATTCAAATGCTAGTCACAATACCACAAATTGAATTTGTCAAGGGTATTCCTTCTGCGTTGGAACACGATTCCTATTTCGATGTCAACAAACGGAACTTAATCGTCTTTGACGATCAAATGATTGACGCCGGCAAAGACAAGCGAATAGTAAACCTTTTTACACGAGGTTCTCATCACCGCAACCTGAGTGTCATTTATATCGTACAGAATCTATTTCATCAGGGGAAGGAAAGCCGAAGTATCAGTTTAAACAGTCACTACTTGGTCCTTTTCAAGAATCCCAGAGACAAACTGCAAATTTTGACCCTAGCTAAGCAAATGTATCCTGGGCAAACGGCTTTCTTTATAAACCAGTACGAAGAGGCTGTACGAAGACCCTTTGGTTATCTCCTGGTGGATTTAAAAACAACCACACTAGATAATTGTAGACTGCGAACGAATGTACTAACCGGTGAAGAACAATTTAATCAAACAGCAGGGGTGGAAAACAATATTTCTCAGGAGCTACTAAAGTATCTCAGACAACAGAACCTTTCGACAGCTCCAGTTCTCTCAGCCATGCAGGGACTACAGGACAGAATGGACAACCTTCTCTCTCGTACAGACCTTGAGGAAAATGACAAAGCCAAACAGTACCTTGAGCTGCAAAACAGATATCTGACGTTTAAACATCAATTGAATGGAAGACCTCAACAGTCTGATGAAATGAAAAGAAGTTTTGCAAGTCATCCGAAAGATAATTTAACCACCATTATACAAGAACCCACAGCATTAACAGCGGTGACAACCTCTACACCCTTAAATCCATTTATCGCGACACCCTCTCCAGCGCCCACTATACAAGAAACTTCCGCAGTAACGCCACTACCTTTAAATCCAGTCGTTTTGACCCCGCCCCCCACAGTTCAAACACCCTCGCCAGCGCCGAAGCGCAAACGACCTCGAATCCAATTGATAAATTACTTAGACGATGGTGACGATAAACCTAAAAGGCGATCGCGGCGTTATAGATTTAGAGCTGAACCTTACAAGTATTCTAAGAATCAAGAGGATTAATTTCACCCGAAACGATGATTGCAGTGCGGTGAGACAGAAAACCAAGGGAATCAAAGAGTACTTTGTATAAACCCGATGAAAAAGAATAAATAAACTCTGTCTGTTCCTTAATTTCCAACTAAGCTTTTAAATTGTCTGTATAATTATGAAATTGTTTGTTATCAATAAATATAGTTTGAACTTAATAAAGTGTGGTTTTATTGTTTTAGTAACGCATGTAATTGGTTGCTTTGTTTATTTTTTCCGAGGTGATAATTTTTCATGCAAATTTAGTTCAGTGTAAGTTCGCATAATTAAAAGTTTGAACATTGAAGCTACCGGAAAAGAAATTAAAACTTAAAGTGGGTGATGGCTGAGAAACTGAAAATCGATATAGTCTAGCGATGAAGCGGCAATGAGAATGTTGCGGATCTTAGTAAAGTAAAAAGCGGTTTGTTATACTGTGCAATTTATTTGCTTCTAAACTTGAATGTTTCGGCACCCTCTTATTAGTTTCATTCGGTTATAATATCCACAGCTTTGATGGTCTAATGGTTAAGACACTGTGTTGTGGCCGCAGTAACCCAGGTTCGAGTCCTGGTCAAGGCATGTTGTTTTACTCTATTTGTCTGTAAAGTTATCTGTGTCAGTTGTGTTTTGTTTTGAAGTGAGTTGGGATAGAGCGGGCAAGTTTGGGCAAACCTATTGTTTCTATTGTTTCAGAATAACACAAAAGGAATAGGTAGTTGACTAGGCACTTATGCATATTAATAAAGGGAACGCATACGGAACGCAAAAGAAATAGGTAATGACGTCATGATTAAGCATAGCTAATGAGGGGAACGCAAAGGGAACGCAAAGGGAACGCAGTAACAAGGCTTAAAATGACCCTATACTACTACTCACGTTATCCTAAAAAAGACATCTTGGGGTATTTTACAAAATTCTGCTTTGAAAAACTGTTTAAAAACTTGGGTATGGCAATATTAACAGCACGGGTACTGCTGATTAATAGGTACAACAACTAACATTCCACCAACTCTGTTTATTCAATGTTTATCTTCGTCGTTGTCGCCCAGAGAAATCTTGGAGTGTGACTTGGTGCAGTTGACACCTTTGCACTCGCTACATGCAAATGAACAAGGTAGACCGAATTTCCTGCAACTCCGATTGTCGCATCCCTGCTTGCAGGTGCATCTGGCTATTGAAGCTCTTAAAGGGAAGGCATCTAAACGTACCTCTTGTTTCCCAACAGTTCAGCAGGCTGACTGCAAAACAAACAGTGTTCGCAGAAGTGAAACGTTGGTTCACTGACCAAAGATTGCGACTAAAATTCGATTCTTCGAACGTTTGATTTTTTGGCACGGTATATGTACTAATAAAGTTCTTGTTACAGTAGTTGCGTCTGCATTCTTGATGTACAGACTGTCCTCTGGACTGTCCTGAAGTGGTTCGGATGGTTTCGCCTCGTAATTCACTTGCATCGTTAATACCATCGCAGCCTTTTTGTCCAAGTGTAACTGTTTGTAGGCCGTTGTCCAATACATCCTTGCATATTACACAGTGGTCCATAGTGTCAGTTTTCTACCCGTTCTTTTCGAGTTCTTGACTCACTCATTACAATTCCTTGAAATAATAAATTTACACGAATTTACACGTGCGGTCCCTTTGTTTCCTAAGGCTTGGTTCCCACTAGCGACATAACAATCATAATCATAAACATAGTCATAATCATAACGTTGTTATGATCTAGTGGGAACACATACGAACAAACCGTCGACTTTAAATTTGACGCTCATCAAAGTTGGACGTCATCTTGGAATAACATGAACTGCAAATTACTGGAACTAGGACGTTCATTGGCCAAAATACAATGAATGAGCATACGTCATTATGATCACCACTATGAGCGCTAGATTTTACGTTCCCACTACGACATAAACATAATCACAGACATAATCATAATCATAAGAAAATGACCGATCATTTTCTTATGATTATGATTATGTCGATCCTAAGCGTCTTTATGATTATGTTTTTCGGCGTTCCCACTACGACATAAGCGACATAACGCTCCTTATGATTATGATTATGATCGTTATGTCGCTAGTGGGAACCAAGCCTTAGTACGTCTATTGTTTTGAGCTTTTTGTTTTGAACGCAGCCGTATCTGTTTACATACTACGCTTGGCAGCTATTTTGGATTTTAATGCAAATCTTTCAATCAGTAAACTAGCAATTTAGCCATTTTCCCCTGAATAGATTTTTCTCGATTTTTGATATGATCTTTCTGGGCATTAATGAGATTGTTCACCGTAAAAAATAATTCTGTTGCAATTTGTTCAAGGTTCCGAACCTTTTTCGCTAGATTGACTGGACTATAAGATATATCTTAACATATAACTTAAGAGAAAATTTAGGAGCTTCCTAAGATATGTCCTAAGTGCTATTCACGAACGATATCTTATGACCATCCTAAGGTTAGCGTAACTGACATGTAGCAGTCTCTAGTTTGCGGGCAGTTATCGATTAGTAAAAGTAAACCAATCAGAGATAGTTTGTATGGCGCGCTCTTATGAATAATAATTTATGAAAATTACATGAATGAATATTTTGTATTGCGTAAATTGTTGTTACAATGACAATACTAACCTTTATTTCATCTCGAATTTAAGATAGCAAAACTGATAATATCTTCGTTCATGGTCAGTAGCGAAAGCAACAAACAAATCCATCATTTTAAAATGGTCTACTTTGATATTTCTTGTACAGGGCTTATTTTCACGAAAAAAGGAAAAACAAGAGGCTCCAAGCAGCCTATACTCATGCGCATGCGTAAGAAAGTTTTACGATATATTTTACACATGCTAAGAAGATGTCCGATATGGAGAAGAGTTACTCCTTTCATTCAGTCATCGTTCCTGCAAACCACGTTGTTTACTATTGAATGTTATGTAAATGAAGACTGTACCACAACGAAGCCAGTGATTCGTCTACGTCTTATATACACCTAACGTGAACATTAGTAATGTAAGTAGGGTTGAAGGAGACGCTGTCGTGACACTTCAGTAACGCTGTTTTACCGGAAGTGACAGTAGCCGGAAGTCACTAAACAGGAAGTGTAAATGGCGAAGACATAACCGGAAGTGCACAATTTAAAATATGCGTGCATAAATTTGCATGCAAAATAGTGACACAAAAATAATAATATTAATAAATAAAAAAAAATTTAAAAAAATAATAATAATATTAATAAAAATAATAAAGAGGCTCCAAGCAGCCTTCACTCATGCGCATGCGTAAGAAAATTTTATGATATATTTGAAACATGATAAGATGTCCGACATGGAGAAGAGTTACTCCTTTCATTCAGTCATCGTTCCTGAAAACCACGTTGTTTACTGTTGAATGTTGTGGACATGAAAGCTGTACCACAATGAAGCCAGTGATTTTTCTAAGTCTTATATATACGAAACGTGAGCACAGTAGTGTATGTAGGGTTGTAGGAGATTCTGTCGTGACACCTAAGTAACGCTCTTTTACCGGAAGTGAGAATAGCCGGAAGTCACTAAACAGGAAGTGTAAATGGCAAAGACGTACGTCAACCGGAAGTGCACAATTTAAAATATGCGTACATAAATTTGCATGCAAAATCGTGACACAAAAAATAAAAATAATAAAAACAAGAGGCTGCAAGCAGCCTATACTCATGCGCATGCGTACGAAAGTTTTATGATATATTTTTAACATGATAAGATGTCCGATATGAAGAAGAGTTACTCCTTTCATTCAGTCATCGTTCCTGCAAACCACGTTCTTTACTATTGAATGTTTTGTAAATAAAGGCTGTACCACAATGAAGCCAGTGATTGTTCTGCGTCTTATATATACCTAACGTGAACATTAGTAATGTAAGTAGGGTTGTAGGAGATGCTGTCGTGACACTTTAGTAACGCTGTTTTACCGGAAGTGGGAGTAGCCGGAAGTCACTAAACAGGAAGCCTATGAACCGGAAGTGCCAATTTAAAATATGCGTGCATAAATTTGCATGCAAAATCGTGACACCAAAAAAAAACATAATAATAATAATAATAATAATAATAATAATAATAACAAGAGGCTCCTAGCAGCCTTTACTCATGCGCATGCGTAAGTTAGTTTTATGATATATTTTAAACATGATAAGAAGATGTCCGACATTGTGAAGAGTACTCTTTTCATTCAGTCATCGTTCCTGCAAACCACGTTGTTTACTATTGATTGTTTTGGAAATGAAGGCTGTACCACAATGAAGGGAATGATTCTTCTAAGTGTTATATATACCAAACATGAACATTGCTAATGTAAGTAGGGTTGTAGGAGACGCTGTCGTGACACTTGAGTAACGCTCTTTTACCGGAAGTGATAGTAGCCGGAAGTCACTAAACAGGAAGTGTAATGTCAAAGCAATAAACCGGAAGTGTACAATTTAAAATATGCGTGCATAAATTTGCATGCAAAATCGTGACACAAAAAATAAAAACAATAATAAAAACAAGAGGCTCCAAGCAGCCTTTACTCATGCGCATGCGTAAGAAAATTTTATGATATATTTTAAACATGATAAGAAGATGTCCGACATGGAAAAGAGTTTCTCCTTTCATTCAGTCATCGTTCCTGCAAACCACGTTGTTTACTATTGAATGTTGTGGACATGAAAGCTGTACCACAATGAAGCCAGTGATTGTTCTACGTCTTATATATACCTAACGTGAACATTAGTAATGTAGGTAGGGTTGTAGGAGATGCTGTCGTGACACTTCAGTAACGCTGTTTTACCGGAAGTGGGAGTAGCCGGAAGTCACTAAACAGGAAGTCTATGAACCGGAAGTGCCAATTTAAAATATGCGTGCATAAATTTGCATGCAAAATCGTGACACCAAAAAAAAAATAATAATAAAAAAAAAAGAAAAACAGAGCCCATTTTATAACTCATGCCGCTACGCGCATGAGTAATAAAAAAAGAAAAACAGAGCCCAGTTTATAACTCATGCCGCTACGCGCATGAGTAATAATAACAAGAAAAACGGAGCCGAAACCTTACCTCATGCCGCTTCGCGCATGAGTAACAAGAGGCTTCAAGCAGCCTATACTCTAATCTTTCTTAGGAAAGGAATATAATGCTTTGAAATGTTTATCTAATCGGTAACTATTGTGATACACAATAGTCACGCTTAAAATCGACGTAAAACTTGTCAACAATCGAATTTAGCCCCCGTCAAGACATGTTTTAATAAGATAGGAGGTCAATTTTGACCTCCTAAGTTTAGGAGAAAAATTAAGACAGGTCTTAAATTAGGTCTTCGTGAATACCAGTTAAGACGTGTCTTAAAAATTTAGGAGGTCCTAAGTTTAGGAGAATAAAATAAGACATGTCTTAAAATAGGAGGTCTTCGTGAATACCTGTTATCTCCTAAGTTATATCTCGGGAGGCTCTTTGGACTTGGGATACTTTCGTGAATACGGCCCCAGGTTTCCTTTTTCTTCTGATCATTCTGTTCTTCCATTGCTTACTATCCGCTTCCGTCATTTTTTATTTCCACCAGATTGTAAGGTTCTTGCAATTCCACTTACGATTCCGCTTACTTCGCTAGTAAGAACCAAGCTTTATTTTGCACTCATGTTGCTTAGCAGATTCTCCCTCCTCTTAACACTCTGTTTGAGCTGGCTGCGGTGAAGAGAGCTGGCACAGAGCAAGGGACATGTACATTCTACATACATGGGCAGGGAACAGTTCCTGCAGTTTTGCAGAATTTGAATTTTTTTTCCATTTCCACCATCTACCTGTCATCACACAAATACTGTTTTCTTCTGGTTCCTACCCTCTCTACTCCCAGGTTCCTGGTTGCACCCCTATTTTTGGCCACTCCCTGAAATACATTGTCTTTCAGGCTTTGGAAGAGTATAATTTAGTCGATTACACTATTGTAATGGCAGTTCAATCTCAGGAACTGAATACAAATCTACATGAATGCGACACTTAAAACTGAACAACAGTGACAAAATATCAAAATGTTTTAATATTGCATTGTGTATTACAAAACCTGAACCTTAAAATACTATAATGTCTCAATAATAAAATCCTCAAGAGTATATATTAAGTGAATGGGGTTAGTTTCTAGAGAAACTGTGGTGCTGCGTCGGTGGGGGTGAAGCACAAGAATTTGGTTTTATCGACTGAGTCGATAAGGTAAATTAGCCACCGTAAAAAGATTCGAGAAAACTTTCTCGAATCTTTTTACGGTGGCTAATTTACCTTATCGACTCAGTCGATAAAACCAAATTCTTGTATATATTAAGTGGTCTATTTAGCAATGTGCCTGACTTCATAATTTTTTTTTTCCTGGATGACTTGGCGATGGTGCCCATGTCATGCTTTACGTGCACATCATCCAGTTCTCTTTCATTTCACACAAATTTAAGGTCATTGTTTTCAAAACAAAATTTGCTATACTTGAACTCAAGCCCAGTCCATCCACTATTAAGTGTTCAAACTGGAACAAGACAACCCACTTGTGAAGCCGAAGCTGGCTACTTGTTTTGTTCACTCCACTTTGAGAGAAAAAAAAATCATTGATGGAGCTGATAACTATTACTTGGTACATGTGTACACAACAGCTTGTGCCAATGACAGTAAACCCAATGTCTGTATCAAAAGTTACAACTTCACTACATGTCTTCATAACAAATTATTGACTCTGGGAGTGAAAGGGTTGAAGAGGCTCTGGTCATTAATTTTATTTTCACCCCTTAAAAAGTATTCCAAATTGCAAATTAATCTAAAATGAAAATAATATTATACAGAGAGTTCCAGAATACATGCACATGTATGGCCACTCCAGACTGAGGTTTTATAACCTCTATAAATAAAAATTATAATAATAATAATTGTTTATTTATAATTTTAGTGGTGTACTCAGTGTTAATAATTATAATTCCATATCATCTGTCCCTTTCCTTGTCAAATTCTCATCAGTGTTAATAATAATTCCATGCAATTGTATGATAATTATGGTGCAAGTCTTTCATAGACCCATCCATCTGTCCCTTTTCTTGTCAAATTTTCGTCAAGAACTTCATGCTCTCCAGGTTTGCGGAACACAAACCTGTCATGGAGTCTGTTGGAATTCCCTTGCCAGAATTCCACTTGATCTGGGATTACTTTAAACCCACCCCTGAAAGAAAGAAAATGTGTGACATTCTTTATTTTTTAACATTTATTTTTTCAAAGACTTGATAAGCCTGACTGTGATAAAACATTACTGTCAATGAAATGAATAAGATTTTTCACTGGTCTCAGATAACCTGTGAAATACAGACAAACCCTGGCCACTTTATGAACACCTGCTTCGTATGGACACCCGTTTCATATGGACATCCACTTAGTAAGTACACCCACTTAGTAAGGACACCCGCTTGGTAGAGACACCCGCTTGGTAAGGACACCAGCCTAGTACGAGCACCTGCTTAGTACAGACACCTGCTTAGAACGGACACCCCACGATTGTGGACAGTTTTCTTTGTCTTGGCCGAAAGCACACATTTCCTCTCAAATTTGACCGCTTAATACAGACCCCCATTAGTCAATTTAATACAGACAATAGACAGTTTTTACCATCCAGACTAAAACACTCTTGTACAAAGTTAACCTCGCTCAAGGTCGAAACCTTACCATTTGCATATCTCTACAAAACTCAAAGAGAATGCCCTGTACTTCAAAAAGCATTGGCCAATTGATGTGTAATGTTAAGACCTACATATAGCATCGTGTGGGAGTACGTCGGAGAAAAGTCAAACGAAAAAAATTAAGTCTAGAAATGTAATTATGCATTCTTACATGTATATCTATACCCAACAATTATAATGGCCAACATCAACTTAAATAAAATTACATGACCCACCAATGCTCTGGCTTAGGAATTGGTTTCTCTTCATCAGCATATTCTTCCTTAAGTTGATTCTCCCTTTCTTCCAAAGCCTAGTAAATAAAAATGGAAAGGGGCATGTGAAAGCAAATTGGAGCAAAATACAAGACTTGTTATGTCCCAAGCTACAGGCTGCTGAGCCTTTATTTCAATTTGTAACATGCTCTTAATGTATGACTGGCCACTGTTCTAATGCATATGCAGAGTTTCATTAGAAACCAAGTTTGGCATTGTGTCATCACCCAAGTTATCTCGCTACTGCCAGTTTCTAACTAGTTGTACAATAAAAGATCAAAACAGAAAAAAAAAAATAAACTCAATTTGACAGTACTCTGTGCATTTTTGAGTGGTGGTGTGCCATTCAACCTTACACCAGACTACTAATGTTCAGCTGCATCTGACAAGCCTATCCCAGGCTAGACATCAACAACAGGGGCAGATCCAGGGGAGGCATTGAGGGGGTTGCACCCCCCCCCCCCCCCCCCCCCCCCCTTTGAGCACCAATTTTTTAAAAATTGTTTTCAGTCTTCTTGTCTCTCCCTTATGGCTCATAAAATAAAAGAATATTTTTTTTTTTTTATACGTAGTTGTTTCACTTCACAAATTGACAAGTTAGGTTTAAAAGATAATGTCTCAGGAATGCTGAAAATGGCATTTTAGAGGGTAAAATCAGAAATATTTTCCATGACAGGCCTGCCCTCGGACCCCCCATGGCACTCACCATCCACTCCCATGGCGAGGAAAGTTCTTAAGGTGTACGACCTCCCCTTTCAGAAATTCCTGGATCTGCCCCTGAAGAAACCCTTCCCTATCCTGGACTCTGGACGAAATTCTTCATACCACTGATCAGTTAGCCTGTTCCAGGCATTAAAATTGTGGGGCCAGAGAGTAGCTAAAAACTGGCATGGGAATGAGCAGTGAGTACCCCACTCCATCAGCACTCGCAATATTTTCCCTTTGCCCACTGCCAAGATCCTTCCCTTCCCACTTTCCAAACACCTGGAAAAGGCTACCAATTAGTTATCTGGCAATTGATACAAATGTACCATGGACCAAAACTCTCTCACTGATTTCTTAATAGCCTATCCAAAATTAAACTGTGTGAAAACCATATCCTTTATATCCCATCCCCCCTCCCCCCCCCCCCACCCCCTGCCAGGAGCATACCCTTATGGCCCTCAGCTGACTTTAACTGGACACAGGTACACACACTCTAGCAGTAGCCCTCTGTTAATATGGGACAAAACTGAATGGAATGTAAGTACATACTGCGCATGTACTGTACCTCTCTGCTAGCAATAACTGAGCTTTGGTTGCTGACTATTGCTCCAATTTGACTGGGCCGAGGACGCGAGTGAAAATAATCTTCACTTTCTTTTTCAGACAACTTTTCCACTTGACCTTCTATTCTCACCTAACAAAAGCATTTCAAGTTAAGTATAGGAAAATAGCCCAGCATATTAAAATGCATGTCATGTCAGACTTACTGTACCTGTAGTAACCTAGTAGCTCGTTTCACCCCAAGCTTCATAATTAATTTTTTGGAAATGTAAACTTGTGTAGCTTCACAACAATGAATTTCCAAAGCATTTAGAGTGGAAACAAACACCCATCATGCAAAAACAGTCACATGTAAATGCAAGAACATTTGTTCACAAAAGAGGCTTTGGTGGGGGTGAGATTTGAGTGGGTGATGTAATAATAAAATATGCAATAGGGCCAATAAAACCCAATTTAAAGGAATCCTGATTTTAATGAAAAATTTGTGCTTTTCAAGATCTCGCGAAGAATGTGTAGTTCCAGAAAAAATCCATACCCACCCCATGGAAGGTCATTGGAAATTCCTAGGGGGAGGGGGGTCTTTAAAGCTAACATTTTAGAAGAAAAGTATGAAGCTAAACTGGAATTTCCTAGGGGGACTGGGGGTGCTAAACAAAAAACCTTCCGTGGGTGGAGTATGGATATTTTCTGGAATTGCACAATGGTGTATAATTACATGTATTTAAGTCGCATGTACCTGTCGGTGCATTAAATGCCAGTAAAACAATAAGCAGGCATAAGGGTTTTCTTTCTGAAATAAAAAAATTGAAGTAACATATGGTATTAGCTGAACATGTTCATGTATATGGAACTGACCCTTCAGCAATGGACAGCTATGCTACAAGGGCACTTTTAAAGCATGTTAGATTAACACACTTGCATAAACAGATTTCTAATTAATGCATTTTTTTTGTGGTCGCTTATTTTTTAGCTGCACTGTATAGATCTTCAAAATGGGCATGGCACTTAGGTGAAGTTGCACAGGAATCACAGGAAGCCCACACCACAGGACCCCCACACCACAGGACCCCATAAGTTCAGGCGCTTTTGGAAAGGAAGCGACAGTGTTGCTTGCTAGTTCATCACATGGTTACCCCCAGCATTGTGTAGTTCCAGAAATAATCCATACCCACCCCATGGAAGGTCATTGGAAATTCCTAGGGGGAGGGGGGTCTTAAAAGGCAACATTTTAGAAGCAAAGTATGAAGCTAAACTGGAATTTCCTGGGGGGATGGGGGGTGCTAAACAAAAAACCGTCTGTGGGGGGAGTATGGATATTTTTTGGAACTGCACATTGACAGTACCCATTTGTGCACACGGGTGGAGAGAAATGATGTAAACCAAAGTTTCTTGGCTATGGAAACAACATGATAAGGTCCTAAAGAACAGGTCCTTCACAAATTGAATATACAATTGAGTACATGTACATAATGTGCAGTTCCAGAAAATATCCATACTTCCCCCACGGAAGGTTTTTTGTTCAGCACCCCCCATCCCCCCAGGAAATTCCAGTTTAGCTTCATACTTTGCTTCTAAAATGTTGGCTTTTAAGACCCCCTCCCCCTAGGAATTTCCAATGACCTTCCATGGGGTGGGTATGGATTTTTTTCTGGAACTACACAATAAAGTCGGGAAATCCATCAGCTTTGCTCCAGACTCTGCTTATTCTTACATGTATAATTATTATCAAAGTCTCATAAATCCTACGCGACTTTAGCCCAAAGCTCACAATTCAGCAAAGGGGACTGGTTTATTTGTGGTACTAGCCATAAAAAAATTATAATACATGTAATCAGAAACCCATAAGTGGGTTGAAACGTGTAACGTGCATTCACAGCTTCCGAATATTCATGTTTTGTATAGTACCATATTTGGAAACCCCTCGGTCCCTTGAGATTAGAAGCAAGTTGTTCTAGCGAACTGATTGGTTTATATTTTTTATCTTGATTTTCCAAAATAATATAGCTGTAACAACTTCTTAGCAAATTGAATAATCGGAAGCTTGTTTTGAAGCATACAAGAGACAGTTGCATGTTTCAACCCACTTATGGGTTTCTGATGTAATTCAATTTACCATTGATACATGTAGCAAGACTGGGAAACAATTCGCAGCAAAAGTGTTGCAGTTAATGCCTGCAGTTTATTGTCTCAGGGCTGTATTTTGCAACTCAGATTTTTAAACCACAGGTCTGAGCAAGTCTCCGATTTGACCATTCACTACCTCAATAAATAATATGTTGATACGATTTTTGAGTTTCAATTCTCATCAACTTAAATTGTTATTGATTAACCGAGACTTATTCACTCACCAATTGCTCTCCTTTTTTGCTGTCATAATTGGTAAAAAATGTGAATCCTGTGTTATCATAACCCTTCAGCAAAACAACTCTTGCTGTTGGTCGGCAGTCCCTACAGAAGAGCCATTAATTATCAGTACAAAGTAAACAAACTGACAATTTTCAGCAGAGAAATTTATACTTGCAATAATTCATTGACCATCACCAACTTATGAATAACGAATAACTAAATAGTGGCATTAACTTGACAGTAATACGTCTTCCATGCTAGTTTAAGAATGCAGCACAGTCTTTCTCAAGGCTATCCCAAGGGGGGGAGGGACGGGGGACAAACTCAGGGAAAAAAGGGACAAAACCAGCTGCAAACCTCTGCTCAAAATTTCAAAAAAGCAAACCTGAAGATTCAAAATGTGAACAAAAAAGGTTACATGCATATAAACTTACCAATTTTTCTAGGAAATCAAAGGGGTCTCTGCTCGTAAGGAATAAAACCCCTTAAAAATTCTTATATTTCTGTCTTTGAGGATTCCCGTTGTGAGCCTGGGTATCCTGTGGCATCCCACACACGCTCAATTTTTTTATCACTCGATTGCATAACATTTCCCCTTTTACAGCGTCATATCACCGACATTGTTCATGCATATACATGCTTGAAGGGTAAATCTCTAAAACATATACTCTTTTCAGTATTAGATTACATATCGACTAAACCGATCTAAAATTGCGAAATGTAAGCTTATCAAAATTTGCGGTTCGTCGGTAGCTTCACTCATAAGCTTATGCATAAGCTTAATTATTACAAGTGGTTTTTTTCTTCTTTACCACGACAATAGAACTAACCTTCCACATGTTGTAAGAACCATCGCATTTGCTTCCCCTATACCTTGAACCGTTGTAGCTTCTCTGAACCACCAATCGAACTGCATGAATGGCTCCCTTGCAACAAGACAGCTCTCATCGAACACAGGCGTATTGTAATCAATTCGCATCGCAGCGACATCCTCATTGCGAAGCATCACTGAAATTCCACTTCCAAAATGTCTGGTTACAGTTTTCTTCAGCAAATGTTTACTAACTCGCCAGAACGTGAATGACAACGCACTCATTTACTACCACTACACTGAGTTTCTACCACAAACGGAAGTACTTGTCGGTACTTCATGTAAGAACGGGGCATGCAAACAGAAGGTTTTTTGTAAGGCTGGAGGACGGGGTCGGGGACGGGAGGGGGCGATGTAGGGGGGAGGGAATGGGAAGCATAATTTTTTTGGCTGAGACTGAGCTTGGACTCAGATGTTCTTATGTTTTTGGCGAGTTGATTCTGAAACGTTAAACGTTCCTAGCACGGTCCGTAGAACAAATATTTTCATACAAGAGGGGTAGATCTTTCAAAGACATGCCTATTCAAAATCCTGACCCAACCCAACCCCCCAACTTCGGATAAGATCAAATGATAGCGAATTCAAATATGCCCTTGTAAGGCACTAAAACGAAAATCGAAAATGGCAAAATTTCTTATTGTGAGTGATATTGTCATATGTTTTCCTTCGTTTTAACATTGTTGTCTGTTAATTCGTGTTGAGTGGCACATAATAATACTTCATTACATTAATATAATAAGCTTAATAATATCTTAAACACTGATAGGAAGGCTTCTTATTCAGTACAATTTAATGGTTTTCATCATAATATATGACAACATCATCTTTGAACTGAAAGCTCTAAACTGCATGTGATCTCCTTTAATTTTAACACCAAAAATTGTGCAATCAAAAAGATAGATCACCGTGTTCGTTTAGGAGAAAACAAAGTGAGCCCTTTGAAGGAATTTTAAACAATTTTCGTACATTCTACCCTCGTACATTAAAGACACCAATCACGCACTCTAAATTTTCCGTGATTTCAGTTTTCCCAGCGAAAACAAATTAATTTTCACTATGGACATTACCTCTTTATATACCGTCATCCCCAATGACGAAGGACTTTTAGCACTAAAATATTTTTTCGACCAGCGCTCCATTCAAAACCCAAGCTCAGAAGCACTGCTCCGCTTAGCCGAATTAGTTTTGACACTTAACTGTTTTTCATTTTCCCAAAACTACTACAAACAAGTAAATGGAGTCGCCATGGGCACCAAAATGGGACCAAGCTATGCTAACCTTTTTGTAGACTACGTCGAAAAGAAATTTTTCGATCAGTACCAAGGAACCAAACCCGAACTCTACGGCCGCTACTTCGATGACTGCATTGGCGCTACCTCTTCCAGCATAGTTAATCGAGTTAAAGAAGAACTTAATCAGTTCATAACTTCTGTCAATACTTTTCATCCGGCTCTAAAATACACCTGGGAAATTTCTGAAACCTCTGTCGCTTTTCTTGACATCAATATTTCGATCAACGGCAACAGTTTATCCACAAGTGTGCACTACAAACCTACAGATTCGCACAGTTATCTGTTACATTCATCCTCACATCCATCACACGTTAAAAACGCCATTCCGTATTCTCAATTTCTCAGACTTCGACGTCTTTGTAGTGATGACTCCGATTTTTCCAACAAATCGGAAGAAATGTGCCAGTTTTTCAAGAAACGTGGGTACCCTGACTGACGTTGTTAAAACGGGCCAACAACGTGCACAACAGATCGACAGACAATCAGCACTACAAACATCACAGAAGGAAGAGAACGAGAGAATTCCATTCACCCTCACTTTCCACCCACACAATCACACAGTCAAAAGCATCATTTTAAAAAATTTCAAATTGCTCCAAAACGACCCCGAAACTGGCAGAATTTTTTCACAACCCCCACTAATTTCATTCAAACGTGACAAAAATATAGGCAACTTTCTAGTTACGAGTACACTGAAATCTGACGATGAACCGGGAACTTTTAAATGCGCACGCACACGATGCAACACTTGTCCTTTCATTCACAACGCCAACAAAATAACGGCACCTAAACGATCTATTAAAATCACTGATCGTTTTACATGCACCTCCGTAAATGTTATCTACTGCATAACATGTACTTTTTGCAAAAAGATATACATTGGCGAAACAGGGAGGAGACTGGGCGACCGTTTTCGAGAACATCTCCGAGACGTTGAAAAAAATGACAAAGATGCATCCAAACCAGTCGCGCGTCATTTCAATCTTGCTAACCATTCTAAGCAACACATGACAATCTGTGGCGTTTCCCTACACCAGGGCAACACAGAAAGCCGTAAAAACTTAGAACAAAAAATCATCTTTCGAATCGGCACTCTCAAACCCCACGGAATTAACGAACGCTTTTCATTCAACTAATTTACATTTGTTTTTCACGTCACAAAATTTCCACCAATGGCGGAGCTCCTCCTACTATATAAAACCACACACTACCCACAATCCCTTGATTCGCTCCGACGAAGGGCTAGCGCTCGAAACGTCAGCTTTCTCGAATCTTTTTACGGTGGCTAATTTACCTTATCGACTCAGTCGATAAAACCAAATTCTTGTCCTAAGACAATGTTTAGGACTTATAGTAAACCGTGTATTCTTTGGACTGGTTTCTCAACTTCATTCGTTTTAGAGCGTCTCTAAACACAAGCCGATTCTAAAGCTGTAAATGATGGGGTCATTAACAAGAGAATTGGCCAAATGTAACAAGACAGAAGGGTAAATAAGGGGTGTTGGGAGACACATGTAACACAAACTGTGAACAGAAAAAAGCCCCCCGGGGGGGGGGGGGTACTCCCTATAATGAGCTATACGGGGATGCTCCGCCCGAAAGGGGTACCTTTTTGAGGCTGGAGGTATATGAAAGGGTCGTGATTTCACGAGTTGAAGTATGTGAATGGGTAGGTATTTCACGAAAAATAGGAAAGGGTACCGAAAACACGCCGTTGAGGCGGTAAAAAAGGTCGGGAAAACTGCCATTTAAGTCTTATAAAAAGGGCTTTTCAAACTATATCAAACAGACGCACGTAAAAGCTATATGAAAGGGGTACCATTTTCATTGAAAGGTAAATGAAAGGGGTACCATTTTCAATAAGAGGTATATGAAAGCGGTACCTTTTCTGTCATAGACGGTATATGAAAGGGTAAGGGTTTGGGGTTTGAACCTCGGGGCGGAGCATCCCCGTACAAAACTTTGTTAAGTACCCCCCCCCCCCCCCGGAAAAAAGCACAGTGCTTGGAAGCCAAAAGCCAAGAGAGGCAGCTATCATTAGAAACAGAGTCCTGGAAAGTTTGGTACTGTGTTCCACATTGCTTTGTCTGCTTTCAGTATGATTCGTGTCCATAGCTGGACGAAGTCTGCAGTTGAGTCTTTTTCGGATTGTCAGATAAGAAACGCAGATCGTAACCAGACACGAAACGATGATACAGCAGTAAGCTACTGTCCAGTGTGTGAAACTCACGATTCTGTACACAGCTAGCAAAGCCATTGTACCCACGATCATTCCAAACAACCACACAAAAACGATGCTGTAGATGTAAGCATTGGTGCTTGTGACTCGATGCGAACCGGCCAAATCAAAGCGAACGCTCGTTCAAGAGAAATCAGATGGAGGCAAAATACGGACGTCGACGCAAACGTTGCTTGAAATGCAGTTGAAATATTTCCATAGTTGTTTTGTTCGTAAAACTGTAGTGAAATTGCAAATGTTCCTATCGCTATTGGCTCCGTGAAACCAACAAGCATGTCCGCCACAGCCAAGTTAATAAGCAGAAATGATATGCGTTTTAACTTATTTCGTTGAGACCAGAAAACATATACAGTAAAACTGTTGGCGATTAGAATGAAGAGTGATTCAAATGCAGCAATACTGCATAGCACGATGGCTGCTGCATGAGACATACTTTGTAGCAAGCAGTGATTGTAGTCGTTGTCCTAACCTAGCAGTAGCTGCCGTTAAACCCTTTTTCGCTTGTTGTAGTTATTTGAGCTTAGAGGCGGCCAAATTGGACAACTATATTCTCTATCATTAATCTCTATGCATCTTCCTTGGAAATAAAGTGTCAAATTAGCTCAAATTCTAGTAAGAGAGCTAAATTTGCTAAAGCAACGTTATCCAGCATCCACGCGATAGGATATAGAGGGCCAAATATTATTCCAATGTTACACCCACACGGAGAAAAAAAAAAAGAAATATAATTTTCGTTCAGATATCAATCTTTGAAACAAAAGATAGGAATAGAAATACAATTCACGAACATTTCCAATGTAAACAGAGGATAGTTAATCTAATATCATCTGCCTCAGGCTTCCGCATCACGTTCAGAATCAGAAACCCACTTTTTCAATGGTTTTCTAGTTTTTTGGGCTAATTATAACGCAGCTTTTATTATGTGATTTACAGTAAATTCTACAAAAAAGCAATTGTTTAGAAACAAATCAATTTCAACTGAGAAAGCAATCTGTCAGTACTATTCAGTGCTTGTCTTCTCATCCTTAAAGATAAACGAAAAAACTGAGAAGATAGATAATATCACTGAAGTGACTTTGTCAGCTGCCTTTTGATTGGCATTCTAATTCCCCAAATAAGGACTGAGTAGAGTTAAATTCAGGCGTGCAATTATAGCTATCCAATTACAAAAAGTTGTTGTTGTGTTATGTGTTATGTGTTATGTGTTATCAGCGGCTGTGTGATGTCTAATACCACTGCCATTGCAGTTTTAATCATTAATTTTAGAATTCTTTCCCATTTTTACCGGGAATTTTTGACCGTCTTCGTTTTTTGGTTTCACCGAAACAAGCTAAACGAACTTCCTTATTTCTTATCAACTTGGCTGTTGCCGATCTGCTTGTTGGACCCCACACAAATTGTAGTCAACGTCGCGTTCACACTATCTATTTCAACACCATTTCAAGCTACGTTATTGAGCGCATCCATGTTTTTTCTCTGAAACGAGCATTTGCTTTGATTTGACCGCTTCGCCATCGATGCACAAGCGTCAAAACTTACATCAACAGCGTTGTTTTTGTGTGGCTAACTGGAATATTATAACTTTTAATGTATCTGGTTTTCTTGTCGCGTATGGAATCTACGATCGCCTTTATTATGTATTGACCTGCTCCTTTATCGAGTCGTCTTATATTTGGTTGCGATCTGCGTGTCTTATCTGTCAATCCGAACACGACCTTACTACAGATGTCCTGCAATTGCCACAGCTGTTTATTGTGATTGATGCATCTACTTTCTTCTGGGTCCCAAGCCTTGTGTTTTACTGCATTAACTACGTAAAATTTGCTACCAGGATTTTTTCCGGTCATTTGTGAAACACATGTTCCATATTTTACATCTGACCAATTCTCTTGTCAACTAAATTATTTACTGTTTAAAAGGGCTATGTCTCCATTTTTAGTCACGGTTTCTTTAAAAGCCAAAAGACATCTTTATATCAGTGAAAACCAAAAAAAGAGTCCAGTTTTTTTTTTAATTATTCTGCTAGTGCTGTAAGGGAAATGTTTAAAACTATTGTACTCGGACAGAACCCACCTTTTTACAAAAAGACTGGTGGTCCCTTTATGTACCCCCTACCCCACCCAACAAAGATGGTCTCTTGGTATAGCCCCCTTTCTATCAGAAGTAGAAACTGAGAAAAAGATTGAAAGTTTCTTGTGCCGTTTTACTAGCAATGCAAGCTTCATGCACGTGGAATATTAAAGTCTTATCTCAAATTTTTAGGCTAGTAAATTTTGTCTATTAGGTTCATCAGATAAGTGGAATCTTGCATAGCCTCCCTACCCCCAACCCCCCTACCCCCTACCCCCTAATTATGACCACTTCCCTAAGAGTAAACTATTTGCCTTGGGTTGCCGCAGATAGACAGGACGAAAGTGGATTGCATCTTAAAAAACTTGGGCCACTTTTCCATGTTCGTCGCTTCTGTCTTGGAAAACTCGTTAACACTCGGATTATATTTCATTTTCTCTTCTAAAATTCACTTGATATCTTCCTCTTAGTGTTTTAAAAAGCATTTCGTGTACGACAAAGGTACTTGGTTTTAATTTAGAGCAGTTTGGACCCAAAAACCTCAAAATCGCCATAACAACAGCTCCTTGGATACAAAGGTATCCATCAGGCTTGGAAACCTTTTTTGTTCGAGTCTTCAAAATTAAAAGAACACCCCAAGGGGAACGATGAAATATGCTTTGTTCATTCTTCCTCTGTAATCCCCAGTATTCTGACATTTGATGAAAAACTGGGTTAATAAAATATTTAATATACAGACAGAAACGAGTTCCAAAGGTGTTAATACTTTTGTTTTCAAGTTTGAAATAATTATAATGAATCTTTCATATATACATTTTTCTTTCACTTGTTAGCTCAGTATGCCAAAACCTTTGCTTTATTAAAATTAAAATTTGGTCTTCAAAATATTATTGTCATTTCAATTCACTGCTGTGAATGGATAAACCAGCTCTTAATAAAACACTCCTGAAAATAGTGATGTGCAAAAAATACTCTTCCACCCTGGGTGCCAGAGGTAATTGTTTTCTTTTTATGAGGCCTATGACAGTTCAAATAAAATTGATATGAACTGCGAGAGAAAAATTAATTATCTTTGGTATACATTATCACATATTTATCATAACAAATTAAAGATGATATCTCAACTTTAAACCTAAGTCCGTTCCACAGCTAGCACGATTGCTTTAATTCAACTTCCCTCGCGGACTCTGTTATGGGTAATACCATTGCCATTGTAGTTTTGAGTGTTGCCATTCTAGAATCGCTTTTCGTTTTTACAGGGAATTTTTTCACCGTCTACGTTTTTTGGGTCACACGAAACAAACTAAAGCGAACTTCTTTTCTTCTTATCAACTTGGCTGTTGCAGATCTGCTAGTTGGACTCTTAGAAATAGCAGAGATCGGAACATTTACCCTTCCACTACAAACCGCACAAGGCAAAGTAAACCTGCAAACGAGTAAAAGAAATATTCCAGTTTGTCTTCAAGTTGCGTTTTCGAGTGTATCCATGTTCTTACTCGTGCTCGTTTCTCTGGAACGAGCGTTCGCTTTGATTTGGCCACTTCGCCATCGAGTAACAAGCATCAAAACTTACATCTACAGTGTTTTTATTGCGTGGCTAGCTGGAATCATTCTTGGTGTATTTAGTTCGCTAGCTGTATACGGAATCTTCGAAACCGCGCATTATGTAGCTGTTTACTCTGTCATCATCGTTTTATCTTTGGTTACGATCTGTGTGTCGTATCTGGCAATCCGAGCCAGACTCAATCATAAAGTTCCAGCTATCGACGCGGCACAAAACAGACAGAATGTCGAACGAAACACGAAGCTTTCCAAGACTATGTTTATTGTGATTGGAGCGTCTTCTGTCTTTTGGGTTCCAAGCCTTGTGTTTTTCTGGATTGATCATTTTTTTCGAGGATTGCCTGGGATTAGTAACTACATGTACATTTTCTCCACGTTACCTTTAACTAATTCTCTTGTCAACCCAATTATTTATAGTTTAAGAATGCCAGTGTTTAGAGAAACTTTAAAACGAATGACAAATAAACTAAGAATTCGAAAGAAATCTAAAAGTTATAGAGTTAATTGTGGAACCTTTAAAACGGAATCGGCAAAAGAAACGGCAATTGCTACTTATTTGTCCCCTGTAAATAATTGTAATCTTCCCGTTTTATGAAGCCCTCAAAAATACTCAGAAGAGGATCCACGATGTATTTGGTAATAAACAAATGAGTGTAAATAGTGTATTTCATGGATTCCGTTCATTTATAAACCAAAAATATACAGAACTCATTTATTATAGTAAAACCTTAAGTTTAATCATATTAAATATTCATAATCAAAAGCGGTTTTGTTCTTTCATACTGTCAGTTTTCTGTAAAGCAAATACCAGTATTGCTAAATATAGCTTTATGTTTTCGCAAAGCGGTTAATATTTTTGCTCAGAGAAGCCAAAAAGGGCCGTCGCATTTGCACTGTTCATTGATTAAGCCGGTATTTTTCTACTAAGGTCATCGACATTGTTCTGCTGCCCATTTCGCGCGGCCAACACAGTACGCAGTTGAGTTCCGGTTCTACGCATGAGTGGTTTCTGGTATAATAATACAATACAAACACAAGTACAAACGTGGTTTACACGCATGTGGACTGCACAATTCTTACTTACTTACTTACTTACTTACTTACTTACTTACTTACTTACTTACTTACTTACTTACTTACTTACTTACTTACTTACTCACTTTATATATGTTGTAGTTAATTTTTTATCTCAGGTAATTTTTATTTTTCCATTGTTTTTGGGTATGGTAATATATGCTAATGAATTTCAAACTGAAAGGAAAAACAAAAATTACCTGAGATAAAAAATTAACTACAACATATACTTTATTCGTCCCAAAAGGGCTTTTCAGAATAAAGAGTAAATTAAGTAGCTAATTAACAAGTAAATAGATAACTAATTGATAATTAATTCATCATTAATATATAAATTAAATTAATAAACTAAAAAATAACAAGAGAAAAAGGCAATTAAGTCTCTAAGAAAACTGAGATTAGACTCCTCTTCAGGCAACGTTTGAAGTCCTTTAGAGTCGATCGGTTTCAACTTATATTAAGAGCAGAGTCCAATGAGTTCCTGAAATAAAGTTCTTTGTCCTGTAGCAGTTCGATACAAAGGAATATTTAGCATCTAGCAGTTCCTCGTTGCACTCTTGGTGGTGGTAACTCTTGAAACATATTAAGAAAATAAAGAGGCTGGTGCACACCCAGTCATGCATTTAAAGGCCATTACTGCATGGCGATAATACAACTGCTGTCTTACAGGTAGCCATTTTAAATCTTTAAGGATAGGGGAAATATATGGTCGTATTTCCTTGAATTGCTGACGATGCGGGACGCAAAATTTTGTACGGCTTGGATCCTACTCAGGTTGTGCTCTGAGGTGTTGCTCCAAACATTAGAGACATCGCGTTACAAATTATCTTGTTTGCTTTCGACTGACAAATTCTTGCTTATTTTGAAACAAATCAACGGTGGACTATAGAGTAAGTATAGTATAGAGGGGGGACATTGGGGTTTGCGGTATTGCGGTATTGGGCAATTTTTCATGCGGTATTTCGGTAATTCTAATATAAATTTGCGGAATTCCGGTATTCCCTAAACCTGCGGGATTCCGTTTTTTAGCGTTTTGGTCGGTTTTCAAAATTATCCTCCAGTGCTTTACGACCCTTTTTGATCATTTTTCAGTTTCTTGTCGTCCTTGTCAAACTTGTCGTTTCGAAAACGCTTCGAAACAGCTCAAAGATCCTCTAATCCGTCACGCCGATTTGGCGATTTTTTTTCGATATTACCGTATTTGTCTATTTTTTTTGGCGGTATTGCGGTGTTTAGAACCCTCCAATGCATCCTCAGTATAGTCAGTGTGGACGATTTAGAGTATTTAGAGTATAGTATGTATGTATATCAACGGCCCGGTTGTAAAGCCTAAAGGACTACTTGTTTAATAAATTTTGATCGTCAAAATGCTATTGGTATGTCTTCGGTTAAATTCACTGCTGTCTTGTTAAACTATGTTGTGAATGGTGTGGCCAAATAACATACTCTTCTACTGTGGCCACCAGTTTTCCTTTTGATTAATTGTTTTTCTAGGCCGTGGGAACGCTTCTATCGAGCTCCGCGGTTGCTTCAGATGCGGGAAACCCGGTCACTGGGCCAGAGACTGTCGATCGACAAGTTGGCCGACAAACAGTGCCCAGTATTACTCCAGCTACAACCATCAACCCGGTTTATCATACAACAAACCATCTGGACCCCACCCTTTTAGTGGATCATTAAGTATCAAGCGTTTGGGGGGTAAAATTTGACGCAAGTAGAAGAGTTTGGCGTGATATATGAGCAGGAGGCTGGCCAATCAGTTAGTATAAAGGGTAATTTAAGGAAGAATTTGAAGTTTTGGAAGCTCATAGGTGCGCCTCATTTCATACTGACAACTATTGAGTACGGTTATAAGCTGCCTTTTATTCGTATTCCAACCAGTATTAGATTAAGAAACAATGCGTCCGCTAGTTTGCATGCTGAATTCGTCAGCGAATCCATTAGCGAGCTCCTGAGCTATGGTCGTATAATCCGAGTTACGCATCAACCTTTTGTGGTTAACCCCTTGTCAGTTTCAATTCAATATACTCGCGCGAAGAAGAGGTTAATCCTAGACTTGCGTCATATTAACGAATGTTTAATCAAACTTAGGATCTAATATGAGGATTGGAAAGTAGCCATGAACTATTTTACAAAAGACGCTTTAAGATTAAAGAAACAATGAAAGAAAAAATTAAGAAACAATGCGTCCGCTAGTTTGCATGTTGAATTCGTCAGCGAATCCATTAGAGAGCTCCTGAGCTATGGTCGTATAATCCGAGTTACGCATCAACCTTTTGTGGTTAACCCCTTGTCAGTTTCAATTCAATATAACGTGAAGAAGAGGTTAATCCTAGACTTAAGCTTGCGTCATATTAACGAATGTTTACTCAAACTTAGGATCTAATATGAGGATTGGAAAGTAGCCATGAATTATTTTACAAAAGACGCTTTAATGTTTTCTTTTGACCTCAAAAGCGGGTACCATCACGTCGACATTTCGCCTGAGCATCAGACATTTCTGGGGTTCTCTTGGAGAGATGGGCATTCCAAATGTTAAAATTGGTACGTTTTCACAGTACTACCTTTTGGATTGTCAACAGCCCCTCATATATTTACCAAACTGTTAAAACCGCTCGAGAAGCACTGGCGTTTGCAGAATATTAACATTGCGATTTTTCTAGACGACGGCTGGGGAATAGTCCAAGATAGGGAATTATGTATACTTACTACGCAAGCTGTCAAAGAAGATTTGAAAAAAAGCTGGTTTCCTTGTTAATGACGAAAAATCAGTGTGGGACCCTACCCAGAAATTAGAGTGGCTCGGTATCATTTGGAATTCGATTTTGGGTAGTTTACATATCGTCGATAGCAGAATAAGCAAACTAAGCAAAGCCATAGATTACATCACAGAGGCAGGCTTAAAGATCTCTGCTAGAACGCTAGCTTCATTACGGGACAAATTATTTCTACTGGCCCTGTTGTGGGTAATATTGCCAGGATTATGACCAGGTATTGCATAATGTCCACCATATGTGCGGATACATGGGATTCAGCATTTTCTCTTGATAATTACTGTATAGAGGAAATATTATTTTGGAAAAATAACCTGGAAAACATTAACAGCAGAAATTGTTTTGTCAACAAATCCCCAACTGTTATTTCATATATTCAGACGCTAGCGCCACCGGCTGCGGTGCTTACATTAGCCTTAACAATGAGTTTGTTTGTCATAAAATGTGGACAGAGGATGAGAAGCTGCGGAGCTCTACATGGAGGGAGTTGCAAACTGTTGAATTTGCTCTACATTCATTCGCGAAAATTCTGACGGACTCTCACGTGAAGTGGTTTACGGATAACCAATCGGTTGTCAAAATTGTAGAAGTGGGGAGTATGAAATTGGATTTGCATTTAACGGCGAAAAATATTTTTAGTACCTGTATTAAATTTAACATCTATTTGGACATCCAATGCATTCCCCGTACAGAAAATCAGCAAGCTGATTTTTTAAGTCGTTTGATTGATAGTATTATTGTACCTACCACGATGAATAACAACAACCTTTTCCAGATGCATCCATGTTTGTTATCGTAGATATTTCTTTGAAATGAGCATTTGCTTCGAATTAGTGGCTTCACCAAAACACGAATTCTCCAAGACTGTTTATTGTCCATTCCTTTTCGAATGCCAAGCCTTGGATTGTTTAACACAAATGTCATGTCTCCAAAACTGTTTCCTGGGCTTGTGAGCTACATTTTTACCAAGTTGCATCTGACCAATTCTCTTGTCAACCCAATTACTTATAGTTTAGCAATTCCTGTCCTTAGAAAACTTTTAAAACGATTGAAAAAATAAGCTGAGCGATCTAAAAATTACACAGTTAACGACGAAGCCTGAAAAATGCTTCTCAGTTGCTCAATACCTTTAAAAAGAAAACCTCAAAAGCGAAGATTTCTATTTTTTTTGTTAACAAGAGTTCTAAGAGAAGTGAAACTTGGCTTTTACTGTATGGGTTGTACTGTAGCTTGTCCATGATCGAAGATTCACAATAAAAATTAAGTTAATGAGTGATGCACCGCTTTTACTGCAACTCAGGAGAGGACCCACAGTGAATATTTTTAAAAGTACGTCGTGGTGCTGACTCATCAGTGGTCAGAAATTCAATTCAGGGAAAGTCCCTTCATTAAAGATTTATTAACTGATTGATGGAAGACTCTTCTAGGGTCGTTTGTTGCTGTCAATATTCTGTAAAGTAAATATTGCTAAAGTGTGTGTGCTAACTGTATATAAGGTCACATTTGATAAATAAAAAAAAGAAATGAACTATATTAGAAACCGAGTTTGTGAATTAGGGTTTTCCGATTTAGCGGAAAATTCACTTAAATGGAACACATTATTACGCCTATTGGAAAAATGTAATCGAACCCACTTTGGTTTAAATGCCCATTTATCTGTTCGGCTTGTTTCATAACAGTGAGCCCAGACAAATTGCATAAGTTACTCCAAAAGAATGAAAATATAAAACCACGTGATCTAATTTAACCTCGATCAAACTTTGCTAAAAACTCAGTTTCCGTGTTTCGTGAAGACCATCCAGGGTGCATAAGCATCCAGTTAGTTCATTGATGCAAATAGTATTAGACTACGAGTAATCTCTTATCTTTTTCACAGCTAGCGGTTGTTGGCGAAACACAAGTGCGCGCGAAAGTCGTCACCATCGAGAAGATGGGACGCTAGGAGAAATTAATCGGCCTTGTTTCTTCTGCTCCAGTATCCCTTAGAAATATAAGATTCTACAAGTTAAGCCAAACATTGGGTCTGATCGACAGAGGTTAACACGTTTCCTGCCGTATTAATCCTATTCGGACTGGGATTTTGTTGACCTTCTGGGACCAGGGGGCTCCTAAAGCCCTACTATCTGAATCCGCAAATACGAATGCTACAGCAATGAAACTTTGAGGGTGCATAGTATGTCCGAAATTGTTGAAGGTGCGGCAAGCAAGACTGTCGGTATGTGTGATTTTCACCAGTGGAATTTAAAGGTGCGAAGAAAAAGTAAAAAAATATTCCTACACTTCACAAGGGATAGAGTTCACGTACACGAAAAATAATTAAAAACAATAAAAGAATAATTAATAAACCCAGCTGTAAAAACTATGACGTTTGCCGACGTTTGTGGCAAGCTTTTGCGTCATAGATCATTTTTGTTTGTGTAATATAGAAGCCGCCTCCATGCAGTAACTAGTTTGGTATGGCCCTGTCACACCATTGCGCATCGTACAAGCGTATGCCAGCGTATGAAAAATATCAGTCATATGCTCGTATACGCTGACATACGCTAGGGCTAAGTTAGGCATAGGCTATATACGTTTCAAGCACGGTCACATACGGTGGCAAACACCGGAATACGGCGAGGTAAAATATTTTTTTAAGCACGCTTAAAAAATTTGTGCGTATTCGGACGTATGGTTTATAAGCTAAGCATACGCTAGGTATGCGCTGAATACGCGAGAGTTACGGTGGAGTTACGTTACTCATGGGTCAAGTACGCTGGTCAAACGCTGTATTTCAAGGGCATTTTGTGCGGATGAAAATTATTATGAATTTCATACGCAACTCATACGTATGTGTATGTCACATACTCGTACATATGTGACATATGTACGTATGTGACAGGGCCTGTATACTTTGGATACTCTGCCGCCTGCTCCAACTTTTTCTCCAGGATTTAAATATTTTTACTGTCATTTTTTGTACTAGCAAACGATCTTTTGGATACTGATATTGATGAAATTCTTCCAATTTTCTTGTCCCAGTAACATATGCTGCCCGTTTTAGGAGCCCCTTTATGTGTTTTTCTTGCTAGTACGTGGACTTAAAGTACTATTACACGCGTCCATAACTATTAACCAATGTACGAACTTACTAACGTACTAATTACGAAGAAACATAAAATTCTAACTTATTAACGTACTAAAGTACTAACTTGTAAGGGAATTGTAGCCAAGATAAATATTGACTTTTACGAACGTACTGCGTACTGATAGGGTAAGTGCCGTAAGTACTATAAACTTGAATTGTACGAACACTACAAGTGCCGTATGATGAACCAATGTACGAACGTACTTTTTTAATAATTACGAACGATATGACTTGTATAATATGTCTTGTACGAACGTACTTATTATGAACGTGTGCGAACGTACTATAGGGTAAGTGCCGTACGTACTATAAACCTTAATTAGTTGTATATTTAATTGTATATTAGTATTTTCTTAACGTAGTTTAGCATTTATTATAGGAGTTTTGTAATTTTTAAGTCTTAACTTTTTCTAGTAGGTTTAATGTGCACGGCTCTTTGGAAGACCACTTTTTAGTGATAAGGACTCCGTGAATAAATAAAGTTATTATTATTATTATTATTATTATTATTATTATTATTATTATTGTACGAACACTACAAGTGCCGTATTATGAACCAATGTACGAACGTACTAATTATGAACGTGTGCGAACGTACTATAGGGTAAGTGCCGTACGTACTATAAACCTGAAATGTACGAACACTACAACCGTATAATGAACCAATGTACGAACGTACTAATTATGAACGTGTGCGAACGTATTTTAGGGTGAGTGCCGTACGTACTATATACCAAGTATATACTTGAATTATACTAATTATAAACTAAGGTAATTGCACAAGTGCTGTATGATAACCCAATGTAAGAACGCAATAGCAAGTCCGTACCTTCCTTCGCGTACCAGTTTAAGGTACTAATACGTACTAATACTGAGTTAATTGCACAAGTACCGCACGAAGAAATGAACGAACTATACGATGAATGTTGACTTGTACGAACGTCCCAGCATTACGAACACAAAACTTCTAACGATTTTCAAACAAGCTTCGAGCTCATCCATTTGTCCAATCTAGTTTGTTTGGGCGTGCTCTTTGGAAAAAAATTACTTTTCTCTTGCGAGAGTTTTGTATTAGCTCTGGGTAGCGGAAACGACGCAGCTGAAGTTTTAGCGGTCGAAACTCGCGTTTCGCGCGCGACTGTATATCCTCCTTCTCGCTCGGGGCCGGGGCCGGGGCCGGGGCCGGGGTAGGGGTCGGGGTCGGGGCCGGGGCCGGGGCCGGGGCCGGGGCCGGGGCCGGGGCCGGGGCCGGGGCCGGGGCCGGGGCCGGGGCCGGGGCCGGGGCCGGGGTCGGGGCCGGGGCCGGGGCCGGGGTCGGGGTCGGGGCCGGGGCCGGGGCCGGGGCCGGGGCCGGGGTCGGGGCCGGGGCCGGGGTCGGGGTCGGGGTCGGGGTCGGGGCCGGGGCCGGGGCCGGGGCCGGGGCCGAGGCCGGGGCCGGGGCTGGGGCCGGGGCCGGGGTCGGGGTCGGGGTCGGGACCGGGGTCGGGGTCGGGGTCGGGGTCGGGGTCGGGGTCGGGGTCGGGGTCGGGGTCGGGGTCGGGGTCGGGGTCGGGGTCGGGGTCGGGGTCGGGGTCGGGGCCGGGGTCGGGGCCGGGGCCGGGGCCGTGGTCGGGGCCGGGGCCGGGATCGGGGCCGGGGTCGGGGCCGCTTCAATAACCAAATTCGAGATATATATATATTATTTACCGGCCGGGAGGTCCGTATAGGAAAAAACTGTGCCAGAGGTCTCGAGTACGGCCCGAGGCCGCAGGCAGAGGGCCGTACTCGAGACCGAGGGCACAGTTTTTTCCTATACGGACCGACCAAGGCCGGTAAATAACTTATTTATTTTTTTCCTACTTCAATTCTGTGATTTGCCGAGAAAATCTTGATATACTTGTAAGTAATTTCTTTACGCGCCGCGTAAAGCAAAACTGACACAACGCGTGCAAAGTAACTCGGTAATCTTCACAACTTTTTCATTCAGAAACAAAAAAACTTACTTTACAAAGTGAACTAATTTCTATCAGTTTATTTCTCTCAGTAGAATAAACGGCTGTTTTGTTTGTCTGCGGTGAGGATCGAGAAATGTTCTAGCCTACAGCGTGCCGTGGAAAGCCGTGGAAAGCCGTGGAAAACTGAAGATTAACTTTAAAAACTTTTCAAATTTTTCTACACGTAATTCATTCATAGCAGTGCGAAAGCTTAAACTGAGCTATTCTTATTTAAAAATCATATCTTCTTGAATGAAAAATTACAGAATTTAGATAAAAGAAGGCAAAAACTGTGGAATATAAGCATACTAACCGAGCAATGTAGTGAAAGTACGAATTATCTCGTAAAATCCGATCGCGAAAATGCGTATAAATTAACTGAAAACAAGCCAGTACAAAACTAGAATGAAATTTCACAGAATCTCGATTAGAAGAAAAAACAAAACCGGAAAAATAAGAACACTTAAATCAAATGCAGTCAAAACCTTTGTAAACAAGCGCTACATTGTCTAATCACTGATATTTTAAGCCACAAACTGTGTCGCTTTGTAAAAAACAACAACAAACGCCGAACAAACTATAAAATCAACAAATCATAAAATCCAAACTTGTACTCGCCTTTTCGAGGAATAACATTGGCTTTTGATTTTAAGGCTGATTTCTCTATCCACTTAATTTAATCTCTTTCTTCATTGCGTCTTTTTGGTACCTCGTTGAAGCGTTAAGAGCTTTAGCGTGTTTTCGGATCTTTGTCAGCCAATGTCAGCCATGCATGGTGAAACTTTGCAGGTTTTCTTCATTGTTTTCTTCATTTGTGTCGTTAAATATTTTATCTAGCTAATAAAAATAAAAAGAAGCTATGTTGACTATTTTGTACTAAAAATGTCTTGGATATTTTCTGTCAGTTTGAAACGAGCCATTCAAATGCAACTAATTGAAGCGCGCGCAAGGTAGGTGTCCAATTACAGCTATCCAATTACAACTTTTTTGTAATTGGACAGCTGTAATTGGACACCCACGTGACCGCGCGCCAATTACGTGAAAACTAGGCGCGCGGATGACAAATTACAATCGGGAATTTTGTTATTGATACGATTAATGGCATGATAGCACTTGATTTAAACTTTCCTCAACGCCGCAGCTCTAGTTTTAAAAATGAGTACAAGGGCTAGTCATCATTTGTAATGTGTTTTTTTTCTTTTTACATATATACCCAAAATTTCACCGTTACTGGTGGTCTCTTGACCCAATATTTTTGCTGTGTCCTGTCGAACTTGTCACAGTTTTGTCTGGGAATGGAGTATTGAGATTAAAGACCATACCGGTTGTGATTTAATTGAATAGATTGATCGCTTGCTTATTGAGAAAAAAGTTGTTCTTTGGGCCTGTCTTGGTTGACAAGAACATTAAGAAAATAAATGCAAGCCATTTGCTCTACATTTGATCTGTCTCAAATTTGTCTACTCCCCCTGCTATAAATTCCAGGACAACACATTAAAAAACTGATTCAATGATCCGATAGACAAAAGGCGTGCCCTGGTTCAGAGGTACGAAAAATATGAGAAAAAAATGGGTCAGAGAATAGAAACTGAGTTGTTTTTGAATCGAAAATTTCAACGTGTTAATAGTCCTTTTTGTCGGCGTGCAATAGATAGGCTGAGCCTAACAGCGTAGCACTTTGAACAAGCTTAACTAAGGTGAAACAAGGTGAAAGGTCGGAAGCACAAGAATTAAGATTGACGACCGGGCTATTTTTCAATTTTACAATTCTCAAAAACAGTATTACCCGACCGTCTGCACGGTACATTTAGACCGTACAAAAGTTCACAAAAACAACTTTTCTCTGTGTAGAATTAGTACGACTACTTTCCGAATAAAATACAGTTTTTGTTTGTCAGAAATTGCCCGAGAAACTGATTTGGAAATCAAAATTGCAAAAATACACAAACATATTTGCATAAGGCGACGCGAGTGAAGACAGAAAATCTAAGTCGTGTTTTGTTTACATAAAATCGCTTTTCAATTCAATTCAATTCTATTCAATTAACTTTATTTAAACACGGTAAAACGGCTCAGTAAAACTATTTTTTAGACATGAAGTGCACTTAAATATAATCTAATCTAAATGATAACAAAAATATATATAATATATATATAGTGGCAAAAACTGTTACACTATACTGGTTTAAATAATACTAATAAGATTAATAATAATAAAAAACACTATCTTACATCATAATATCCTCTATAAACACATAAAAATTACAATCATAGATGTTATAGAACCAGATTCTATTTTTGTTCGAGAGCTCTTTTGTAAGCGGTTAGACTACTGAGTTCTCGTATTTCATTGGGAAGCTCATTCCAGGCAATGGCACCACGATAGGAAAAAGATCGTTTCATGAAATTAGTTTTAGGCTTAGGTAGTTGCAGGTCAAATTTACTGCCTCTAAGATTGTAGTTATGTACCTCCGAGGTCAGTTTAAATAAATTTTGTAAATAGTCTGGTGCTATCTTATGAAAGACTTTGAACATCATAATCTATGTATGTAATGAATGAACAAAGACATAAAAACGGACAACACAATCTTCTTTTATTCAAATCTCCATTAGTTTATGTTTAAAAGCAAAACACACCATTTATAGCGCATCAAGGCAGAGCTGTCCTCGATGAAATTCAAGATAACAACACGACTTAATTTGAGCACGTTTCATAAATATGTCTCCAAAACTTAAGCGGAACACAAAGGAAAAGTCAATCAAAAATTGACATCAACATAAATTCCCATCGAAAAATGTGATTTATTTTACCTTTAAGTCACCTAACCATTACCTTTCACCTTGAACTTATATGATCTTGGTATGATTGTCATATTTGGTAACACAAAAAAATTCACAAATTTAAGTGCGAACAGGATAACGAAAACGAAAATTTGGTGATTACAAAATTTTCCATTTTTTTGCAAACGCCAAACTACATTTTTCGTTGTAGTGCGAACAGGGCCTAATATCGTCACCTCGTAGTACGATGTTACGTTCGTACGCTAGTACGTTAGTACGTTCATACGGAAATAGTAATGTAGTTAGCACGATAATACGATCGTACGTTAGTAATAGCGTCACCTCATAGTACGATGTTACGTTCGTACGTTCGTACGCTAGTACGTTAATACGTTCATACGAAAATAGTCATGTAGTTTTCACGATTATAATATAGGCTCAGAAATTTGGGACATTTGATTGGCTGATGACAGAACTATTCTGAAGTAATAGTGGTATTTCAAAGTATTTCAGCAATGACGCAGTGGTATAACACGGTTGCTATGACTACCAAGCGACGTGTTTACATTTTTTTTGTCTTTTCAAAAAAAAATGGCGGACAGATTTCCTGAAGTTTCGAGTGACGAAATTGAACAACTGGCTAAAAAAGCGAAAAACAAAAATACGACAAAAACCACAAATACGTGGGTCAATGTGTGGAAAACGTGGGCTAAAAGCAAGGGCCGAGAAGACGACATTTTGAAGTACGAAGCCCAAGAACTGGACGCGGCTCTCGCTGTTTTCTTTGCTGAAGTGCGATAAAACGATAGCTCTGAATATGAGCCTGGCAGCCTACGAGTTATGCTGTCGGCCCTAGATAGACATCTCAGGGAAAACGAGATCAAACATTGCATAGCGAAGGATCGAGATTTTGTGAAATGCAGACAAGTTCTTGAAGGAAAAGCGAGAGGACTTCGCGAACAGGGCTTCGGGAAAAGGCCAAATGCAACAAAAGCGCTCACCTTTGAAGACGAAGAACAACTGTGGCAGAAGCGTGTCCTGGGTGACCACAGCCCAAAAGCTCTTCTTTGAACCACTTTCACAACTACCAGGTGACAATAAAGTACAGCGCCGGAGCCGATGCCACCGTTGGAATTGTACAGAAAAACAGTTAAATACGAAGTGAAATAAGCTCTAGTTTCAGCCCTTTCTTTGATTCTCCGTTTTGACACGCAAATTCACATGTATTACGGTTCATTTTTGGCGGTAGAAAGGCTGTAAAAACTTTTAGAGACGACTTTCAACTTCTTTCCCTCGGCAAACTAAATTTAGCTCTGTTTTTGACAAGAACAGTACGCAACCGTGAAGCGCTGTCATTCATTCAATGTGAAAATAATGTTCCCACTATATGGCGCGGTGTTCATTTGACCGTAACGAAATAAAAGAATTTCTGAGCCTATTTTATAAACAAATAATTGGATGAGTTGTACGTGATATTTTGGTAATAATACCGCTCGTAATATTTCAAAATTGTCCAAAATATCACTCGCCGAAGCGGCTCGTGATATTTTGGACAATTTTGAAATATTACTTGCGGTATTATTAACAAATATCACTACAACTCATCCTAGTACCTATACTAATACGATCGTACGTTAGTAATATCGTCACCTCATAGTACGATGTTACCGGTTCGTACGCTAGTACGTTAATACGTTCATACGGAAATAGTCATGCAGTTAGCACGATAATACGATCGTACGTTAGTAATATCGTCACCTCATAGTACGATGTTACGTTCGTACGCTAGTACATTAATACGTTCATACGGAAATAGTCATGTAGTTAGCACGATAATACGATCGTACGTTAGTAATATCGTCACCTCATAGACCTCATAGTACGATGTTACGGTCCGTAAGCTAGCACGTTAATACGTTCATAGGGCACTTTTATTGTTGTATGAAACTCCGTTAGTATGTTCGTACCTTTCGAACGACACTTTCCTTTTTGCATTCAACTTATCCACAGAACTGACATTCAGTGATTTTTACTTCGGCAGATGTTTTTGCACCACGCTTCAAAGAAGAATATATTGAAATTTCGTCTTACAGTGCGTCCAACTGACACTTTTTATTAGTAATTAAAAAGATTTCCATCTAGCAACCAAGTACGTTGTTCAGGCGTACTAAGTAAAAAAAAAACAGAATCTCATTCCTAAAATGGGCACGGTATAGCATCACACGTTTCTAGTACTGCTGCTCATGTTAGCTTTGTTGGGTGATTTTTCCGGGACAGGATTTATTTTCTTTACTTTAAAGCAAATGAATTAGAAAATAAAGTTTATTGTATTCCATCATGAGACATTCTATTGGCTGCAAGGTGTTATGTAGTCAAATTTAATTTACTCGTAGATAATGAATAACAATCGAAATTGCATTTTGCAAAATGACATCCAATTAAAGATTAAGGCGGAAAAAGTCTTTCCATTTCCGCTTAATCGGAAAACCCTAATATTGAATTTCCGTTTATGCTTTCTTTAAATACAATTTTTAAAAGGGTCATATTTGCACGAAAACATCCTTTCATTTTCCGTACGTCGGGCGAAAGCCCTTGTCTTATTTGTAATTAGATTGATCGTCATTTCAACGACTATACACTACTTATAAAACCTATGTCACAAACGTTAAGGCCCTATGAAAATACAATGCTACCATAGGTCCCCGGCTCACCACACCGTTCCACAACATGATTATTTCATATCTTCTCTCTTCTTCCAGAGAGTATTGCACATTAAAAGTCACCGGGACAAGATTGTACTGATTTTGTTTAGCACAGCGTGAAACACAACTGCAGGAAATCCAAATCCTGTGTCAGTCTATGTTATGTCAAAAACAGTTACCAATTCAGTTTTGTGCGTGTCCACGTTACAATCTCTCATCATATTTGTTGGCAATACGTTCACCGTATTTGTCTTTTGGATTCACCGAAACAAACTAAAGCGAACATCCTTTCTTCTTATCAACTTGGCTGTTACTGATCTGCTTGTTGGACTCACACAAACTGTAGTCAACGTCGCATTCACACTACCACGAAAAATAAACAAACCTAGAGTGAACGAAACAAGTCATACATCTATTTCAACTCCATTTCAAGCTGTGTTTTTGGGGGTATCCATGTTTTTTCTCGCACTCATTTCTTTGGAACGAGCATTCGCTTTGATCTGGCCGCTTCGCCATCGAGCCACAAGCATCAAAACTTACATCAACAGCGTTGTATTTGTGTGGCTATTTGGAATTATGACTGTGGGTGTAACGGGTTTACTGAATGCGTACGGAATAGACGATCGCCTTTATCATGTAGTCACCTACTCCGCCATGGTCGTCTTATCTTTGGTTGCGATCTGTGTGTCTTATCTGTCAATCCGAAAACGACTTTTCTACAGCTGTCCTGCAATTGCCACAGCACACAACAGACAAAGTGTTGAGCGAAACACCAAACTTTCCAGGACTCTGTTTATTATGATTGGTGCATCTTCTGTCTTCTGGATCCCAAGCATTGCCTTTTTCTACACTAATTATTTGTATCGAGGATTTTTTCCTGGTTTTGCGAAACACACGGTCTCCATTTTACATCTGACCAATTCTCTTGTCAACCCAATTATTTACAGTTTAAGAATGCCAGTGTTCAGAGAAACTCTAAACCGATTAGGAAAGAAGCTTAGAATTCGACAGCAGTCCAAAAGATACACAGTTAGCGATCAGACATAAAACATTTTTGTTGGGGATGTTGAAGTTTAGAAGAACAGCCCAAAGGAGACGAAATTTATTTAGTTTTTACTTTCATGCTTTTATTCATTCATTTATTTTATTTAATATTTCTTTTTCCATAGCAAGTCCAATACCATTAGTACTGAGTGATTCGTATAAAGCTGTTTTATTGAAATCTTAGTCCAATTCGAATTGAAAAGGGCCTACCATTTAATCCATAATTGGTAGTATTTAAAGATCTTGGGATTTAGAAAACGATTTTTACCGTCAGCGAGAAAACCGCAAAGAAAAACCGCAAAAAAAATAAGTAATTATCAGTAGTGAGTGATATACCACTTCTATTTCAACTCAGAAGATCACCCACAGTCAATATTTAATTAAGTACGTCGTAGTGTTGCCGCATCAATGTAAATTGTATTCCAAGAAAATCTAAGCATTATAGATTATTAACTGATTCAAGAAAAACTATTCTGCGTTCCTTTGTTGCTGTGAATATTTTGTAAAGTAGATAGTGCTATAAAATGTCAATTTGCATTTTATATACGGTGACATTTGAGTCAGAAAGGAATAAATTAAGAATCAAAGATATAGAAACTGGGCTCATGAGTTGAACTTCCGTTGATGATTTTGCTTTAAAGACGATTTTAAAGGGGTTATAACTAAACGAAACATTCTTTCATTTTTCGCCCGTTTGGGCTAAAACCGGTATCCATCAGGCTTGAAAACCTTTTCCGTCCTGAATCTTGAAAATTAAAAGAACACCGCAATGGAAATGAAATATGCTTTGTTCATTCTTCCTCTGTAACCCTCAGCATTCTGATATTTGATGAAAAACTGGGTTAATGAAATATTTAACATACAGACAGAAACGAGTTCCAAAGTTGTTAAGAATATTACACTTTTGTTTTCAAGTTTGAAGTAATTATGAATCTTCATATACACATTTTTCTTTCACTTGTTAGCTCAGAATGCCAAAACCTTTGCTTTATTAAAATTAAAATTTGGTCTTCAAAATATTATTGTCATTCACTGCTGTGAATAGATGAACCAGATCTTAATAAAAGACTCCTGACAATAGTGATGTGCAAAAAATACACTTCTACCCTGGCTGCCAGGGTCATGCCCAAATCATACCGTCCAGAAGGACGTCGAACACCTTATTGAGACTTATATAACGTAATGTCGACACATATTTTATTTTCAATAAATTTTCACGTGTAAAAAAGAAAATCTAAAATCCCCAATCAGGATTGAACCTGTGACCTCAGCTAGGCTTAGGCTTACATAGCCTACCGTACCATTGTACCACCTAGCTTCTCGGGTTGCTTAGTTCTAAATTTAACTATATAAACTGCTACCCCTAACCTTAAACCAGTTACTCCGTTATATATAAGTCTCAATAAGGTGTCCGACGTCCTTCTGGACGGTATGACTTAGGCACAACCGGGTGCCAGAGGTATTTGTTTTATTTTTATGAGGCCTATGACGGTTCAGACCGCGAAACTGATATATATATTTGAATTAAATTGATATGAACTGCAGGAGAAAAATTAATTATCTTTGGTACACATTATCACATATTCATCATAACAAATTAAAGGTGATCAGATCTCATCTTTAAACCTTCAAAGTCCCTTCCACAGCTAGCACGATTGCTTCACCATCGAGAAGATGAGACGCTAGGAGAAATTAATCGGCCTTGTTTCTTCTGCTCCAGTATCCCTAAGAAATATAAGATTCTACAAGTTAAGACAAATATTGGGTCTGATCGACAGAGGTTAACACGTTTCCTGCCGTATTAATCCTATTCGGACTGGGATTTTGTTGAGCTTCTGGGACCAGGGGGGTCCTAAAGCCCTACTATCTGAATCCGCAAATACGAATGCTACAGCAATGAAACTTTGAGGGTGCATAGTATGTCCGAAATTGTTGAAGGTGCGGCAAGCAAGACTGTCGGTATGTGTGATTTTTACCAGTGGAATTTAAAGGTGCGAAGAAAAAGTAAAAAAATATTCCTACACTTCACAAGGGATAGAGTTCACGTACACGAAAAATAATTAAAAACAATAAAAGAATAATTAATAAACCCAGCTGTAAAAACTATGATGTTTGCCGACGTTTGTGACAAGCTTTTGCGTCATAGATCATTTTTGTTTGTGTAATATAGAAGCCGCCTCCATGCAGTAACTAGTTTGGTATGGCCCTGTCACACTAGTGCACATCGTACAAGCGTATGCCAGCGTATGAAAAATATCAGTGATATGCTTGTATACGCTGACATACGCTAGGGCTAAGTTAGGCATAGGTTTCAAGCACGGTCGCATACGGTGGCAAACGCTGGAATATGGCGAGGTAGAATATTTTTTTTAAGCACGCTTAAAAATTTTGTGCGTATGCGCACGTATGGTTTATAAGCTAATTGCATACAGTAGGCATGCGCTGAATACGCGAGAGTTACGGTAGAGTTACGTTACTCATGGGTCAAGTAAGCTGGTCAAACGCTGTATTTCAAGGGCATTTTGTGCGTATGAAAATTATTATGAATTTCATACGCAACTCATACGTTTCTCTCGTACGCAATAGTGTGACAGGGCCTGTATACTTTGGATATTCTGCCACCTGCTCCAACTTTTTCTCCGAGATTTAAATATTTCTACTTTCATTTTTTGTACTAGCAAACGATCTTTTGGATACTGATATTGACGAAATTCTTCCAATTTTCTTGTCCCAGTAATGCACACGTTTCTAGTACTGCTGCTCATGTTAGCTTTGTTTGGTGATTTTTCCGGGACAGGATTTATTTTCTTTATTTTAAAGCGAATGAATTAGAAAATAAAGTTTGTATTCCATCATGAGACATTCTATTGGCTGCAAGGCGTTATGTAGTCAAATTTAATTTACTCGTAGATAATGAATAACAATCGAAATTGCATTTTGCAAAATGACATCCAATTAAAGATTAAGGCGGAAAAAGTCTTTCCATTTCCGCTTAATCGGAAAACCCTAATATTGAATTTCCGTTTATGCTTTCTTTAAATGCAATTTTTAAAAGCGTCGTATTTGCACAAAAACATCCTTTCATTTTCCGTACGTCGGGCGAAAGCCCTTGTCTCATTTGTAATTAGATTGATCGTCATTTCAACGACTACTGATACACTTCTTATAAAACCTATATCACAAACGTTAAGGCCCTATGAAAATACAATGCTACCATAGGTCCCCGGCTCACCACACCGTTCCACAACATGATTATTTCATCTCTTCTCTCTTCTTCCAGAGAGTATTGCACATTGAAAGTCACCGGGACAAGATTGTACTGATTTTGTTTAGCACAGCCAGTGTTCAGAGAAACTCTAAACCGATTAGGAAAGAAGCTTAGAATTCGACAGCAGTCCAAAAGATACACAGTTAGCGATCAGACATAAAAGATTTTTGTTGGGGATGTTGAAGTTTAGAAGAACACTCTAAAGGAGACAAAATTTACTCAGTTTTTTTATTTACAGTCGGCGAGACAAGCGCAAAGAAGCGATGGCATTTATATTTATTCGTCAATGAAAAATAAGGAATAATATCATAAATTATATATAAATACTAGAAGAATCACAATTATCCTGCAGGTAAGTAACCTTTGTCTAATTTTATATTCTCCTTCGTATAATGTTCCACTCTGCGGGATTCAGATTGCAGAATTCAAAGCAGACTCCTGAGCGTGATAACAAACATGACACCATGAAATGATTTCTGTTGAATACTATAATCATAGGAACAATAGCTGTTAACCACTAAATCAGGCTACACTACAATGTAAGGACAGTCCTGGCGAATGAACTCACCAAAGAACTTCTGTTATAAACTTAGCAGTTAAGGTTCCTGTATTCATCCAATCCTCTGTTTTCAAAATATCAGATACGAAAACACCCTGACTGATTGCTTCCGGGATTGATGTCCCTCTAAAACTACGGCCTTTAAATACACTTGTATTAGTTCCTGCCATGGACAATACATCTTAATTCTGCCATCTAGAAATAGATGACCAGGAAACAGCCTTGCAAGGAATTTTGACATACCAACTGTCTTATATCAGAGGTTTAGTGATATAAAGCGACAGGGTAGAATGAACACACAGTTTCTTATTCTCAAAGAACGCAGGTAGTGAAATACAATAGAACACTTTCCTGGCCTTGATGTTTTTTATAAGTCTCCTCACAATAAACTCAGTACCCTTCTCAGTTGAACTCACAAAATCGACACTTAAAGCTGTAAAGGTCCGACTTCTTTGAGCAGACACTAAGGCCACTAACGCCACTGTTTTGAGTGTTACCTGCTTAACATCTAATGCGGAAAGTGGAGACCACGACTCTAGAAGTCTAGCAAAATGTTGACGTCCCATGTAAAGTTATACCTCGGTTTAGGCGGACGAGCATGAAACATTCCCTTAAACAAGAACAACTACAATCGCTTTTCCGGTCACGCTACGTGATCCGTCACGAACGTTACTACACTGTACGTCATTTAAAACCTTTAATCAGTCTTTCGCAATCACTCGTGCATAAAAGGCCAACTTTATGACAATTTATCTGTTTCTCTAAAAGAAACAAAACGAAATCGTTATCGAGTAGAACTCTCACCAAACCCGGCAATAATGTAAGTTCCTTTAACTTGATATGTTTCGTTTTGTCATTTTCCTTTTCCTTATGTTGTAAATAAATCCAATCATCAATGAGCTTGAAGTTGCTTATTAACTGATATGACGTCACTAACACTTCGCCTCAGGCTATAAACCACTTGAAAATCTCCACTTTTTCGATTTTCACAGGGCAATTTATAGAGTCGGTCGCCTTGGCTCATAGCCAAGGCACGACTCAACAAACGAACAATAATATGATGTTTACCTAAGGCATAGCCATCTATAGGCAACAACAATGATGACCTATACGAATTGATAGTACTACGTGACTTGCTGAAATCTTCAAACTGTTCAGTAAGAAAGTCACAAACAGTCACTAGATCTGCCCGGCTGAAGCGGATTTCTCTGTTTCCTTTCACACCCGCAACAAAAGCACTTCAATGCTGCAGAGTACTGCTTTTCTGTTCTGGGTCACCAGGACTTAAGCACGTAATTGGCTGCCCTATGAGAGACTCCTCTGCTGATATATCTGGAACAAACAATATTTGTGCGATCCATAAACTGAACATTGTAGGATGCCATTTCCATTCAATGTTTCAATTATGGTTCCTAGACAAATAATCCGCTCTTACATTCGAGCTTCCTGGAATATGATGTGCTTCCAACAAACAATGACGTGCAAAGCACCACTCCCAAGCAGATCTGGACACTGTCCAAATTAGGAACCATTCATCCCTAACCCTAACCTATAGCAGAACTGTATTAGAAAAAACTCCAACAAGGCAATTGTGTGACCAAACAAGACACTGGACACTACGCAGAATGGCAATGAGCTCAAGCCAACTACTGATACATAGTCTGTTCCTCTGAGGACCACAGACCACTATCCCGATTTGGAGGCATCAGTGTTTAAAGTAATAACTGTTGAGGGTTTCTTAAAACTAGTCCCATTATACAAATGGATACTTGACATGAACCAATCCAGAGCAGCATTAGCTTTCTCTGATAAACAAACAACTGAATTGTAGTCTCTGTCATTAGCACATATAGCGTCTAATTTACAGACTTCAAGATAACAATAAAATATCTTGTCGGTCTGGCCTGCTCTCTTATTTTATAAATCTTCCGTTCTGGAAGAGAAACAACCATCTCCAAAGTATAAATAACAAATCCTAAAAACCTCAGTTCTCTGCGAGGGAACAAGCATGGATTTCTATTGGTTTACAATCAAACCCAATGGCACTAAGATATGAATAACGATAGTAGATTCCTCCGCAGAAATTTCACGAGATGAAATGACAACAAATATGTCATCAAGACAAAAAATAATCTTATCCCTTGTTACGAACAGCCGACACAAACGGCTCCATGTATGTGAATGCCCAAGGGACCGAAAAGGGCCCAAAGGGTAAACAAACTTGTAAAGATTAGAGTTCCACTCAAACCCTAAATACTTGTAATGATCAGGATGAAAAGGAATTGTAAAACAAGCATCCTTGAGATCAGTCGTTGTAAGAAATTCGAAGACCTTCGAATCCCAACAGAAGATCCAGAAGCAAATTAAACCCCTCCATCTTTAAATGATGATATTGAACAAACTCGTTCAAGAGTTTTAAATTAATGACCGGTCTTAAATGTAAATCGCCAGTGTTCTCAGTAAGAATGACAAACAAGTTAGAAGTGGTAAAGAAGTATTTTTTCGTTTGTCTCACGATGTAGTCACTTCCGATGTGGATCGCGACGTTTCGACTGCACACTGCTAGTCTTCTTCAGGCGATGGGGTCGACTGGTTACGCGTCACCTTATGAAGCACGATGCTCTGCTGCTGTGATTGGTTGCTTTTCAACAGCTGTGACTGGCGCATTTTGATCCTCGTTGTTTCGGCGAATTGTTCCCTCGGCGGTCCGTAGTCGTACGGCTCTCCTGTTGTTGTGTTTCTTGATCGTGGGCATCCATGCTTCTGGAATTTCTATTCCACTGTCCCTGTTGATGTTGTTAGGGTTAAGTCTTATGTGGATCGCCTCTTTGACCCCGCGTGTGTACCAATGAAGATCACGATCAATAAACTTTACTTCATTCCAAAGCGGGTGGTGTCCGGTGTTGTTGGCGTGCTCTGAAACGGCGGAGGTCTGGGTACGGGCGAATCGGATGTCTCGGTCATGCTCTTTTATTCTGTCTTGCATAGGTCTTCCAGTCTCGCCGATATAAACTTTACCGCATTCACAGGGAATTCTGTAAACCACGCCATCTTGTTTAGTCGGGTCAACAGCGTCTTTAGGCCGTACTAGGTGGGATCTAAGTGTAGTCTCCGACTTGAAAACAGCGCGTACGCCTTGTTGTTGTAGGCAGCGGCGAAGTTGTTCGGACAGACCTTTGATATAAGGTAAAACCGCAGTAGATTTGAACTCGGTCGTGGGCTCAGCACTGGTGTTGGGTTTTCTGGTCTGGGTAAGTTTCTGCAAGAAAGAAAAAAGATAACCATTAGAAACAAGAACAGATGACAGGTGTTTTTTCTCCTTGGAGATAACAGAGGGTTTCGTTACGAGACGTTTGGCGCGCTCGTAAAGACACTTGACAATACCGCGTTTTACTGATTGCGGGTGGTGTGAATCATACGCTAAGTATTGATCAATGTGTGTAGACTTCCTGTATACGCTGGTGGTGAGGCGGCCGTCGGGTTCTCTTGAAACTGCGGTGTCGAGGAAGGCGAGTTTGTTGTCATTCTCTGTCTCCATGGTGAAACGGATGGAAGGCTGCTGGTCATTTAGATGCTGTAAGAAGCTATCGACGATTGCGCGATCTAGAATGGTGAAGGTGTCGTCTACGTAGCGTTTCCAGATCCTAGGCTTGTAAGATGATGTAGTTATTGTTTGTTCCTCGAAGCTCTCCATGTAGAGGTTGGCAATAACAGCGGAAACCGGACTCCCCATGGCTGCGCCTGTTCGCAGAAGTGAATTGTTTGGGGTGAGGTAGAGCGTGCCTAATAGCACCTTTCTCTTTAAATCTAACATCTTATGAACTTCAAGTTCAATTAAGTTTCTTTCCCCAGCTGCGGTTTCCAGATCTGAACGAGTTCGCAAATAAATTCGATCTGATAGCCCTTCACGGCTTGCAAAACCCAACTCTCGGTAAATGAATTACTCCAAGACAAATAACACTTTGCTGAACGTCCACCTACCCAAAGATAGACGTATGAAGTCTGTGAAGTCGCTGTTGGTTGGTCGTTGTACTGGCGACCACGATATTAACTTTCAACGCGAGGTTTCTTAAAACTAGTATAAGCAGAAGCACCCGACTTGCGGCGGTCATGGCTAAAACTTTTAGCGGCCATTCGCTTGAACTGAGAAATATATCGGATGCTTTGAGGCAATTCGTCGCCAAATAACATGGTAGTAATGGGTTGCAACTCATGACAAAGACTTGTAAGCTGGAGCAACTTCAGACTGTCTATGCGTTTCATAGAAAACGCATAGACAGAGTTGTCTAACGATGTGAGAATATCGACCGAAAGGTCATAAATATCATTAAACGGAGTCTTCCTTCCGTTTCTCGGCGTCAACCAGCTTGTTCGCGCTAGGTGCACCATCGGCGTAATTCATCTGGTCAAAATTCCTTTGGAGTCTGAAATGCTTGAAAGAGCGCTCAGGACTCTTCATTTTATCCAACAAAACGTCCCATAACTTAAGGTTCACTCGAGGTGCTTTGAGAAACTCACGGTCCTCGGGACGAAGATATTTCTCTTCAAAGAAGAAAAACTGCTCCATGGCAGGCTTTTTGGTGCAAGCGCTATTCACGCTTAGCAACACCTTCATTAACTTCACCGTTAACTTTCGGTTCACAGTCTTCAGCATACTTAAAAGAGTCTTCGTAGGGAAGTTCGCCAACATCATCACCTTCACCTTCCTCGACGATATTATCACCAGGGTCAAATGCACTGTGCAGGCTTTCATCGAGGAGAACCTCCTCTCCTTCGGCACTTAGCATGGCGATTCAAGTTCGCCGTTGAGTGAACCGAGATAAAGTATCGGTCATGTTGGCCATGAAGTCGGCTAAAGAGTCTACTTTCGACTCGAACGCTTTAAACCCGGTCACAACCGGAGTTTTAGCCGATTCTTCGACAGAAATAACGGCAAAATCTGTCTTCTTCGCGGATATGACGACCTGGCTTGCACGCGAAAAAAAGACAGCTTGTGAAGAGTACATGGTATTCTTATATAATACATCATTTACATAACAAAGATCTTTGAACCGTGATGACCTGGTAACAAGCCGTACAGTACAGAGTGATGCACCACCCTATTACAACTCAGAAGATCACCCACAGTCAATATTTAATGTAGAGAGTATGGGTGGTGTAGTGGTAAGAACACTCGCTTCCCACCAATGTGGCCCGGGTTCGATCCTCGGTCCCGGCGTCATATGTGGGTTGAGTTTGTTGTTGGTTTTCCTTACTCCGAGAGGTTTTTCTCAGGGTACTCTTGTTTTCCCCTCTCATCACCCGGAATGCTATTGTCTTTCGCGACATGTACTTACAGTGCCCAGTTTCTTGATGTTCAGCAAAATTATTTGCATATACAGAACCAGTCGGTTTTAATTGGTCAACAGATTAAGCTTTGGGAATACTCTAGTCTCTAGTCTCTTGGCAGATTCAACTACTGTCAATTACACATTTTGACGCGTGATGGAAATCCCAAGGTGTGATAAAGTTAACAATCGTGCTGAAATTAAAGGCGGGCAGCGCTCTTTTCAAAGCGTTTTGTCAACAAATTCGTGTGCGGCTAGATTTTGTTTTACTTTTTTAATCTTTAGATTCGCAATGGTTAGAGCGGGATGGCAAAAACATTTTCCGCAGAACATGGTTTTCAGTTAAAAGCGTTGCCAAATAGCGAGCGCGATACGCAGGTCACTCGCTTGTTCGTTACGCTTTTTTACTCGCGCTCTTTACAGAACTTTAATATGACGGACTACTGAAGAGGCTCGAAGACCGACATTTTTTATCAAACTACCGCGTTTTAACAGTGTTTAGATCGTTTTAAAGTTATTTTAAGTGCGTCGAATGTCTATAAAAGAGGTGATGTCCTATTCTTCTCGCTCTTTACAGACGGTTTTGTCAACAAATTCGTGTGCGTCAAGATTTTCATTTTGACTCGTTAGATTCGCAATGGTCAGAGTACGAAGGCAAAGTCATTTTCCGCAGAACGTAGTTTTCAGTTAAAAGCGTTGCCAAATAGCGAGCGTGAATCACGGGTCACTCGCTTGTACGTTGCCCTTTGCAAAGCGTTTTGCAGTCCAGATCTAGACGCACTGTTTTACTCGATCGATTAACGTAGTTCAGACTTAGAGTATATTAACTGAGGTTTTAAAAAATAATATAGGCCTTTCTCTTTGCCGGACAATGAGAAATGTGAAATAAATGATGGCTTCTCTTTGAGATCCTAACTTGAACAAGCAAAAAGCAAGCGCCCGCCTCTCACGACTGAGGTAACATTGTTTGTGTTGAGACAATTATTCAAATTTGAATCCGTTTGCTGGTCTCGTGGGAGTTCGTAGGAATTCGAGACATTTTGGAGCGCCATTTTTAGTTTACGGAACACCTTCTAGAAAATAGCGCTGTGATACTATTTCCACGCATCGTATTAAATCCAAACTTCGCCAATCTGTTGTTAAGACATGACGCTAACATTTCCAGGGTGAATCTAAGTTGGCAAGTCCTTTCTTAAAGAGAAAGACCATCCTGAATATCAATGCAGTGTTTCTTCCATACTGAAGTCAGCGAAAAAAACGAATTTTAGAACGCGATTCGATAGTAGTTGTCCAAATCTCAGGGAAATAAAAAGGGTCTTTAATGATTCCTTAACACTTCTTCTGAAAAAGCCAGGGCGAACCTAACCGCCAAAGTACTTAGTTTTTTGTTATGGAGTAAAACACACACTTTGTTTCGACATTTTGCCCCATTTTCTTTGTAATTTGGCTCTTTTGTCAGACGGAAGCTTTTCAAATTTAGCGCTCTGGGCCGTAAGGAGGTCCCGTACATGTCGCGGCATTCTCGGTGATAACACTTTGTGATACCAGTCATGGAGTAGCGTGCATCCGCCCAGAACACTTTGTGATGCCAGTCATGGAGTAGCGTGCACCCTTCCAGGACACTTTGTGATTCCAGTCATGGAGTAGCATGCACCCGTCCAGGACACTTTGGGATGCCAGTCATGGAGTAGCGTGCCACCCCCTGGACACTTTGTGATGCCAGTCATGGAGTAGCGTGCCACCCCTGGACACTTTGTGATGCAAGTCATGGAGTAGTGTACACCCCCTTTTTATCTCGTTAAAGCGCATGCGCGCAAACGAGATATAGGAGTCACTAGAATATAGGGACAAAAGTTGTTAACAAAATTTTGTGGACTTTTGTCCGGAGAAGTTAGTTCTTTCTTTTTTATAGAAGCTATATCAGGGCATTGAGAATATGAATATGTTTGAAAAAAGTTATAAAAGCGCTTTTGAAACTCAATGTTCAGACGTTTCGGGACTTCTGTCCCTTCCTCAGTGAATAGCCGTTAACTGAAAACGTTTTCAGTTAACGGCTATTCACTGAGGAAGGGACAGAAGTCCCGAAACGTCTGAACATTGAGTTTCAAAAGCGCTTTTATAACTTTTTTCAAACATATTCATTTGATACGATTGGCGCTACACAGTTCATATCCATTGAGAATATGGTTGGTTAAACCGGTTCGGATTTCAAGAAGGGCGTCACATACTGCTACTTAAATTTTTGGGGAGCACCCCCGGACCTATTGTTAATTTCCCTTGGGTATCGGGATGTCAAAACGTGTCATGAACTTGTCATATCTCACATTACGTTACCGCAAAGGTATTAAGTTCTTCTTAAGTTTCGATATCTCACGTTACCTATCAGTTTCAATCATTTGTCGTGAAGCCATTAAAGCTGCTTTGGAAGGGTAAAAATAGGTCAAACGCTTTTTTTTTGGCAAACGCAGTTTGAGAATTTCACGGTGTATTTTTACGAATGGAGACGTTTTAAGAAAGTTAAATGGGACGGGAAAGTTTGTGTTTTAATATGAGCGATATGGCAGAGCAAAATTGCGTTTGTTCTATTTTGAATCATTGCTATTACGGTTTGATTATGCAATAGTATGGGAAAGACGTCATAGTTTTGTTGATTTAGCTACCGTGCACAAGGATATTTTGCGGATTGTCCGACTGAATTTGTTTTGCGGGAGGATATTTTAGCGGGTTGCGGAGACAGCTAAAATTTGCTGGAAGGAAATGCTTGCGGATTTCTGGTAAAGTTTAAATTAAATCCAAGGCATCGGTATTAAACTGCAATTTTACTTCCTGACCGGAGGTTTGTATAGTTCCCATAGTTATGGTTGCTGTTCTGGCGCCAATATGAACATAAACAACGAGAAAACTAGTGAGTGAATTATCGTACGTTGTTGTAAAAACGTATCAGTATTATGATAACAGTCTCTGGTTCTTTTGAGGACGTGTCTGGAGTTGAATCGGGAGTACGAATGACTGTTGTGCCGGTCGTCTCGGAGTTCACTGTTATGAGAGTTATGAGTTATGAGAGTTCCCCGTTAAAAAGTTCCTGTTAAGCCGATATACATCATATACATATACATCATTAAAACAAGTTTGAAATTACTAATGACTGTTTTCCTCAAAAATCTCGTCAAACTATCAACACACACACACACACACAAAAAAAACAATCTTTTAGGAACAAAATTTTACTGCTAAACGAATCCAATACGTATATTTAACTAAACACAAAAATTCACTCTGCAATCTCCGCGAGAATAAAACGTGACATCACCTATTTTTACTTTACAATCTGTCGAATCTCCCAAAAGTGTTGAATAAATTGGATATTATATTTCGTTATTACAAAAAAATTGACATTTGAAGAGTGTGAGGTCACCTTCGCATTTCTCCCGGTCTTCAGATGCCAGAGTTTTATCCAGTTGGTCGAAAAGCCAGCCTTGGCTAGATAAATAAACTTCTTCAGCCGAATGGAGGTTATGATAAAAATCGCGACATTCGCGAAGAATATTTTTATCGGAAGTCACGGTTGAATTGTTGGCACGTAACTCTGAAATTGGGTCGCGTGTTTGTCGCTGATTTTCAAGCTGGTAGAAATACTTGGTCGGTTTTTTCCCCAGCTCTATCCACTGTTTTTTACTGCGAATGATGGCGTTTTTAGGAGATCTTTGATCTCCGCCAAACGCGTGTGATCATCTGTTGTATTTAAATTTACCACGAGACAGGATGTTGCCAAACTCGCTTTAAAGATTAAATTTCTCACGCTTACGCTCACGGCATCGGTAGCAGGGGGTGGCCGGCAGTTTCTTGAGAAGGGTGGCACTGAGGTTCATTTTTTTGTTTTGTAGTGCAAATTAGGGCCTTTGTTAATTAAACCTCACTGGGATTACAAAATTTAAATAAGAAAGGAAAAACAAAATGAGTTCTGGTAGTTGTAGTCAAATGACGCTATCGTGCAAATGGCCTATTGTGGTTACAGGGGGAGTGTCGTTGCTGGTTGCTGTAGTGGGGGCCGGGGGCCTCTGGTGCCCTCTCCGGGCGCTGGAGCCTCGCGGCGTTTCGCCTTCGGGCAGTCTTTAACAACGTGCTCGGAAGACTGGCACCGGTAGCATAGTATTGGCTGGCCCGTTTACTTAAAAAATAACTCGAGCCCTCGAGTGACTAATTTGCGTGCACTGCCTTTTGTAAACGTGTGAATTCTACGACACGGATGCCGTTCTCGATGTGCTTGTAGCCCGTGGCTTTGAAGCAAAGCCGGCGGACTGCTCGCGCTTTGAGGTCGCCGTATTGTTCTACGAGTTGTAGCAGGTTTTCATCGGGGAATTCAACGGGAACGAAGCATGGCACGTTTAGTGCTTTTGCCCTAAAAGGCTTAAAGGGATAACGCCGCTTTCGCAGTCAAAGCCCGATGCCGCCAACCGCGTGGCCGATTCTGTAGATCGGAGGGTGATGTCGAAGCACTTTCCTCCGTTGAGGGGTACAATCCCAACGATTTCTTCCTTAAAGTTCGGTAATGACTGCGCTATACTGAGCGAGTCAAGATCCAGGTTTTCCTCCGCTATCAAGCGGACAGTAAGTTCTAGTGTGGGCGAACAGCTAGTGTGCGGGACGCGCGGCCATCTCCACGTAACGCGAGGGCGAGAAAACTCGCGAGACCAAAACCAAAACCACAAAATTGAAAAGCACGCACTCACCAAAGCGAAGACAGATGGTTACCAGACGCTTTCTTGCTTGTGGTGAAAAAACGGCACCAAATCTTGTGAAAAAAAGCTCTCCTTAGTCGTCGAAGTTGAGGACTATTCTGGCTTTTGGTCTTGAAAAAAGTGGAGCACTGATGAGAACAGATCCCCCAATGCTGTACAGAGAAGTTGTTAGCAGAGGGGCACGGGTTCCCCTACTTTTGCAAAAAAAAAAATAATAATAATGATAAGGCCCAGCCTATAACATTTTCTAAACACGTCTATTGTATAACCAAATAATAGGACCCCACTTTAGTCACTAGCGTGAAAATGTAAATAACTTCTGTAAAAATGCAAGGACCACTAGAATAAACAGTAGCAAAATAAAGCTGGACCATTACTTGTTTATTAGCCTATCGTGTGCCAGCAATTTATCTTAGCCCATTTTAAATATTGTAACCGTTTGTTTCCATCTTCACTAAGCTTTCATAGCCCCTGAAGGTTAGTTTTGTCTAACCGAAATATCGTTCATATCTTATTAAAAGAAATCGAACAAATTTGCTATCTGATCAGCCTTGCATGTTAAATGTTTTTTTTTTGAAAATGTAAACTACGCTCATTTCGTGAACATAAATTTCTATTGGCTGATTTGCATCATGTGATGTTTTCATGTACGTATTTTAAGTAGACTTATTCTAAAGGTGCGCTACAACGGCATCTTTACCATATTCACTATCAATTCTTCTATTTTGTTTTTATTAACCTCACGTTCTAACGCTTTAACGAGATGGCTTTAAGAGCCGTTTGATTGTCCTTTCATACTGTCAGTTTTCTGTAAAGCAACTACCAGTGTTGCTAAATACAGCTTTACGTTTTCGCGATGTAGTTTATATTTTTGCTCAGTGGAGCCGAAACCTGTATTATAAAGCGTGCCGTCGCATTTGCACTGTCCATTAATTAAGCCGGTATTTTTCTAAAAGGTCACGAACCTTCCTTACGCTGCCCTTTTTCGCGCGGACAACACAGTACGCAGTAGAGTTTCGGTTCTACACAACATTTTGGGTATTCGTCATGCTATTTGTTACCGATTAATGGCTGGTTTCTGGTATAACCTTTTTTATAAAACAAACAAAAGTACAAACGTGGTTTCCACGCATGTGGAGTGCACAATTCTTAATAGACACATCGCGTTACAAATTATCTTGTTTGCTTTCGACAAATTCTTGCTTATCTTGAAGTAAATCAACAGTGGACTGTAGAGAAAGTGAATCCCAAAGGACTACTTGTTTTATTATTAATAAATTTTGATCGTCCGAAAATGCTATTGGTATGTCTTCGGTTAAATTAACTGCTGTCTTTCTTTAATTTAAACTATCTTGTGAAATGTGTGGTCCAATAACATACACTTCTGCTGTTTACTATATAATACCTGTACACATTAAAAAGCCGCCAAAGTTAGTATATATACAGCTTCCTTTTGAATCACTGGCTGGCACGAACAGAAAGATTTCAAGGTCTGTAACGCCGGTTATCTGTATTACGTCCAATACGGTTGCTGTTGCTGTTTTGTGCGTTGCCATTTTCCTATGTTCTGTTATTTTCACTGGAAATTTTTTCACCACATTTCTGTTTTGAATTCACAGAAATAAATTAAAGCGAAAACCTTTTCTTCGTTTGATGGATTCACAGGATTGGTGACATACGTAACATTTCCCTTTTACGACCGTTCTAGGCTGCTTAAAGTCGACACAACGCCAGTCATGCAGATATTTCAACCTCATTTCGAATATAAAGTGTTATCAGGTGCATTCATGTTTGTTATCGTAGATATTTCTTTGAAATGAGCATTTGCTTTGAATTGGCGGCTTCACAAAGACAACGAAATTCTCCAAGTGTCACGTCTCCAAAACTGTTTCCTGGACTTGTGAGCTACATTTTCACCAAGTTGCATCTGACCAATTCTCTTGTCAACCCAATTACTCAGTTATAGTTTAGGAATCCCTGTGCTCAGAAAATTTTAAAACGATTGCAAAAATAAGCTGAGCAATCTAAAAATTACACAATCAACGACCGGGGCTCAAAAAGTTTAAAAAGAAAACCTCAAAAGCGAAGATTTCTATTTTTTTGTCAACAAGAGCTCTACAAGAAGTGAAACTGGGCTTTTACTGTAAGACATTGTAAGGGTGCATAACAAATTAAGAATACGAAGTATAGCCTGTACTGTAGCTTGTCCATAGTCGAAGATTCACAATAAAAATTAAGTCATTGAGTGATGTACCACTTTTAGTACAACTCAGAAGAGGACCCACAGTGAATATTCAAGTGCGTCGTGGTGAGCTTGTTTCTTTTCTTGCTTCGCTGCCTTGAGTAATGGATAAAGCTTTTTTCTAATTTCGTCGACTTCTTTTGGAAAGTCATCTGACACTCCAAAGCTGGAACCTTTCGGCAGATTCTTAATAAATGACTTTATGAAGTCCTTGTCCTGGTACTGTGACAACTTGACTATAATCGGACGCGGTTGAGGATTTCGGATTTTGGAAGGATCCTGGCGGGACGAAATTCGGTGTACACGGTCGAATTGTATTTGGTCGACATCGACTTGCGGGATTTTCAGGTTGGTACTCATGAACTTTCTTAGGCTTTCTTCTGTGTCGCTGCTTGATTCGTACTCGCTTTCTCTAATGCCGAAAAATTTCATGTTACCTCGTCGGCTATGACACTCCAGTTTTACGTGTCGACGATGTAAGTCTGCCAACTCTTGCTGGAGGCGTTGTAGATCGATGGATGACGCTTGTTGAAGCGAAGTTGTTGTCGCGAGTTGAACTTTTAAATCTTTGATTTCCGCTTGGGAGTCTTCGATGCTCTTCTGCATGTCTTTATTCTCTTTCTCCAGTTCATTAACCTTGCTCTTGTAAGCTTCGAATTCTGGCAATAGCTTTATGAGGGTAGCAAGCTTCTCGTCGATGTTGACAAGCTTCGTGTTAGTGTCAAGGCATTGCTGGCAGCCATTACCGTGTTCCTCGCAGACTTCTTCTTCGTCCGTTTGTGAACTACCTTCTCGCGTACGTTTACGTCTTCTTTCCCTCGTTGTTTCCGGCATTTTCCTTGACGAATTTGAAATTAATAGTTGCAACTTTTATGACGGGTGGCAAGATTTAGCCAGAGCGCAAACGGGACACGTCCGTCATGTTTCAAACCTCGACCCAATCTCTAAATCATCTTATCATTATAGGAAAATACTATTTATACGTCAAAGCCGGTGCCAAAGATAAATTTCAGTTTAGCGAATTTATATCTTTAGTTCGTGACAAATTAATGTTAGAAAAATACATTGCAATCAAATCAGATGAACAAGATAAATATATTAAAAAATGGGACTTTTTACAAAACATTTAGTTCCCTTTGCTTTATCATTCATTTTTCTTTCTATATGTTATAAAGCAGGACAAATATTTCGAACTGTTAGTGTCGTATTGCTAGTATTATTAGTTTTACAAGGTTGTCTAAGTATTGTTTCTATTATTTGTACTGTTAGCGTTGTATTGCTAGTATTATTAGTTTTACAAAGTAATGTAAGTCTGTACTGTCAATAACTAACTTTTGTTTTGTTAGTTGTAGTGTAAGTTAGTTTGTACTGTTTGTATCTATAAGGAGTAAATGTAAATAAACATGCATCTACAAAAAAAAAAAACAAAAAAAAAAAAGTGCGTCGTGGTGCTGACGCATCAGTGATCAGAAGTTCAATTCAGGCCAAGTCCCTTCATTAAAGATTTATTAACTGGTTGAAGGAAGACTCTTCTGGGGTCCTTTGTTGCTGTCAATATTCTGTAAAGTAAATATTCCTGAAGTATGTGTGCTAACAATAACTATATAACGTGACTTCATAAATAAATAAAGAAATTAAATATATATTAGAAACTGAGTTCGTAAATTGAATTTCCGTTTATGCTTTTTTTAAAATACAATTATAAAAGGGTCATATTTGCACAAAAACATCCTTTCATTTTCCGTACATGTACTTCAGGCAAAAGCCTTTGTCTTATTTGATTAAAGGATCCACAGAATACTATTTACTATTTGACCGTCATTTTAACGACTATACACAATGTTAATATGGGTCCCACCACACCGTTTCACAACATGATTATTTCATCTCTTCTTTCTTCTTCCGGAGAGTACTGCACAAAGAGTCACCGGGACAAGAGTGTACTAATTTTGTTTAGCACAGAAAAGACAACTGCAATAAATCCAAATCCAGATTGTCTGTATTATGTCAAAAACAGTTACCATTTCAGCTCTGTGCGTGACCACGTTACAATCTCTCATCATATTTGTTGGCAATACGTTCACCGTATTTGTCTTTTGGATTCACCGAAACAAACTAAAGCGAACATACTTTTTTCTTATCAACTTGGCTGTAGCTGATCTGCTTGCTGGACTCACACAAGTTGTAGTCAACGTCGCATACACACTACCACGAGAAATAAACGAACCTAGAGTGAACGAAACAAGTCGTACATCTATTTCAACCCCATTTCAAGCTTTGTTTTTGGGGGCATCCATGTTTTTTCTCGCACTCATTTCTTTGGAACGAACATTCGCTTTGATCTGGCCGCTTCGCCATCGAGCCACAAGCATCAAACCTTACATCAACAGCGTTGTCTTTGTGTGGCTGTTCGGAATTATGACTGTGGGTGCATCGGGTTTACTGAATGCGTATGGAATAGACGATCGTCTTTATCATGTAGTCACCTACACCGTTATGGTCGTCTTATCTTTACTTACGATCTGTGTGTCTTATCTGTCAATCCGAAACCGACTTTTCTACAGCTGTCCTGCAATTTCCACAGCACACAACAGACAAAGTGTTGAGCAAAACACCAAACTTTCCAGGACTCTGTTTATTATGATTGGTGCATCCACTGTCTTCTGGATTCCAAGCATTGCCTTTTTCTGCACTAGATATTTGTATCCAGGATTTTTTCCTGGTTTTGTGATACACATGGTCCCCATTTTACATCTGACCAATTCTCTTGTCAACCCAATTATTTACAGTTTAAGAATGCCAGTGTTCAGAGAAACTCTAAACCGATTGGGAAGGAAGCTTAGAATTCGAAAGCAGTCCAAAAGATACACAGTTAACCATCAGACATGAAAAATTTTTGTTGGGGATCTTGAAGTTTAAAGGAACACCCCAAAGGAGATGAAATTTATTTAGTTTTTTCATTCATTCATTCATTCATTCATTTATTCATTCATTTATTTTATTTAATATTTCTTTTTCTATAGTTAGGTCCAATTCCAATATCATTAGTACTGAGTGATTCGTATAAAGCTGTTTTATTAAAATCTCAGTTCAATTCAGAATCGAAAAGGGCCTAACATTTAACCCATAATATTGGTATTCTTCAAAGATCTTGGTATTTAAATAAGGATTTTTATACCGTCAAGAGAAAACCGCAAAGAAGCTACGGTGTTTATATTTATTCGTCAATAAAAAAATAAGGAATAATCAGTACTGAGTGATGTACCACCCTATTTCAACTCAGAAGATCACCCACAGTCAATATTTAATTAAGTACTTCGTGGTGCTGGCGCATCACTGTAAACTGTATTCCAAGAAAATCTAATCATTTATAGATTATTAACTGATCGAAGGAAAACTATTCTGCGGTCCCTTGTTGCTGTCAGTATTTTTTAAAGTAGATATTGCTAAAATGTCTCATGGTATATACCGTGACATTTGAGTCAGAAAGGAATAAATCAATTAAAGATATTTTAGAAACTGAGTTGAACCTCCGTTGATGCTTTTGTTTTAAAGACGTTTTTAGAAGGGTCATAGGTACACGAAACATCCTTTAATTTTTCGCCCGTTTGGGCTAAAACCGGGCCTCTTATTTAATTAAAATTTCAGTGATCCTCGGAATACTTAGATTGACTGTTGTTTAACAACTATACACTACTAATTGTACCCCTATGGAAACGTTGAGGCCCGATAAAATACACTGCTACCCTGGGTCCCACCACACCATTTTATAACCTCGTTATTTCATCTGTTCTCCATGGATCAGCGTAGTACTGCACATTAAGAGTCAATGTCAGCAAAAACCAGACCAAATTGAAAAATTCCGGCCACGGCTGGAAAGTCAACCTGCCTTTATTTTCGGTCTAAAGGTTGATATTAATGAGTTTTATAATGTTCTGGAGTTAATTTTTCAAAATACGAATTAATTTTGGAATAACTTGAGAAAATCGATTTCGCGGCTCTGGGCCGTGAAAACAGCCGTTCAGACAGGCGAAAATGGTCGACCGCAAAAGTCGCTCACGTGAATCAAACGACCTCAAATCTGATCAAACAAACACTCAATTCCGAGAAAATAGATACTTACCACCTCATACAGAGTAGTTTTCATTTTCTGAAGGGTGATTTTGAAGGTCTGGCAACACTATTTTGAAGAGCAATTTTCAACTCGAGCGACAACGGTGGTTTTACCACGATAATGAAATTCGGATTGGTGAAAAGCAGCATTCTCCAATCATCTATTTATCTATGGCAATAAAATACTAATATGTCTCTCTTGAAGCCCACATAATATTTAATGTAATGTAATGTAATGTAAATCTTTATTTAAACACGGAGAATCATCAGTTAAGTTAATAATTAAAAATTAAAACTTGTACAACTGCTTTACATGATTGCCGTGTGGGAATCCGATATCTCAGATACTTTCTTAATACCCCGTTTAAACTGCCCAATAGAACAAACGCTTTTTAAATCTTGGGGCAAGTTGTTCCACAAACAGGCCTCGCTGTAGCAAAAACTTCGTTTTAGGTAATTAGTATTTGGCTTGGGCAGCGAAAGCTTTCCTTCAAGATTTCTTAGGTTATAATCATTAACGTGAGTTTGAGTGAAGAGACATTGAAGATAGTCTGGGGCAAGTTCATTCAATGTTTTATACATAATTATAGCTTTCTGCTTTTTACGACGAAGAGACAGCTTCTCCTACTTAAGCATCGCAAGAAGGAGGCTGGAGCTCGTATCAAAAGGTGATTGAGTAATTACCCTGGCAGCGCGATTTTGTAATTTTTGTAATTTTTAATCTGGGTTTTTTAGTCAGCGCTTTAGAAATTTTCTTTGAATGGGAGCGTGAAATTTGATATTTTGCTATAAATTGTTGACATGTTAAGTGGGTCGTAAGTATTTGGTACCGACCAGTTTGCTTATATAACTGAAGCCAAGTTTCTTCATATCTCACAGGACGAAATAATGAATTTACTAACCTTTAAGAGAAAATTTAAGTTTACTTAAAGGTATCGAAAATCTTTAAGTTAAGACGTAAATACTCTTAAAGGTATTAAAGTAAGTAATATCTTTAAGATGTGTTTAAGAGCATTTACGTTATCTTTAATTCAACTTTTCAAGACCCTTAAAGGCAACTTAAATTGTTCGTTACTTGCTTTAAGTGTTGTCAAGTAAAGGCTTATTTAAGTAATTTACGGTGCACTTAAAGATAGTCGAAATTGTTCTTTAAGTTTTCTTTAATGAACGTTTACTTGCACTTAAAGTCGTTATTTCGTCCTGTGTTGCCTTTCGTGCATGATCAGTTTGCGTTACAATAATATTGCGTTACTTCGGCTTCCGTTGTCCGCTTAGTACTGGGCATTAGATTTTTAAGGCATGAGCCTGCGCAGAAAGCGTTCTCTTTTCGAACGTTATGTACGAATCTGCAAAACGTTTCGATCAGAGCTAGCGCTGCGGCAAACCAATCACGGCTCAGAGGCTGAAATTTGACAAAATCCGCCGTTTGCAGAGTGCCTGGTACATTGTCTAAGTACGAGATGGCTTAACGAGGTGCAATCGGGTCGATGAACCGACTTGAGAGCATAAAAGAAAGACCACTCCGGTGGTGCGTAAGGTTTCAGCCTCGCTCTGCACACGGTGAAGACACTCCAGCGAGCCAAAATTAAAGGTACAATTCTGTGAGTTTCGGCTTTAAAATAAACGGCAAGCGAAGTTTTTGGCTGTGAGTTTTGAGTCGCTGGAGTGTTAATAAAATCCCTCTAAAGACAGAATGTATTCCTTCTCTTCACAATTTGCTCTAAAAATACCCATAATTCATAGCGGGCAAACGTTAGCGGTTAATAATTGACTGACTGGACGTGTGTGTTGTTATGTAAGCAGATCCTGCATCGAAGAAAGCAGAAATAAGAAGAGTTGATCGCCAAGGAAAACGTAAGTGAATCATTTCCCTTGCAGGTTTAAAATGAGATCAAAATATTGATCAATTGTTACGTTACTGAGACAGAAACGAATTTCGAACGAACACAATTTATCGTGAACCGCGAGTATAGAATCTTAACTTGCTTGTCAAGGAATACAACGGTGTCGCTTCCTTTCGAAGCTTTTAACCTTTGAATTCAAACGTTATTTAACTTGTCTTTACGGATAAAAGATGCTGCATTTTAAAAGCCAGCCGGTTGACGGAATTTACATGTACATTTAGTTCATGTCACGCTAGTGTTGGTCACATGTGCTCACGAATGAACGCTTGTTAATGACTCCTACCTTTCAAGTTTTAGACAGCTTTATTGAATTTAACTTTGCCTTGTATTCTTGCTTGTGTTAATCTTACATCGCCCTGTCGTGACGGGACTTAATTGTACATCGTAAAGTATCTGAAACTACATATGATCAATTTACTAGGACGATGATTAATCTAAGCTAAACGTAACATCAATAGGTCTTGTCACGGTTTTTCCAAATTTTTATATTGGCCTCAGATAGCAAAGATCCGTCGACACTGCTGTGAAGAGCATCTCAAACTTAGTAAAGTAACCGAGTTTGAAAGTGATACATGTATCTTTTAAAATAGTGAAAAATTACAGACGTTTGTATCGCGCGGCCAAATTCCTTGCCAAACGTCTGTGAAATTTGCCATACTCTGCCATACTCTGTCTCTAAAATTTGCCATACTTCATACTCATAAACTGCAGGGCTAAAAATTAACTCCCACGCTTGGTGGCCAGTCGGGCCAGTTTCCTTGAATTCTTAGTGGCCCATCCAAAACTTAGCCCTCAAGTTTCCTCTAGTTTAAAACGAATAAACGCCCCATGGCTTTTAACAGAGTGTTAACTAAGGAAATAACACAAAAAGGCATATAATGACCCCAGTAATGCCCTGAGACATTTTTTTAACATTTCAGCCATATTTCCACGTTATATCGCCAAATGGCACAAAATATACAACTTGGTTGGATAAAAAGATCCTATAGTACAAGACAAAATTTTGTTTCGTATTATAGGATCTTTTTATCCAACCAAGTTGTGTATTTTGTGCCATTAGCTTATACAAATATGTTTGTGTATTTTTGCAATTTTGATTTCCAAATCAGTTTCTCGGGCAATTTTTGACAAACAAAAACTGTATTTTATTCGGAAAGTAGTCGTACTAGTTATTCTAGACAGAGAAAAGTTGTTTTTGTGAACTTTTGTACGGTCTAAATGTACCGTGCAGACGCGTACGGTCGGGTAATACTGTTTTTGAGAATTGCTAAAATTGAAAAATAGCCCGGTCGTCAGCTTCTTCAAAGTGCTACGCTGTTAGGCTCAGCCTATCTATTGCACGCCGACAAAAAGACTATTAACACGTTGAAATTTTCGATACAAAAACAACTCAGTTTCTATTCTCTGACCCATTTTTTGTTATAGTTTTTGTACCTCTGAACCAGGGCACGCCTTTTGTCTATCGGATCATTGAATCAGTTTTTTAATGTGTTGTCCTGGAATTTATTGCAGGGGGAGTAGACAAATTTGAGACAGATCAAATGTAGAGCAAATGGCTTGCATTTATTTTCTTAATGTTCTTGTCAACCAAGACAGGCCCAAAGAACAACTTTTTTCTCAATAAGCAAGCGATCAATCTATTCAATTAAATCACAACCGGTATGGTCTTTAATCTCAATACTCCATTCCCAGACAAAACTGTGACAAGTTCGACAGGACACAGCGAACATATCGGGTCAAGAGACCAGCAGTAACGGTGAAATTTTGGGTATATATGTAAAAAGAAAAAAAACACATTACAAATGAAGACTAGCCCTTGTACACATTTTTAAAACTAGAGCTGGGCGTTGAGGAAAGTTTAAATTAAGTGCTATCATGCCATTTATCCGTCAACAAGAGAGCTCGCTGCCAACGACAAAGACCCCAAAGTACAATACAGTCGAATCTCGCTGTTTTGAACTTTCGAATTCCCCGTGAATTCGAACTGGAATCAATTTCCCTTTGATACTGTTTTCAGCCATTTATTATCGGCTATTTCGAATCCTCGCTATTTCGAACTATTCTTCATTTCCCCTGAGTGTTCGAAATAGCTAGGTTCGACTGTACTATTTTTTTGCCAGTCGGAATCGGAAATGAAAGACTGCGCCGGAGATCAAACGTCGCCGTCTTGTCGCTGTTTTTAAGCGGTTTATTTTAGGTGTGCCACTGAATAGCAGTGGCGGCTTCAAAACTGGTGTCAGTATAACGCGGGGCCGGGGCCGGGGTCGGGTGGGACTAGATCTAGGATTAGGTATGGCATTAAATATAATTCCTTTACCTAATCCTAACACTATGCCTAATCCCATACCTAATCCTAGACCTAATCCTAGACCTAATCCCACCCCGGCCCCGGCCCCGGCCCCGGCCCCGACTCCGACGCCGACACCGACCCCGACGCCGACCCCGACGCCGACCCCGACACAGACCCCTAACCCTAACCCTAACCCTAACCCTAACTCCGGCCCGATCCCGATCCCGAGCCCCATCCGGACCCCGACCCCGGCCCCGGCATCGACCCTGATCCCGAACTAGACCATGGCCCTGACCGCGGCCCCTAATCCTAACCCTAACACTAACCCTAACTCCGGCCCGATCCCGATCCCAAGCCCAACCCCGACCCAGGACACATCCCCGGCATCGACCCTCATCACGAACTCGACCATGGCCCCGACCGCGGCCCGGAATCCTAACCCTAACCCTAACCCTAACCCTAACTCCGGCCCGAACCCGATCCCGAGCCCGACCCCGACCCACGACACATCCCCGGCATCGACCCTCATCACGAACTCGACCATGGCCCCGACCGCGGCCCGAATCCTAACCCCAACCCTAACCCTAACCCTAACCCTAACCCTAACTCCGGCCCGATCCCGATCCCGAGCCCGACCCCGGCCCAGGACACATCCCCGGCATCGACCCTCATCACGAACTCGACCATTGCCCCGACCGCGGCCCCGAATACTAACCCCAACCCTAACCCTAACCCTAACCCTAACTCCGGCCCGATCCCGATCCCGAGCCCGAACCCGGCCCAGGACACATCCCCGGCATCGACCCTCATCACGAACTCGACCATGGCCCCGACCGCGGCCCCGAATACTAACCCCAACCCTAACCCTAACCCTAACCCTAACTCCGGCCCGATCCCGATCCCGAGCCCGACCCCGGCCCAGGACACATCCCCGGCATCGACCTTCATCACGAACTCGACCATGGCCCCGACCGCGGCCCCGAATCCTAACCCCAACCTAACCCTAACCCTAACCCTAACTCCGGCCCGATCCCGATCCCGAGCCCGACCCCGGCCCAGGACAAATCCCCGGCATCGACCCTCATCACGAACTCGACCATTGCCCCGACCGCGGCCCCGAATCCTAACCCCAACCCTAACCCTAACCCTAACCCTAACTCCGGCCCGATCCCGATCCCGACCCCGGCCCAGGACACATTCGCGGCATCGACCCTCATCACGAACTCGACCATGGCCCCGACGCGACCCCGAATCCTAACCCCAACCCTAACCCTAACCCTAACCCTAACTCCGGCCCGATCCCGATCGCGAGCACGACCCCAACCTAGGACACATCCCGGGCATTGACCCTCATCACGAACTCGCCCATGGCCCCGACTGCGGCCCCGAATCCTAACCCCAACCCTAACCCTAACCCTAACCCTAACTCCGGCCCGATCCCGATCGCGAGCACGACCCCAACCCAGGACACATCCCGGGCATCGACCCTCATCACGAACTCGACCATGGCCCCGACTGCGGCCCTGAATCCTAACCCCAACCCTAACCCTAACTCCGGCCCGATACCGATCCCGAGCCCGACCCCGACCCAGGACACATCCCCGGCATCGACCCTCATCACGAACTCGACCATGGCCCCGACCGCGGCCCCGAATCCTAACCCCAACCCTAACCCTAACCCTAACCCTAACCCTAACTCCGGCCCGATCCCGATCCCGAGCCCGAACCCGACCCAGGACACATCCCCGGCAGCGACCCTCATCACGAACTCGACCACGGCCCCGACCGCGGCCTCGAATCCTAACCCCAACCCTAACCCTAACCCTAACCCTAACTCCGGCCCGATACCGTCCCGAGCCCGACCCCGACCCAGGACACATCCCCGGCATCGACCCTCATCACGAACTCGACCATGGCCCCGACCGCGGCCCCGAATCCTAACCCCAACCCTAACCCTAACCCTAACCCTAACTCCGGCCCGATCCCGATCCCGAGCCCGACCCCGACCCAGGACACATCCCCGGCATCGACCCTCATCACGAACTCGACCAGGGCCCCGACCGCGGCCCCGAATCCTAACCCTAACCCCGTCCCGACCTAGGACACGTCCCCGGTATCGAACCTGATCCCGGCCCAAGGCCCGGCCCCGACCCTGGCTCCGACCTCGGCCCCGGCGCCCCGTCCCGACCCCGCGTTTTACTTACACCCCTTCAAAACCCTTTTCCAGGTGTTTTCAAAATAGCTCTATAGCTATCCCGGGGCTGGTTTGCAAACACTGATTTCGACTCAATCCCCGTTACAGTGTGTGTTGATTATGTAGGGTCAAGAGATCGCCAGTAAGAATTTAATTCGTCACAAAGAAAAAAGGAAAAAACGACATAAAAAATGGCGATTTACCATTGTACACGTTTTTAATAATGAATCAGTCACTTATAAATCAGCTTGAATAACAGGCGTTACTGATTAGCCGAGCGGGAAGGAGGATATACAGTCGCGCGCGAAACGCGAGTTTCGACCGCTAAAACTTCAGCTGCGTCGCTTCCGCTACCCAGGGCTAATACAAAACTCTCGCAAGAGAATAGTAATTTTTTCCAAAGAGCACGCTCAAACAAATGGCGGAACGAATGGATGAGCTCGAAGCTTGTTTGAAAATCGTTAGAAGTTTTGTGTTCGTAATGCTAGGACGTTCGTACAAGTCAACATTCATCGTATAGTTCGTTCATTTCTTCGTGCGGTACTTGTGCAATTAACTCAGTATTATACGTATAAGTACCTTAAAATGGTACGCGAAGGAAGGTACGGACTTGCTATTGCGTTCGTACATTGGGTCATCATACGGCACTTGTGCAATTACCTTAGTTTATAATTAGTATAATTCAAGTATATACTTGGTATATAGAACGTACGGCACTCACCCTAAAATACGTTCGCACACGTTCATAATTAGTACGTTCGTACATTGGTTCATTATACGGTTGTAGTGTTCGTACAATTCAGGTTTATAGTACGTACGGCACTTACCCTATAGTACGTTAGCAAACCCTAACCCTAACCCTAACCCTAACCCTAACCTGAACCCGGCCCGGCCCCGGCCCCAATCCCGGCCCCGACCCCGACCCCGACCCCGGCCCCGACCCCGGCCTCCACCCCAGCCCCGATCCCGACCCTGGCCCCGACCACGGCCTCTAACCCTATCCCTAACCATAACCCTTACCCTAACCCTAACCCGAACCCGGCCCCGGCCCCAATCCCGGCTCCGACCCCGACCCCGACCGCGGCCCCGACCCCGGCCTCTACCCCAGCCCCGATCCCGACCCTGGCCCCAACCGCGACCCATAACCCTAACCCTAACCCTAACCTAAGGTGAAATAAATCACATTTTTCGATGGGAATTTATGTTGATGTCAATTATTGATTGACTTTTCCTTTGTGTTCCGCTTAAGTTTTGGAGACATATTTATGAAACGTGCTCAAATTAAGTCGTGTTGTTATCTTGAATTTCATCGAGGACAGCTCTGCCTTGATGCGCTATAAATGATGTGTTTTGCTTTTAAACATAAACTAATGGAGATTTGAATAAAATGTTTTGAAAGAACATTGTGTTGTCTGTTTTTATGTCTTTGTTCATTCATTACGTAGATTGAAAAGCGATTTTATGTAAACAAGACACGACTTAGATTTTCTGTCTTCACTCGCGTCGCCTTCACAGGACGAAATAATGAATTTACTAACCTTTAAGAGAAAATTAAAGTTTACTTAAAGGTATCGATAATCTTTAAGTTGAGACGTAAATACTCTTAAAGGTATTAAAGTAAGTAATATCTTTAAGATGTGTTTAAGAGCATCTACGTTATCTTTAATTCAACTTTTCAAGACCCTTAAAGGCAACTTAAATTGTTCGTTACTTTCTTTAAGTGTTGTCAAGTAAAGGCTTATTTAAGTAATTTACGGTGCACTTAAACATAGTCGAAATTGATCTTTAAGTTTTCTTTAATGAACGTTTACTTGCACTTAAAGTCGTTATTTCGTCCTGTGTCTGTTTATATAGCATCCCGACCTCATATTAGCAAACCGATGAAGGACAAAACATTGTAGATAAAGCAATTTTTTGTTAGCGAAATAGCAGAATTGTTGGTCGCATTAGGTCAAAGTTCTCTCACGAAATCCTCTTTCGATTTAATAACAAAACCTTACCTGCGCAAATTTAGTTTTCCGAGTTAAGGTTTGTTGTTTTTTTTTTCTCATGCGCGAAGCGGCATGAGGTAAGGTTTCGGCTCCGTTTTTCTTGTTATTATTATTTTTATTTTTTGTGTCACGATTTTGCATGCAAATTTATGCACGCATATTTTAAATTGTACACTTCCGGTTCGTAGCTTTGCCATTTACACTTCCTGTTTGGTGACTTCCGGCTACTCTCACTTCCGGTAAAACAGCGTTACTTAAGTGTAACGACAGCGTCTCCTACAACCCTACTTACATTACTAATGTTCACGTTTGGTATATATAAGAGTTAAAAGAATCACTGGCTTCTTTGTGGTACAGCCTTCATTTCCAAAACATTCAATAGCAAACAACGTGGTTTGCAGGAACGATGACTGAATGAAAGGAATAACTCTTCTCCATGTCGAACATCTTCTTATCATGTTTAATATATATCATAAAACTTTCTTACGCGTGCGCATGAGTATAGGCTGCTTGCAGCCTCTTGTCATTATTTTTATTTTTTGTGTCACGATTTTGCATGCAAATTTATGCACGCATATTTTAAATTGTGCACTTCCTTTTCATAGCTTTGCCACTACACTTCCTGTTCAGTGACTTCCGGCTACTCTCACTTCCGGTAAAAGAGCGTTACTTAAGTGTCACGGCAGCGCCTCTTACAACCCTACTTACATTACTGCTATCCACGTTAGGTATATATAAGACGCAGAAGAATCACTGGCTTCATTGTGGTACAGCCTTCGTTTACAAAATATTCAATAGTAAACAACGTGGTTTGCAGGAACGATGACTGAATGAAAGGAGTAACTCTTCTCCATGTCGGACAATTTCTTATCATGTTTAAAGTATATCATAAAACTCTCTTACGCATGCGCATGAGTATAGGCTGCTTGGAGCCTCTTGTATTCATTTGTAAATCTTCGCTTGGTTTAGCCATCCAATATCGTAAAAAGATCACCGTCAAAACTTTGATACACAAAACTGTGTACTGAGCGAGCAGCATAAACAAGGTCACAGCAATTATATAGATGACACTTAGAGATGACACCTGACACGGAAATTCACTTAGCGGTTTTGATGATGATGTTGGAGAAAGTCAAACTAAAAAGATGCTATTTTGGGGATTTTCTCTTTTATTTCTTTACCTTTTATTTTTTCTTTAATTTTTTAATACCTAAAAGACTATGAGCTTATCTTAACAGTTATTACAGGTTTCCAAGAAGGCCAGATTCCAGCACCAAAACTGCCATTTCCCAAGGACCCTTTTTAATGAAGGAACTTTTGCATATGCAATTCGGCTTTTACTTTGCACCTTTCTACTTATGCTGTACGAATAGTTGAAGTATATTAGGTCAGAGAGCTGACTGACTATGAATCTAGGATACTACTGATTTTCCAATACGTTTGTTACAGTGATGTCAGAGTTTTGACCCTCGCGCCACAGGAATCCCGAAGCTCAAAAACACACAAATTTTAGTCATGTAGCCGGGGAGGAGGACCTTCAAATTTTGAAAGGGGTTTGGGCGCCAGTATGTAAAACATATGAAAAAAACACTTAAAAGGGGGGAGGGGGAGCACAAGGTTTTTTAACAGCCGCTCTGAGTAACAGTGTACAACTGAAAGGCTACTGACGTTGTGGACCTACCTATAGCGAACTATTTCGTTTTGGAGGCGCCCTAAAGTGATCTAGAAGTTTCCTAATCCTGCGCGACTGCAGAAACTTCTTACGGGCATTTATAAGTTATCGTACCCAGGTCCCAGCTCCTCAGATCCGACGAAGGAGGCTCTGGTAACGGCCATTTGAGGGCGTTCGCTCGTATCGCTAATATCCAGTGTTAAACGCGCAAAGGCACACAGAGTACTTTCTTATCCGAGTTGTGGTATCTGTGGAATTGTCATCTGTAGTTAGTAGCGAACAGGGTTCAGACCGCCATGTGGACTGGGGGGTAGAACATGGGCGCATAGTGACTAAATCAGCAAAATAGGCGTGGGGCTAGGAGGAAATTGGTATTTCTTGTATTCCTCGGAGCGCTTCGCCCTCATTGGCACTTCTTGGTAGTAGTAGCTCCCCTAACAGATTTCTGCATTTGGAGCATACACCTAGAGTTGAAGAGTGTTGTGGTAATTTCTCTTCTCTGTATTACTAATTTCTCGTTAACATTGAACAAACGTCATTACGCAAAGTGTACTTACCTGTGCCAGCGGCAATGAAGATACCTGTCTCCCTCAGTACAAGTTGGGAGGCAGTTTTACTCAGTCCTGTTTCCGCCTTTTGGTCGTTTTTTGCTTCGTTGTGTTGTGTTGAGACAATTTTAGGGGTACAGAGCATTTAGTAGGGCTCCGCCGCCAACTAACACCAAGAGACGTTGATGACCTGGACAAATTGTGCACAACTCTATGTTTTGCGGTGGCGTAAAGATGGCCGCTCTCGCTAAGATGAGCTCCACCTAAGTTTCAGCACCACTGAACGAATGTTTAACCTTGTGACTACTGATATCGCGCGCGCATTCTAGTAGCGGGATACTTTTCCGCGCTTCTTTATCCATGCTATCAACACCGCACTATGTTCCGCCATGACTAGTGAAATTCACAGCTCCTTTTGCCAGCTATAGATCAGGAGTAGACTGCTTTGATTCCACTTGCTGACGACTCAAAAGTTCTCACGCTAAGCCTTTTGGATCATGGAAATGTGCTGTGCTTTGTATAAATAAGTGTCAGTTTAGAAAGAGTTTTTATGTATCAAAAATTTGAAATTTAAAAAATTTCGCGGGAGGTGGGGGGGGGGGGGGGGGCATGCCCCCGGACAGCCGTGGAAAGGACGGGCTTGCTACGGCCCTGCTGACAAGGAATCACTCGAGCATGCAATCGAGTTTTCGCAAACTACGGATTATGCAAATGCAGGAGAAGAAAGAAGGGGAATCAGGAATAATCAATTTATATTTCTGGTAGAATTATGGGATTCAACGCGCTAAAAAAGTACACAATTTTGTTTTAAATGTGTCACGCCATTAGCCCAGTCACGTAGTAGTCGCACTCCACCTGCATATCGCAACTCCGTTCTTCACTCCTAGCTTTTAAGTCCAGAATATAATCTGAAAAGGAATCTCCAGTTATAACCGGCTTGTAGAAAATGCTTCAAAATCATGGTTAGTTTACGGCTGCGAAGGTGTATTAGTACTTTATTGCCATAGATAAATAGATGATTGGAGAATGCTGCTTTTCACCAATCCGAATTTCATTATCGTAGTAAAACCACCGTTGTTGCTCGAGGTGAAAATTGCTCTTCAAAATAGTGTTGCCAGACTGACAAAATCACCCTTCAGAAAATGAAAACTGCTCTGTATGAGGTGGTAAGTATCTATTTTCTCGGAATTGAGTGTTTGTTTGATCAGATTTGAGGTCGTTTGATTCACGCGAGCGACTTTTTGTGGTCGACCATTTTCGTCAGTTTGGACGGCTGTTTTCAGGGCTCGGAGTCGCGAAATCGATTTTCTCATTTTATTCCAAAATTAATTCTTATTTTGAAAAATTAACCCTAGAACATTACTAAACTCATTGGCCGTTTTTATACTAGAGACGCATTATCCGTCTGGACGAACTTGGGCAAACATTTGTAGTTCATTCGTCTGGTTATGCGTCTCTAGTATAAAGACGGACAGAAGATGCATTATCCGTCTAGACGAACTAACTTTCGTAGTGCGTCGTTCAAGACGCATTTTGAAGGATAGTTCGTCCAGACGGGTAATGCGTCTTGGCCCGTCTTTATACTAGAGACGCATAACCAGACGAAATACAAATGTTTGCCCAAGTTCGTCCAGACGGATAATGCGTCTCTAGTTGTTCGTCCCGTCTTTACACTAGACACATAACATGATAGACGCATTATTCGTCTGAACGGATAATGCGTCTCTAGTATAAAAACGGCCATTAATATCTACCTTCAGGCTCAAAATGAAGGTACGTTAATTTTTTAGCGTGGCCGGACCAAGTCTGGTTTTTGCTGACATTGGTTCTTAAAAGTCATCGGGGAAAGTATATGTACCAATTTAGTTTAGAACAGAAATAACAAACAAAATCAGCTGCAATCGATTGCGGGTACCATTGGAGCTACCATTGAAGCTCTGTGCGTTTCTTCACTGTCTTCTTCAAGGGTTCCAAGCCTTGCATTTTACTGCACTAATTATTTAAATCCATAATTTTTCCAAGGTTTGTGAAACAAATGTTTCCTAATTCTCTCGGCAATCCAATTATTTAGAGTTTAAGAATGGCAGTGCTCAGAGAAACTCTTAACAAATTAAAAAGCAAGCTTTATAGAATTCAAGCAGTCCAAACGAAAAGCAGGGGATTAAAAGACTAGCCACTGCAAATTTAGAATAGAAGAGGACCCAAAATTCAAAACAAAACTGGGTTTATAGATTAAAAAAATTCAAAAAGGAGTTTTACACAGTTTTAAGCCCCTTCTTGTATGTTTTCCCTTCCACTGAATGAGTAACAAGTTGAACTAGTGTTCGTGCTAGAGCATTTATTTCGAAACATATTGCATTTCATTCTTGAAACAGTTTACATCCACTTTCCATATAAAAATTACCTTGGAACGAATGAAAAAAAAAGAGAAAGAAACAATGTCAAGGAGAGAAGCAAAAACAAGTGACAGCCAGAACGTCAAACCTGCATGTAAGCTTACTGATCACACAGGAAACGAGAATGAAACAAAGCCGCGAGTAAATTGCTTCACTATCTCGTGAAATCTATGCAACTCCTCATTTTACTCGTCGTAAAACAAAAACTGATCAATTCTCCACCCTTTCAATAGATTGTAGGCAGACGCGCTTCATTGCAAAACCTCAGTTGCTCTGCCGAGTTGGAGAAGTAGTTTATTCATTTCTTCCTGTGCAATCCCCTGCAATCTGATGAAGACTTATCAGAAATGTACAGCTATCCGTAATGACAAACTGTTTCGTACCATGTCTTCCATTTTCTAACACTGACTGTTTTCTGTTTTATTACTGTCAAAATAATTTTCTGTAAAGCAAGTGTTACTAATAAGTTTGTCTCCATCCTGACATTTAATTAAAAACTGGGTTAACAAAATATTGAACATACATTTCAATGAGACTATTTTTAGAAAACGACTTCATGAATTTAGTTTTTGTCATACCTTTGTTTTCAAGTTTGAAATGTGTATGAATCTTTTATAAACAAATGTTTATTTCACTATTTGCACAGTATACCAAAACGTTTGTCTTATTTTAATTAAAATTTGGTCTTCAAAACAATATTATTACTCCGATTCACTGCTGTAAACTCTCTTGAGAATGGCGATGTCCTATAGAATGGTGATGTCCTATAGAGATTTTTTGTTATTTTTATTATTATTATTATTATTATTATTATTATTATTATTATTATTTTATTTTTTCTTTATTTTACTTTATTCTAATACCAATAGTTAATACAAAGTTTTACAATATATTGAAAAGAGAAAACAAAAAAGAAATAATAATACAATACATATACAAAAATACATTACAATACATATGCAAAAAGAGAAAAAAATAAATTAAAAAGTACAATGTAGGTTAAAAGAATATATCTTAAGGGAGTTGCACTAACATTCACTTAGTTAAAGAAGTTTGGACCATGTTTTTTGAAGTCCTTTAAGCGGTTAGATTTAAAAGCTATGGTACGTAAAATATCAATTTTGTTATTAAGGCGCAAACGAAAACTGTCGAAGTCTAGGATGCCGCTGCGTACGCTTGTTGCAAAAACATGATATTTGGCGACAATCAAACAGTAGTTGAGAACTTTCCAATTGTTTGACTCTTTGTGCCAGCCGTATAAAATAGTCTTTTCAGGTAAGGTCAGTTTTTCATTAAATTTTTCTCGCCACCAGTTAGAAAAGCAAGTCCAAAACGACGAGGATACACTGCAAGTAATTAGCATGTGTCTTAGAGATTGATTCTCAAGGTTACACAAAGGACAGACTTAACTATCAGTTATGCATGCGTGAAAAAGGCTGGATTGAGTAGGTAAAATATTGTGAATAACTTTAACTTGGAACATAATCAATTTCGGTTCTTTCAAGATTTTGAACGGAAGCATGTAGATGTCGCAAATTGTGTCTTTGGTGAACCCATAACTTAAAATTCTGCCTTCAGCAGTGGGTGCCGAGAAGCTTTCTTCAAGCATGGCAGAGTAGGCTTCTTTTGTGGAGAACAGCTTAAAACTTGTTTCGTTTTGAGATTCGCCGAGTTCACTTACCGTAGCACGAAGAGCCTTTTTCCATTCAGTTGGTATGGCATTTAAGAGGCCGTAGTAAGTGGTGAAAGCAAATTCAAAACTATATTTTTTCTTTCATTTCTGATAACGTAAGAAATTTAAGGTTGTCATCTAAAAGGTCATCAATGCAACAAATCCCATTTATGTGCCAGGAGTTAATAAAAACTGGTTTTCCGCCTATACGTATGTTATGATTGTTCCAGATTATTTGTTTTTTTTTATGGAAATTTGCTCGTCACAAGCCAGGCGCTTAAAATCATGCCAGTGATTTAAAACGGCATGGTAAAATTCCGGGAGGCTCTCTAAGTTGAGTAGTTTAGGATCGTAATCGCATTTAATGAGAAATTCAAGACCTCCGTGTTGGCAGACAGCTTGATTTGGGATTATTTTCCAGGATGCATTATTTGATTCAGCGATACGCTTTATCCAAGCAATCTTTAGCGACCGTTCCATAATTTCAAAGTCAATCATCTTTAACCCTCCGCAGTGTTTTTCACCAATAATAGTCTTTTTCTTAATTTTGGGTGGCTTGCCTTCCCAGATGAAACTGAAAATAATCTTATTAATTCTGTCTATAAAGGGTTTAGATACGGTCAGTAAGGAACTGCAGTATATGAGTTTGACAGACCTAGTGTCTTGACAATATTTATTTTGCCAATTAAAGTTAACTTTCTTTTTTTCCAACTGTTCAGTGTTTTTTCTAAAGAACGTACCTTTTCTTCAAAGTTAAGGATATAAGCTTGTATTGAGTCGTAGGAAAAAAGTATACCAAGGGCGTGGACTGGTTCTTGGGGCCATTTGAAGCCAAACGGTTTGTCTTTGCGCAACCTCCAACATCCTAACCACAGCGCTTCGGTTTTGTTTGTGTTAATTTCAAGGCCGCTAATATGTTTAAATTTCTCTAAAAGTTTGAGTAATTGTGTGACTGAGTCAAGATCGCGCATCAAAACTGTGGTATCATCTGCGTATTGTGTTATTTTCATTTCTTTCTGACCGACTTTGATGCCTTTAATGTTGGGGTCTTTCTTAAGTGCTCTGGCTAAGAGTTCGATACCGACGACGAATAGGAGGCCAGACAGTGGGCAACCTTGACGGACACCTCGCTCGAGAGGGAAAAAATTTGAAGTATGACCATTGTGCAGGACACAGCTCGACACTTTATTGTAAATTACACGAAACCAGTTGTTTATGTCAGGTCCAAAATTAAATGTTTGTAAAGCGGTTTTTAGATAGTTCCATTCTATTGTATCAAAAGCTTTTCGGAAGTCAAGAAATAAGGCAATACCGGGTTTACCCTCCTGTTTAGTATGAAACATTACATCATTACATTACTTGAATTAGTCTAACGTTTTCACCGATAGAGCGTCCTTTAATGTAACCAGTTTGGTCAGAGTTTATGATTTTAGGAAGAACTTTTTCTAGTCTTTTTACAATAGATTTTGTCAGAATTTTGTAATCAACGTTTAGCAGAGATATAGGTCGCAGGTTTTCAAGTAAAGTTTTGTCTTTGTTTTTTTTTTAGGGATAAGTGAAATAATTCCGCGTTTTTGGCTGATAGATAATGAACCTGTTTGGAAAGCATAGTTGAAACTGGCAGTCATCGCAGTGCCAAGATCGTTCCAGAAAAACTTATAAAATTCTGCGGAAAAACCGTCAGTTCCTGGCGTTTTATTGTTTTCAAACTCTTTTAAAGCGGTTAAGCATTCTTCTTCTGAAATCATGCCTTCACATTGTATCTTTTCGTTTTCATCTAGCGGGTCGATGTTCTCTAAATTAAATAAATCAGATTCAGGCAAATTATCTTGTAGGTTTTGCGACTTATAAAGACTGTTTTTTGTTCTTGTAATATCTTGGACTGGTCGCATGTTAGCTTGTTGTTACGAAGTTTGAGCTTTGTTATATTTTTTTTGGAATAATTTCGTTTTTCCAAATTGAAGAAATATCTGGAGTTTCGCTCGCCAAACTCGTGCCACCGAGCTTTGCTCCTAAGGATAGCGCCTTTTGTTTGTTGTCGCATAATTGTTTGTAGGCGTAATTTTGTTGCGTAAAGCTCGTTTAAGTTTTTTTTGTCGCTTGGGTTTTGTTCACATTTTTGCATCAGTTCATTAACTTTGTTTTGAAGAGCAACTTCTTCATTCTTCCTGTTTTTAGCTTTGTTTTTTGAATACTTGATTGTGAACCCTCGGATTTCCATTTTAATTAGGTCCCATCTCAGACCAAGGTCGTCGACTTCAGCATATTTATCTTTAAAGACTGGTAGATTTTCACAAATTATGGAAGTGTATTTTTCGTCTTCTAACAGAGAATTATTAAATTTCCAAAAGCCAGGGCCTTTTGGTTGTAATAAGTCTTCCGTCTTAAGATGTAAAGTGATAGCAGAGTGATCAGTTTCAGGGGCGTTAATTATATTGCATACTTGTGTGTCATTACTGAGTTCTTTTGAAATTAAAACGTAGTTTAGGCGGCATTGGATTTTCAGCGATTTATTTCTCCATGTGAAGCGGTTGTCGTTCGGATTGCGATCGCGCCAAATATCGGTTAAATTATAAAGGTTTGCAAGTTGCTGAATTTCTTTGATTACAATGGATTTTTCCAAACTGGGTTTCCACCTTTTTTGTCATTTTCAGACAGAGCACAATTAAAGTCACCTGCAATTATGATGTTCTCTTGGGAAAAGTCTTCAAGCTGATTTTCGAGTTCATTAGAACTCATTATTCACTAGAATTAGATGCAACTCATCAATTAATAGGTCAAGTATAAGAAATCTGCCGTTCGTGTCGTGGATGCACTTTTCGACCTTGAAATCTAAATTCGGATTAACAAGAGTCATGACACCTTTGCTATGTGAGCTGCCGTGACTAAAAAAAAACCTTCCCACCCCATTCAGATTCCCAAATTTGAACACATTCTTTAGAGCTGTACGTTTCTTGTAAGAATGTAAAATGGCATTTTTGATTGTGTAACCAGCGAAAGATTGATCGACGTTTGATTGACTTATTCAATCCTCTTACGTTTAAAGACTGGAATTTGACATCAAAACTAGGTTTTAACGACATTGTAAGGTACAAAAGAAATTGTCAGAAAAACTGCGTCGGCACCGAGTTTTGACAGTTTTCTTTTGGCTATTGAGTGTGAATGTGAAAGCATTGTATTAGTAATTAACGAAGTCGACCTACAAATAGAAATAAAACAAATTATCAAAAAACTTAGACAAATGTTATTAAAGAAACATTATTACGAGGTCCATGAAAGTTCAGTCAACAAACCCGCGAAAAGTAAACATTAATTATCTCTGACATATATTATCACATATTCATCATTTTATAACGGCAGTAATATATTCCTCCTTAAACTCAAGTCCGTTCCACAGCACGATTCCTTCTACAAATTCGTTGTTGATCCACGGCAATGTACACGTACTTATACAACACTTTTGAACCAAGCATCCAAGGCTAGTTTATATAAGGATTGTTGCTATATCAACTTGGCGGCCTGTACAGAAAGATTATAACCATATTTGAAGATATTGAGACTTGTCCACAACGTTATCAGCGGCTGTGTTATGTCTCATACCATTGCCATTGTAGTTTTGAGCGTTGGCATTTTAGAATCGCTTTTCGTTGTTACTGGGAATATTTTTACCGTCTTCGTTTTTTGGATTCATCGAAACAAACTTCCTTTCTTCTTATCAACTTGGCTGTTGCAGATCTGCTTGTTGGACTCTTAGAAATAGCAGCGATCGGAACACTTGCCCTTCCACGACATACTGGACTAGGCAAAGTTGGCCCGCAAACGAGTAAAATAAATATTGCAATTTCTCTTCAAGTTACGTTTTCGGGTGTATCCATGTTTTTCCTGGTACTAATTTCTCTGGAACGAGCGTTCGCTTTGATTTGGCCGTTTCGCCATCGAGTAACAAGCATCAAAACGTACATCTACAGTGTTGTTATTGCTTGGTTAGCTGGAATCACCCTTGGTGCGTTTAGTTCGCTAACTGTGTACGGAATCTTCGAAATGTCACATTATTTCGTTGTTTACTCTGTCATCATCGTTTTATCTACGGTTACGATCTGTGTGTCATATCTGGCAATTCGAACAAGACTCGGCAATGACAAAGTTCCAGCTATCCACACGGCACAAAACAGACAGAGTGTTGAACGAAGCACGAAGCTCTCCAAGACTTTGTTTATTGTGATAGGTGCGTCTATTGTTTTTTGGGCTCCAAGACTTGTGTTCTTCTGCACTTACTTTTTTTCTCCAGGATTGCCCGGGGCTGTGAACTACATTTTCTCCATGTTAAATTTGGCCAATTCTCTTGTCAACCCAATTATTTATTGTTTAGGAATGCCAGTGTTCAAAGAAACTTTAAAACGAATGACAAATAAGCTGAGAATTCGAAAGCAATCTTAAAATTACACAGTTAATTGTCGAGGCTTTAAAGCGGAAGCTGAAAAAGAAATGGCAATCGTTACTAATATTTCCCCAGTTAATCATTGTAATCAATATTGAGTGATCGTCCGGTGTTACTCCTCGGAATGTTTGGTAAGTTGTGCCGCCCGGTTCTCCGAATCCTGACCCCGTTACACTATTTTTCATACTCATTTTAAAACCTAACCTTTTTAAAGGTTAAAAAATCCATACTCGTTTTCAGCCATCGTTTGCGTATCTGAAAAACACTGAGTAAATCGCGCTGTAGCATATCGGACGATATTATTTTGTTGCTTCACTTTCTCTCTTTTCGTTTGAAGAAGAAATCGGAGAAATACGTTTATACGCTCTCGAGGCTCCTCGAGAGCGTATATTCCCAATTCAGAACGAAATGGTCAAAATCCATGTACCCCTTTTCAGACCAAGCGGCTCAAACGCCACACCCTTTGGGGCGGCACATACCTTATATATAGCTAGGGGAGTATCCCCACCACAGGCAATCACGTAATACTCATTACAACGTAAAATCAGCGGGAGTATTCTGTAGATATCTGAAATAGCCGTTAGTACACTGAGTTTAATAGCCGGTTCACCGGCTCGGTCATCACCAGTTTTCACATTGAATATGATCTGCCTTTCTTCTCTGGCTAATGAGAGTTAATAACAGAGGTCTTGCTATCGATAAAACAGACAACAGACAAAGTGTTGAGCAAAACAGAAATTTCCAAAACTATATGTTTATTGTGATATAGGTGCGTGTATTGATTTTTGGGTTACAAGCCGTGGATTGTATGTAACAAGTGTGTCGTGTCCAACATTATTTTCTCGGTTTGTGGACTACATTTTTCCAATATCGCATCTGACCTATTCTCTTCTCAACCCAATTGTTTATATTATAGTTTAATAGTACCGTCTGATCAGTGTTCAAAAATACTTTAAAACGATTGAAAAATAAGCTGAGAATTTCAAAGCGATTTTAAAATTACACAGTAAACAACGAAGCTTGAAGTTGTTCTACAGTACGTTTAAAATGAAAATCAATATTTTATATTTTTATTTTATATACAGTGTATTGTCAATATAAAATAAGTCATAATCAGTATTGAGCGATCTACCATTTTTAATACAAGTCAGAAGAGGACCCACAGTGAATATTTAACTACGTCATGGTTGCGGCACATCAGTGACAATTATATTCCAAGAATGTCTGTTCATGAAAGACGTATTAACTGATTCAAGGAGGACTATAAAAAATTATGAAGTCCTTTACAACTGTACTATGTCATTTTTCTGTAAACTAAATATTGCTAAAATGTCTCATTGTATGTAAGTCAATGAGACTTGGGTTCAAGGTACTCCTTTGATTTAACTCCCAAGATTGCCAAAAATGAACATTTAAGAAAAATCTCAAATTTGATTTTCTAAAATATTGAAAAACAAGTGATACCATGCAAAAGCACTGGCAAAGGGGTTTAGGCATTTGAATGGTCACACCATAGGATTTTGTTGAATGGAGGTTCGCTTCAGTTTATTTCGGTGAATCCAGAAGACAATTGTAGTGAAGGCATTCCCAATAAAAAAGATAAAACATTCGAAAAAGGCAAAGCACAAAACTACAATGGCTGTCGTATTAGACATAACAATGATAACGTTGTGGACTATCCCTGATATGGTGGGAATATTTCTTGTATATCACCAGATAGACTGCTAAAAAAGGAGCTTCAACGATTGTCTGAATAGGTCAATGAAATTGATTAAGTTTCAATTTTGTTATCTGATAAAACTTGAAAAACGAAAACCTCTGGCAAACAGAGTAGCAATGTGATTTCCAGGACCACACATTTCACCGATGCAGTTTTATAAGTTTTTAGTCAGGTACTGTACACAATAACATCGAATAGCCAATGGCATTTTCACCATCTAATTTTATTGAATGATACAAAAACTTTTGCCCGCTGAGTGATTAAAGGACAGGAGGGAATGTACGTTATTAACATGACAATCAGTCGAACTGGCAATAGCCTTCTGAATATCAAATTTTAATTAAGTAAAACAAAATAATGTTTTTCCTTCACATATGTCACTTTCCTTGTATTACGTGCAAAAGTAATAATAGCATAAACAAAATTAAAAAATATACATATACGAACAAATTCAAAATATAACAAGAAAAACTAAATTATAATATTTGATTTCTTGTTTTACTAATCAAATGCCTGGGTAAATTACGACTTTTTGTTTTATACATTTTACAGAATATTGATTAAAAGTACAAATAAATGTGATTAATTATTTAACGCTTTCCAAACTATTTTCAGTTTTTCCAATTTGTCAAATTTACGCTAAAAGTTATGTTTTTGGTCACTTTTGGAGGAGAGAATTAACTCAACTGAAGTTTTTAATGATTCTGGCGGAGTGAAAAAAGGCACATAGACAAATTGTCGTTTTTTGCGGAGCATTTTTTATTATCCTCACAAATTCATGTTTTAATGCATACATAACCTCGAATAAGTGTTTGCCAAATATAATAAAATATATGGACCCAAGTTAAACCAAGGGTCCGAAATTCGGACCTTTGGTTCACGAATACGCCAAGTGAAACACCGAAGAAATATTTTTAATCCTGGGGTCCGAAATTCGGACCTTTGGTTTACGAATACGCCAAGTGAAACACCGTGGAAATAGTTTCAATCATGGGGTCCGAAATTCGCACCCTTGATTCAACGAATACGAAGCAATCTACATAAATACTGATGAAGTATTTTCAAACCTAGGGTCCGAATTTCGGACCCGTGGAACAATGGAATCACTAAACAGTTCATGTAAAACGTGATTGATATTTTAACCTACAAGTACAGTACAGATTGTAGTTAAGTCACTTGACAGAAACGAGACAGGCGTAAAACTCGAGTGGACTGGAAAACTAAATGACGATCGAAACTTCCAAAAAACCATGCTCATGCTCAGACGGGTAAATTTTGGCTTCATCAGTTTAAAAACCACGATACTACATAAATGATCGGCACATTATATAGGCTATCGTTTGGTCAGTCCGTTAAAATGCCTCATCATATCAACCAGGAAAATCCCTGAGGTAGAAAAACTCCATCTTCCTTTCTGCCTCCAGCAATCTGCATCTCCAATATCTCTCCTGTTCGGCTTTGTGAACGTGAGGTACTCAGGAAACATCTTTTATTATATGTATCAGTGGCTGGCAATGTGTGGAGTCCCTATAATAAAAAGTACTGTATTCTCAACATCAAGCTCTCTGGTCAAAAATGCATTTTGAAGACTGAAGTTGGTGTTAAATATAATGTATAATTATTAAGGGCTGGTTTTCACTAGCGCATAAACATAAGCACAAGCCAACATACGCAGACTCAGTAACACGTTGATCACTAGTGCCTATTGTTCTGTTTTGTTCGAACAATTGGAACTAATGAATAACACGTTACTGAGTCTGCTTATGTTGGCTTATGCTTGTGCTTATGCGCTAGTGAAAACCAGCCTTAATAGGTCTACAATTTTTAATATGTCAAGAATAAATACAATACAAACCAATCATTGCGTTCTTGTGGCAATGTGTATTTATCCTTGGGTGGGAAATAAAGTGGCGCACAATTCAGTATAGAATTGGATACTTGTTAAATTTGCATTGTAGAACTGAACGACTTTTACGTCATGATTTTTAATTTTTCCATTTGTTCCTTTTATATGTTTTGAACGGATACCCTGCATTTAGTTTTTTACGGAGTGTTTTTGTGGTGACTGAGCAATAAGCCTTTCAAATAGACTGCAAAACAGTCGTATTTTTTGCGTTACCATACGAATGCGCGCGGTCTTTGAACGAAAGGTCTGGAGCGGGTAGTGGGAGTCTCACACGCCCGTGTGAGGCTCGCGCGCTTCGCGCGCGGGTATCCACGCTTCAGACGCTCATGGCGTTTCGCGCCTTTGCGAGCGAGCCAGCGAAAAAAAACCCGACTGTTTTGCAGTCTACCTTTCAAATGGCGCGTGCATGCAACGAACTAGATGTCAAGTCTGTCTCATGCTGTCTGTTGAGGTTTCCGTTGTTTTTGCTTTTGTAGAATTTGACCTCTTTTAGTGTTCTTTTTACCCTGGCGATTGGTGTGTTGTTTTCGCCATTATTGGCATGTTTTTTTGGCAAAGTTTTAAAGTTTTAAACTTGTTTTAAACTTGTTTAGCTTTTCTCTCTGAAATGACAGTATCTGACCGTGAATGTTTTCGTGCTAATAATTGGCTGACTGTACTTTGCGAAACGAAATAGGGCTTACTGTACTTTAAATGTCTTAAATGGAACGAAAGTGGAAAAATCTGTACTTTGCAAAGTAGGAAAATGAAAATCTGCACAAGGAAAAAATGAATCACTGATGAAACAATCAAACAATAAAACCGGTAGTTGAGGAAACGAAGACGAAGACGCGAAGACTCGTTACAGTGTCGTTACGAAAACGAAGACCCAATGCGCTGACAGCATGCTTTGAGTTTTTGTTGTCGCGTTCACGAATAATAACAATTGTAGTATTTCGATGCTACCCCTATCTTTGAGCCTAGAACACAGAGAAAGCAAGGGTAACCGAACTGCGATTTTTTTTCACCGGGACAGAAACCGCAAAGAATTGGCTGCATGTTTTGAATATTAATTACCGCTTTGACAAGTTCACCTGTCACCGCGGGTAGACAAAGTTACTTTGACCGGAAACCGCGTGACATTTTATAAATTTTATTTTATTTTAGTTTTCGTCGTCATGTGTAGGATTTTAATTTTGTAGGTCCAAGCGTAGCCTTGCAGAGAGTTGCGGTTTGTTCCAGTCAAGGTTGCGATTTTAGTATCCATACGCTTCACTTTATAGCTGCGTGGCGTTCAATGTTTAAAATTCCTCCGTTGGTAATTTTGACAGTCCAGCGACTGTTTTGTTCATGCCACAAAAACCTATCCCATCGGCCTTGACTGAGACAAGCTTCAACTACAAGTTGAATAGCTTTCTTTTTAAGCCACAACTAAAATTAAAATCCTGCAACGACGAACACTAAACTACCTGGGCGCAGCGTGACAAAAAAAAGAAAGAAAGTCACGGCCAACAGAAGAGGTGAGATTTTATACACTAATACAGGAACATCTTGTAGCGAATTCAAAAGACTATAAACGTATAAAGCCGCGATGTTGTGAAGGTATCCTTTTGTTTTTGACGTGTGAATGAATTTCAGAGGATCACTGCGGACGTTATCGTGGTTTAAGTAGTCGGAAGATGTTTTTTATCTTTCAAATGCATTTATCAAAATGGAGAATGAAGAGAGCTTCAAAAAGAGATCTTGAACGAGGCGTTTTGGTCTCTGTAGGCCGAGATTCGATTTGTTTCGTAAGCGGTGCTTTCAAACGGCACAGTAAATTATACTTTGTTAAAGTACTATGCTTGCTGAAAACCGCATTGATGAATTAAACTTTGTTCTCTCTTTTACGTCCTTCGTAAACTAAAGCAACTAACTACATGTATCGATTTTCAAAATCCTACACATGACGACCAAAACTAAAATAGCCGACCCCAGCGTAACAAGAATTATAAGCAGGAAAAACATTCACGGCCAACCGAACATTTTAGATCCTGTCATTTCAGACAGAAAACCTAGAGAACTTTAATTCTTTCTTATACATAAATAATGGCGAAAACAACACATCAACCGCCAGGTAAAAAAAGGCGCTAAACCACTTGAAACCACAACGGACACGACAGACAGGCTCGACTTTTCCTTCGCCATTTGAAAGTTTTACTTAGTCAACACCAAAATTCTCCATAATGTAGCACCCGTTCAAAACATATAGAAGGAAAACATGGCATTAAAAACACGAGGTAAGCTGAAGAGAATTGGATACTTGTGATATTAGTTAAATTTGAATACACTGTTTATAAAGCTTACCTTGAGTTATTAACGTCAGATCCGCGGCCTTTGACACATATTTCCACACTAGTTCTCAGTGAATTCTGAGGCACTTTCGCCGTATCCACGTATGTTAAAGTTTCATACAAGTGATCGAACGGAGTGGTCCATCACATTTTCACAGACGGTATTTTCAAATAAAAGCCTCTCTCGATCTCCTCCGCAGAGGCCTCATAGTCACGCTCCACGCTTTGCAAAAAACGCGCAGAGGCTGAGTAGAAGTAAAAAGTAAAGCACGCGGGGAACTCTCGCGCTCCCATTTTCTCTTTTACTGTTCTTTACAGATAGGAGCCTCTGCGGAGGAGAGAGAATAAATGCTCTACCGACGTTTGAATGTGGTTTTTACAAGCATACCGCCATGGCACGTGATCGATAAAAAGTCACGTACAGATGTATCTTCCAAAAAAAAATGCTTTTCAACGCTAGAACCGATTTCTTTGCTATTATAGCTGTTTGAATTAACTAAAATCTACCGCCTTTATATCGAAATAAACTGTTATATCCTTTATTTATTTATTTATTTATTTATTTACTTATTTTTTTTTTTTTTTGGGGGGGGGGGGGATAACTGTCACATTAGAGTTTTTCTGTATCCTCTGTTTTTAAGTCTAAAAAACAAAGGGTATGTTTTTCACATGCAAATTACGATAATCGGACAAAGGACCTGTCAACGCGCTAATTACTGTTCATTGGGCACGAGCTAAAGCGGCGAAGCGAGAACGCGCTGTGTTTTATAATTTATTTAGTTTCCTCGTGACGTTGTAGAATGTCGGAAGAACAAGATCCCGATTATTTATTTGAGCGCTATTTCGCAGGTAAGAACCAACAAAACAGTTTCTATAAAATTGCCTATCGCGCAGATAACTTAAAATATTAACTGGTTTTAAAATGGTACCTTTTTCGCTTTTGAAGGCCAGAAAAAGCGAAAGAAAACTGGACAGAGAAAGAATGCCATAACTGAGGCTGAGCGTACCCTTTACAGACAAGCTGTGGAAAAGAAGGGGAATGATTGGAAGCAAATCCTGTCCTTTATTGCTCGTCATAAAGAGCTCTTGCCTCCCGATGTTGCTAAGAAGTACGAGTGTGCCGTTCAGGGGGAGGGAATCAAAAGTATTCGAAGCAGGCTTGGCAACATTGGGCGCAAAGTCAAGAATTCACAAGAAGTTAGAGCGAGAGAGGAGAGAAATATAATTGATCCGGGACCAAGCGTGACAGCTGAAAATATCATTCTTGCGATGAAAACCAACAAACAAGCTGAAGCTAGCGACCCTTTAAACTTAGAAGAGGACCAAGCCGCCGATTTGGACGAAGTTGTTGAGTGTCCCGGAGAGTTGAGTGTAGGAAACGAAGAACAGGTCGAGGCAGCTGCAGCAATATTTGATGTAGACGATCTAAGTGCAGCCGATGGCAGTGACGCTGAGCAACAGCCTCTAGCTGGTGCTTTTCCGGCAGCACCGAAAAACAAGAAGGCGTCAAAGGGGAAATCCAAAGAACGCGAGAAAGCGCTGCCAAAGCGACTCGACAAGTTGACCAAACGGGCTGGGAATCTGATGGCGGTAGGTTTAAAAGCCGCAAAGCTACACATGAAATATTTAAAAGAAAGCGCCCAGAGCCAGGGATTGGAGTTGTCATCCCAGTCGTCGAGTGGCAGTGATGAATCCACAGACTAGCCGCTGAACTTAAGAATTGACCCCCGCGAGACATTGTTAGTTACTCAAAAACTCAAATTATGGGTCAGCGAAATTTGAACACCAATATTGAGTGCCATATTCACGTTAATGTTTCAAGTTAAGATAAAACGCGTTTCAATTAGTCTAACTATCATAGCCACACTCAGCCTATCCATAAACATGATGTGAGCAAAATAAACATATATTAAACTGAGGTCAGTTGTTCAGTTTTATTTCTCCAGATACGACTATATGACTTTAGTAACAATTGAGTCATCTACCACGAATGGGCTATTGTTTTAGTATCAACCAACTAGTTGGCCAAATTTTGACATTCAGAAATAATGGAAAAAGGTAGTGAGAAAAAGTACTAAAATTAATTTTTACCTTTAATAAATTATACCTTTAAAACAATTATTTTTGATTAGTCCCGGGCTTTCTGATGGGTTCCCTGTGGCGGTGGGTTTATTAGGCCCTCTCGTTCACTTTTCACCACAGGTTTTAAAAGGGGGACGCCTTGGACTAAGGTTGATGTTTGATCATTTTCGGCGCTACAGTAGGCTATAACATATAGCCTAGAAGTAGCTCAGCCAATCAGGGTGCAGGATTTGTGATTGCCCACTAGTTGGTTTATTAAAGTCTGATATTCTCGCTCACCGCCTCTTCATATTTCACATTATTCTGGACTGATCTGAAATTAAATGATAACTGATGACTCAAGGTCATTGTTTACATTTCATGAACTAAAAATGTCAATCTGATATTTCTTATCAATCGACGGCGTCGATTAACAATTGCAAGGACAACGTTCACAACTACAGGTACAAAATATCTACGCCCTCGATATCTACCAGACCGTCCTGGTACAGCACGATAAACTCTTGCGTCGCCAATCCTGTGCTCAACCCTAATCCTTGCCCTCCCTAACTCTAGGTTAGCGCGATAGCGTATAGCATCCAGTCTGCCTCCTCTTGGTCTCCGGAACGGTGTCACTAGCGGGTTAACTGATGGATAACCGCCGTCCGCTAGAAGATAGGCGTTGCGGGGGAGGTGAAGCTGCTGCTCGTAGCCCATGCTCGGCAGGCGCTCGTATGATGCCGCATCAGTCGCATGTCCCAGATACCCGCCTCCTGAAAACTGGTAAAAACCATCGTTGTCTATGACAACGTGAAAATTGAGGAAATGATATCCTCGGTCTCGTCTATAGTATAAACGCTGGGCATCACCTGTGGGCCTGCTAATTTGGACGGGAAATGCATCAATAGCTCCCACGGCGTTTGGAAACTCCTCGAATTCCCCGCGTTGATTATTCCACGAATCTTCATCGTTCCATGTCAAGTACCTATCAACGTAATGTTCGAATAAAATTGGAACAATTGTGAAGACCGTGTCATAAACATTGCTTGCCGACACACTGAATATCTGTCCAAGAGTAGTTAGAGTGTGGTATTGTCGTAGCCATATAAATGTAAGTAGAATCCTGTCGTGAAGGCAAAGAGCATTGGGTCGCGTTCTTCTGACACGTCTACGTGGATTCCAAGGGTTTCGCACGCGCGCTTTGATGTCAGGACCAATTCTTTCGACAACTTGCGTTAAACTACCTGGGCTCTCGCCTGTTAAAAGCCAGAAGTGTTCAGGACGTATGACCAATGTATTCCACACGCTTCGCTCCACAGGTATCACCCAACGATTTCCATCGTAGTGACGTCTGATAATCACATGGATTGGAACAATCAGTCGTGAACAGAGGTTGAGAAATTGTTCAATAACTGCCAAAAGAGCGTCGAGTGGTAGGGGCGGCGGAGGAATAATTCCACGAAAAAATGTAGCCTGTAAAATGCGTAAATATTCTACCACAAAGGCAAGAATTGAAAAAATAAACGTTGGTAGTGGTGGAATCATTTTGCTCGTATTATATTATTCGAGATCAAATAATCAGCAACAAAAAATTACAATACGTAACAATTTAACGCTACGGTGACTTCATTCATAATATGATAATGTGCTCAGTCACTGAAACACAGAGGCCTTTGAAAAACAGAGGATACAGAAAAACTCTATTGCGTAACGTAACTATTGTGGTTGAAATGATTGAAATTTTTGTCTATGATTACAAAGAGGTGTTCAACTGCGGTTTTGAATGATGATCGTTACTCCTGATCAAATTTGCCCGCCTTCCAAGCCTGGTTAGATTTACGGTTGTCGAAACAGCACGTTCATGAGAAAACAAGGAACGATTTAAAACATTGGAGCGAAAACTGGCTAGGCAGAGTAATGAAAACAGCCACTGGTATGTATGTAGTTAGTAAATTTTAAAAATGTAATTGACACGAGTATGTGGGTTTTTTAGAGGGAAGGAAAACGTTAAAATATTATGTAGTTAGGCCATTTGAATCCCGCTTTAGCGTATTTTAACGGGTCAAATAAGAACAAGAGAGGAGAGGAGTCAAATTTGACTGTATTTTCTAATTTCACAGCGCGAATTGATTTTGTCAGAGCAAATTAAAACTATGAACTTGACCGAACAAAGCATCAGGCGAGGGTGTTAAGAAAACTAACTGCTCGACGGAATGGATTTCAGCTGTGGATTTTAGGGGTCTTAGTTTTCGTGATCACGAAAAATAAGATGGGCCTTGGGTCTTTATAGGTCTTAGTTTTCGTAACACCCCATCAGGCGATTGTGTTATGGTAATGGATGTCTCCTATTTTTTCACGGAGAAAAATGCGAGCTGCAAGCTGTGAACTGTTTGAAATTGTAAACTGTGAGCCGCGAGCTGACAAGGTTAAAACTGTTCGATGTGGAATGAATGGAATAGTGGCATAAACAGATAAACAAAATACGGTTTACCTCAAACACAATAAATGTCCGTCAGTCAGAAATTCTCACAGAATTTCACGAAAGCCTCATTTAAATTTCCAAAGAGTATTCAATCTCTGTTTGGAAATGCCAAGCGATTCAAAAAAATATTTTGGTTTTGTAGTTGACGAATTGTCCGAGGAATTATAAATATCAAGCCCTGTACAGCTTAATAAAGCGAAGCGAATGGATTCTAACATCACAGCCCTGACTGAGGCAAACTTCCACTATCTGAATAGCTTTCTTTAATTTAAAACTACAATCTCCCCAGTGCTAAGCTTGGATTCCGTGACAAAATTCTGTCGCTGTGGCTGTATGGCCGGTAACCGGTCAAGGTGTTGAAAACACTAAATGGCACTTCTATATTCTCAGTAAATTTCACAAAATCGAAAAATTCCAGCTAATCTAAACTATCATATGTCGATTTAGAAAAGTTAAGCGATCCTGAAATGCTTTATAGATCTCAAGTCTAGGGTTTTAGTTTACGCTGGGCTCAGAAGTCGAAACCATGTTTTGTGACACTGCCGGTCAAGGTTTTCAAAACACTAAATGGCCGGCAGTCCTATATTCTCAGTAAATTTGACAAATCGAAAAAATACAGCCATTCTGAACTATCATATGTCGTGATCCTGATCAAACGAGCCGGTTTTGTGGGATTTCTATATCACGAAACCATGTTTGGTGACACTTAGAACTTTTTTCAGCTCGACTGCCGGTCAAGGTTTCCAAAACATTAAATGGCCGGCAGTTCTATATTCTCAGTAAATTTCACAAAATCGAAAAATTCCGGCTAATCTAAACTATCATATGTCGATTTAGAAAAGTCAAGCGATCCTGAAATGCTTTATAGATCTGAAGTCTAGTGTTTGGTTTACCCTGGGCTCAGAAGACGAAACCATGTTTTGTGACACTTAGAACTTTTTTCAGCTCGACTGCAAAAACATGGTTTCGTGATATAGAAATCCCACAAAACCGGCTCGTTTGATCAGGATCACGACATATGATAGTTCAGAATGGCTGGATTTTTTCAATTTTGTGAAATTTACTGAAAAAATAGAACTGCCGGCCATTTAGTGTTTTGAAAACCTTGACCGGCAGTCGAGCTGAAAAAAGTTCTAAGTGTCACAAAACATGGTTTCGTCTTCTGAGCCCAGCGTAAACCAAACACCAGACTTGAGATCCATAAAGCATTTCAGGATCGCTTGACTTTTCTAAATCGACACATGCTAGTTTAGATTAGCTGGAATTTTTCGATTTTGTGAAATTTACTGAGAATATAGAACTGCCGGCCATTTAGTGTTTTAAAAACCTTGACCCGCAGTCGAGCTGAAAAGAGATCTAAGTGTCACAAAACATAACCCTAGACTTGAGATCTATAAAGCATTTCAGGATCGCTTGACTTTTCTAAATCGACATATGATAGTTTAGATTAGCTGGAATTTTTCGATTTTGTGAAATTTACTGAGAATATAGAACTGCCGGCCATTTAGTGTTTTCAACACCTTGACCGGTTACCGGCCATATAGCCACAGCGAAATTCTGTAAGGACAAAAATAGCTAAAATGACATTCACGCACGGCCAGCAGATCATTCAGATCCTGTCAATTCAGTGATAAAAGCTACAGAAGTTTAAGCCTTTCTTACATAGAAACTAACATGCCAATCATGGCGAAAACAGCACATCGACTGCCAGGATCTGACTGCGCTAAAAGAAGTTAAATTTTACGAAAGCAAAAAACCACGGAAACCACAAGAGACAGACAGACGTGACCTCTAGTCGCGTGTTCCCCTTGCGCGCCCCGTTCTTTCTTGCGCCCATTTTCATGCGCCTGCCAGTAGGCTAGCCCGATAGGTTCGCACGCTGGCTCGCACATTTGGTTAGCTCATCATGAGCTAGTACGGCTTTTTTCATGACTGAATTTTTTTATTCATTTTTTAAACATATTTTTTATTGATATACGAATTTTCTTATTATTTATTTGAATTCGCAGCTCGCATCTTGCAGATGTCAGTTTACAAATCCCCCGTCCCGATATGAATGTATTGTATTCCTTTAAAATCTCGTTCAGCTAGCCTTATTATTAAGTGCCACCCGATGACGATTTTCCTATTCAAAATTGTATTGTATGTATTTCAGAAGGAGAGTGGTATGCCCTTACAGTCCGTTGAACATTTTACAACGGCGGGCGCTAAGCCAAGGAATGCGATTAAAGAATTTTCGTTTGGGCTTATTGTACTTTGCGAAACGAAATGGAACGGAACGAAATGAAATGAAACGAAACGAACAACAAGCCCTAAAATTGTACACCGTTTCCCATTTCAGTTATCCCTAGATACCAATCTGTTAATTATATAAACTGGAGTAACAGCAAAATTTGTTAATTTTCTCTTCCTCTAACAGATCTTCACAGGCCCTTCTATAGAAATCAGGAAGGCTTAAGATGTCAAAGGAAATGTAAAAGAAAACCTACTCAAATAGGTCATATTGTTCCGATTTTTCTGGCCGCTGCGACAAACAGTCCGCCGGCGTTAAAGTTGTGAAAGACGGCATCACATGACTGACTTCTTACCGGGCCAAGGCTGGGATCCCCATTCGGACACTGCGCCTGCCCTCTCGAAGAGATCTCAACTGAAACTCAACTCTGAACGCAAACGCTTCTGAGATATTTGAAATACAGTTTATTTAATTTGGCGTAGAAATTCTGTAGTTTCCCTCGGCATGTATTATTAATTTTGCTGAATTGTACCGAAAACGTTTTTAAGTATATTTATTCACTAAAACCAGTGGCCCGATGATATATCGATTACTTTTGTAGAATTTCACTCACGTTTTTACTTGAACCGTGGATCCAAACTAACCCTTGGTTACGACAGGACATCTTCTCGATCTTAACTTACAATTGGGCCCCCGATCGTATTCCAGTGAAACCAAGGGTCCGAATTTCGGACACTTATATCTCCAGGATTATATCGATATCTATTGTGATTTTTGGCTAATGAACCAGGGGTCCGAATTTCGGACCCTGGCTCAAAAATGCCGAGTTGTAGATTTTAGCGTATTCGAATAGACCAAGGTTCCGAAATTCGGACCCTTAGACTGGTCTTATTTAAGTTCATTGTACTTTTGTAGTTTGGCGTATTCGAAAAAAACAAGGAGTCCGAATTTCGGACCCCTGGTTCAAAAATACCGAATTGTAGATTTTAGCTTATTAGAAAAAACCCAGGCTCCGAAATTCGGACCCTTAGATTTGTCTTATTTATGTTCATCCTACCCTGTAATTGCACGAGAGAAAATGCAGATTTCCAGCGGAACAAAATTGTGTGTCCGCTAAAATATAAACACTTCAAAGGTAAGTATATTGCGTTTTTCCACTGTCCGCCGGTTTTCAGATCTTATGCTAACATAAATTTCTCTTAAATTGGTAGTCCTCCAAAAATTAAAAATATAAGATATACATTTTATCTTTAATTTCCACCAAAAATGTTAAGTGACCTGTATTTTTACGGCATGAAAATAGCGTTACGATTATTTTCAAGAAAATGACTATTTTACGCGTAATGATTCCTCCTAAATCAATATTTTTTTTCATTTCCTGCGGAATTTTTTATTCTGGAAAAACTGAAAATAGTTTGGAAAGTGTTATTTATTAAAAGTAAAAAAACAGGATGGTAACTGATGATGTTTGACGGTGTTTTAAAGTGTCACACAGTGATACACTCTACGAAACAGTCTAATTTGGTCATGAAGTAAGCTTCTTAACTAATCCGAAAGGTACAGAAAGTGACCGATATATGTTGAATTTGAAATTTTTAGCAATGTAAAAAAAAAAGTTTGCTTCGATTTGTTTCGGTAAATACAAAAAAAAAAATACAGTGCCGCAGAGATTTCTCAATGAATATGGTGATATGCACTTGCCTTGTATTGGTAGTTTTATACAGATGCACAAGTGTTTTATATTGCCTTGGAAACATATTGTATATTGTATAAGGCGGAGGAAATTACTGGCCAGTTAAATTAAATAAATTAATTTATGCATTTTTATAGCGCAAATTCTATATACATATTCAAATGCGCTTCACAATCAATTAGACCCACCCCACCCATGCATGATCAAGTGACACTGAGGTTGGTCACAGCCAGTGGTTCCTCCTTAATTAGTGGTTGGTTTAAGTCCCCATGGGAGACGGGACCGCCATTTCTACGTGGTCATCCGAGCCACGTGAAGGTCTAACCATTTGCCGATGTCATAGGAAGGCAGCACCTTCATCCTCAGTTATTTTAAGACCCTGAGTGTTGGTCCGGCCGGGGTTCGAACCCGAGATCTCCCGCTCTGCAGACCGGTGCTCTATCAACTGAGCTAACCAGACATTATTCAGTTAAATTAAGACATTATTTAAACTGAAAAACAAAGTGGATTTACGTGCACGAAGATGAACCAAACGTAAACTCGTTTTTAGAGCAAACCTTTGCAACCGAAAAAGCCAACAAAGCTTCAGGCCTGTAATCCGACCTTATAGTGAATTCGCGGTACCTCCGTAAAGTTATTTCATTCGAACATTTTATTCTCAAACAAAACACAAATCAATTCATAAGGTTTTCCCCGCGTAACCGCGCCTCTATCGAAATATATTAAAGAAACACGCCACCAGCTCAATACAGTTTAGTGTGTTGTCAGAACTTGTGCAGTTAAGATCACGATGTGGAGCGACTATCAACAAGGGAATGGAAATTTCGAAGAAAGCAAAAGCTCGCAAGAAAGCAAACAGTCATCTCAAGGCTCTCAATTTAGCGAAGAAATGGAATCTTCCCAAGAAGAGAAAGAGCAGATAGATCCTTGGTCGCGTATTCAAGATGAAGCTTTTAGCCGCCGCGAAGCCGAGTTCAACGCTTTGACAAATGAATACGAGCAAAACGGAAATTTACACAACGTGGCTCGCATTAAATCTGAAAATGCCTTGCTTCCTGATTATAGAGTATCTACAATGGATGCATGCTATGAAGAAAGATTCGACCTTTCGTAAAGTAATACAAACCCGACAAGAGAGTCACAAGAGTTAAAAGACACAGAGGGATTTGATTGGCTCGAATCGACAGAACTTGCCAACGATAAGCGAAATTTTTTTACTCGATCGATTGTTTGTCAAACAAGCTCTTCCCGATGAAAAAGACTAAACCAACTCTGTTCCCTTCCATCTAAGCTTTTAAATTGATTGTATAATTACTGATGTAATTGTTTGTTAACAATAAATATAGTTTGAACTTAAACAAAGTGTGGGTTTATTGTTTTAGCACGCGCATGTTATTGGCTGCTTTCTTTATTTTCTGAGGTGCTAATCTTCCATGCAAATTTATTTCAGTGTAAGTTCGTATAATTAAAAGTTTGAACTTTGAAGCTACCGGTAAAGTCATGTTATGAAAACTTAAAGTGGGTGATGGGCTGGGAAACTGAAATCGACATAGAATCTAGCGATGTAGCGGTTATAAGAATGTTACGGTAAATAATAAGAAGCGGTGTTGTGGAACGGACTTGGGTTTAAAGAGAAAGAGATCATCGCAGCTATACAACAACTGAAGGAGTTGCAATTAAAGTCAGAAAACAATTATCATGAGCCTTGTAATATTTATCATGAGTCTTGTAATAATTATCATGAGCCTTGTAATAATTATCATGAGCCGCCTTGTAATAATTATTATGAGCCTTGTAAAAATCACAAGTGTATTTTATAGGACAACACCATTCATGAGAGCGTTTTATTAAGTAGCTAGTATATCTATTCACAGAAACAAATAGAGTGTTTTCACTCACGTGGTCTGCAGTTATGCTAATTTATTTGAACAAAACAAAGTGTTTGCATTAGAAAAGAGTTCAATCCCCAAAGGATTAGCTTGGGACACCAACATGGCCACCGTTTTATTGTTTAGGGACACCAACATGGCCGCCGTGACGTCATGTGAAAACACTCTATTGAAATAACAACTATATTTCTAATACCAAATTTTAATTAAATATGACCAAAGGTTTTGGCATACTGAGCAAAAACCGAAAGATAAATTTGTGTGTAGCCTGATTCATACACGATCGAACTTGAAAACAAAAGAATAAAGAACTTTTGAACAACTTTTGAACTCAGTTTCTAAAAATAACCTTTTTGAAGTGTATGTTAAATATTTCATTAACCCAGTTTTTAATCAAATGTCAGGATGGAGTCAAAGTTTTTGTAATACTTGCTTTACAGAAAACCACACTTGTAGTAATAAAACAGAACAAACCAATCAGTGTTAGAAAATGGAAGACGTGCAACCCAACACTTTGTCTTCATGCGCCCTGTAGATAGCTGGACCTTCCTTATTAAGCCTTCTTCAGATTACTGGGGGTTGCAGAGGAAGAAATGAATAAACTGCTTATGTAACTCGGCAGAGGAAGGTTATGCAGTAAAACGCATCTGCGTGTGTGTGATCGACTAAAAAAAGGTAGAGAATTGATGGCTTTTTGTTCTTGGACGAGTAAATTGAGGACTTGAATAGATTTGACGAGGAAGTCGATCAATTTACTCGCGGTTTTGTTTCATCCTCGTTTCCTGCATGATGTGAGCTTACATGCAGGCCTAAGTCGTTCTGGCTGGCATTTGGTTTCTGTAGTGGTTTTTATAATTCGTTCCAAGATAATTTTGATGGGGTAAGAGGATGTATATTGTTTCAAGAATGAAATGCAATATTTCTTAACGCTCCCGCTCGAACACTTCAACTTATTTATTCACTGGATGTGAAAACATACAAGAAGGTTTAAAACTTTGTAAAACCCCTTTTCGAACTCCCAAGATCTATGAACACTGCAAGCTATGGTTTGATTTTCAGGCCCTCTTCGATTCTGAATTGAACTGAGAATGATTTTAAGGTGGCTCCGTTGCTATTTCGGGCGCACTCGCCTGAAGTGCAGAGAACGAGTGAAAATAAACAGCTTGCATCTCTGAACCACTCGCTTACTTACCAATTTACACGTGGGCGCTGGTGTCATTCAAATAACGACTTACTTGCTGAACAGTTCGTTGCTTATTTTGTTGGAAAACGTTCTAAATAATATGGCAAAAGGCAGGATATTGTAGTACTAAACAAAAATATTGAAGTCAGCATTTGTTGTACTAAAAATCTTGAATAATTACTACCCATATTAGTATTCTTTATATAAAGATTACGTGTGAACTTTATTTAAAGACCACGGTGGTCATCTTAAAATCATTTTCATTAAAAATTCAGCGATAATTGTATTGTTTGCACATTCAACCCCTATTCTCAGTGCTCGCTCGCGCAACACAGGCCATAGTTTGAACCAATCGCTTACGAGAGCATTAATTCAGGCGTGTGTTTGGTCATCTCCCTTGGGAGAAGCTTTCTGTATATAATAAACTCGCGCTCAGTCGAATCTGTCCAGTTTAGCAGCAAGCGCGAAAGAATTCGAGTCTTGTTACGTTTATCTCAAGAACCATTATGGCCGACGAACATCCTTCAGCTCCCGTTGTTGTACTGCCAGCAGATATTCCGGAGGCACTGCCTGCTCCAGCTGCTGTCCCTGCAGCCGTCAAGGAGAATCCAGACAACTGAAGACAACGGTGCAGTTGTCGCTCCGCTAGAGGTAAATTGTTTTGTTTGTTCCTACTTCGTTGCTCTTTAGTTGGGTTCGGCTATTTTTCACCGTTGCTAGTTTTCCCTGTGTCGGTATATTTGTTGGTTGTGGCCGCAGCCTCGGGCAGGTTTAGAGATTAGCAAACTATTTTTCTTGTTCGGCCGATGGCCGTTAAAAATGGGTTCTTTTAGAACCGAGCCTTGGTTAGTCCAATTTTCCTTTGGACACCCGTTTTACACCTCCTAGTCACATTTACTCGTTTGTGGCCGAGAGAAATTATTTTTCGTGCTCGGCTTAGGTTTAGTATAAATTGCCATAGTAGCCGTATTTCATCTTTTGCCGTGTCTTTTCTCGGTGGTGGCCGAGGAAAAAATATTTCTCGTGCCCGGTTGTGGCCGGATAATTTCTATCGGGGATGTATTTTATTTTTCTCGTTCTTTTTTACTCGGTTGTGACCGAGAGAAATTATTTTGCGTGCTCAGTTGAGGCCGAGTATAAATTTCCACTGTAGCTGTATTTCATCTTTCGTGTCTTTTACTCGGTGGTGGCCGACAGAAATTATTTTGCGTGCTCAGTTGAGGCCGAGTATAAATTTCCACTGTAGCTGTATTACATCTTTCGTGTCTTTTACTCGGTGGTGGCCGAGAGAAATTATTTTGCGTGCTCAGTTGAGGCTGAGTATAAATTTCCACTGTAGCTGTATTACATCTTTCGTGTCTTTTACTCGGTGGTGGCCGAGAGAAATTATTTTACATGCGTGCTCGGTTGAGGCTGAGTATAAATTTCCATTGTAGCTGTATTTCATCTTCGTGTCTTTTCTCGGTGGTGGCCGAGAAATTAGTTCACGTGTTTGGTTGTGGCCGGGTACTTTAAATGTCTATTGTGGGTATATTTGAATTTTTCTGTCTTTCTTTCGCTCGTAGCCGAGGGAAATTATTTTTTGCGCTCGGTTGAAGCCGCGAAATTTCTTGTGTGGCTGTATTTATCTTTCATGTCTTTCGCCTTTTATCTTTCGCTGGAAGTCGAGAGAAATTATTCCATTAAATTTCTTTCATCGTTTTTAGCCGGGTTGATTTCAGTTATTTCAGGGTTGTGGCCCTATTTTTCATGTGTTTTGTTATTTGTTTGGGCCTTTTGTCTTTTCGTTCGCATTGTCCATATATTCTTGGAATTTGGTGTATCTCACCTTCGTACGTAATTTATGTCTCGCGTTCAGGTGTTATTTTTTATGGCTCAGTGACATTTACTTGTTTTGTTTCTCGACGGGTCGGTTTTCTGTAGTTTCGCAAATATTTTCTTCCTATTGCGTAATTTTATGTTGGGTGTTGTTTTCTGGCCGTTCGGCTTATTTATTTACACTTTTACCTTTTTGGAATTTTCACATACGCCCAGTAACGGTGGCTTTCCCATTCTTATTTTGGGGTTGGCCCAACAAATTCAATATCTTTTAGAGCAGTTTAAGCAGACCCCTCGCCTCCTCTCCAGATTTGGGAGATATTATTATCCGTCTCATTGGAAGCAAAAAGGAGAGCGAGGTCGCTAACTCCATCGCTAAGATGTCGAGACAACGGCCCTCTGGTGCTTACCATCCCTATCTTAGGTGGAATGCGCCTTAGCGTTTGGCAGTACGGGGCGTCCCTTCGCGTGGTCCGCGTAGAGGTTTTAGAGCTAACAGGGGTACCTGTTTCAATTGTGGATAAACGGTGGTCACTTTCAGAAAAATTGTACTTCGTTTTGAGCTGTTGCGTTATTGTATTAAACGAAGCTTTACGTACTTTTTTGTTGTTGTCCTTTATTTTCATAGTTGTTAGTCCCTCTTGCGTGCCAGTTTTGTCGTGCCTTGAGTGCGGGTGTCTAATGCCTTTTATGCCTCTTTGAGGTTGCTTAAGGCCGGCAATTCTGGTGGGCTTTCCTCGCCCTCCCTTTTGGTTCTCGTTATTTTATTTCAGGGCACGCCTCCTTAAAGGAAGTTTAAACCTTCCTTCTTTACGTCCATTTCTAGTCATTCAGTCCCTCTTTTCACGCAAAAATGGTGCAATTGGGAGGGCAAGCCCACCAGTTTTGTCGGCCCAGTCCCTTCACCTCTGCAAGTGGCTGCATTTCACACTCGCGCCAGTACAAGCTTGCTAGCCTTCAGAGACCCATCCTCTTCTATTCCTGGACAACTTCACAACAACCTGGCTCAATGGCAGTTCATTGCAGGACAGTTTCCTGTCCAAGTGGCTTCTTTGTCTTTTATCCAAAACAAACTAGATGTTGCTGCTTTCATTTTGCCATTTAAAGGGAAATTCGCAGGCAAATATTTCGAATCTCCGTTTCTCCCGAAAATGGAATTCCCTAATAACGCTATTTGTGCTCAGTTTGAAGAATTTATCTCCAGAACGATTATCGATCGCGTTAACAATGGTTCGCTTATATTTTGGGGGAGGTAGGCGAAGCGCAACCCCCACATCTCGTCTTGCCTATAACTGTTGAGCCAGCAAAACCACGGTTGTGCTACGATGAACGGTTTTTTAAATTGGTGGGTCAAGGATTGCCCCTTATCGCTAGACTACCTATCTTCCCCCTAGATACGTGGGTCCTGGCCACTATCAGACTGTTTGCGATGACGAAAGTGGGTATGACCATATTTGTCTATCTCCGTCTAGTAGACCCTTATTCGGGCTATCATGGAAAGGTTGCAATTTGCTATTTCGTTTATAACACCCTCCCCTTCGGTTGGGAGGCAAGTGCCTACGTGTACCACACTATTGGTTTGTTAGCGACTAGTTTTATTAGAACTCTTGGGGTACCCTGCTCGCAGTACATCGATGACAGTCGTGCAGGTCAGCTTATGACGCGCAAGAAGCCGAACTCTCCAGAATGGTCCAACTTTGAGTTGGCAGAAGCCGCGGCTTTTATTGTCGCTCCAGTTCTTACTTCCCTGGGTTATACCCTCGCTCTGTCAAGTCGTCTCTCATTCCATCCCAGTGTGTCCGGTTTTTGGGTTACCTTTCAGTCTCCCCTTTTACTGGCGTTTGTCTTCCCGGAAAGTAAGAAGCTTAAGTTTAAAGCTTTAAGAGAATTCATTCTGTCGCAGAAGACTGTGAATCTTAAAACTTCGCAGCGTTTCGTAGGCAAAACCACCTCGTTCTCTATTGCTGTTCCCGCAGCTCGTCTTTATACGCGTGCCTCGTTTCGTGCTATCTCATTCAGTTCTAAATCACCCCACAGGCCCATTAAGGTTTCAGGTGACCTGTTGATAGAAATCCAATATTGAAGATTTCTGGAGAATTGGCAAGGCTGGTTCGACGAACGGCATGTGGTCATAACCACTTACTCTGATGCGTCAAACATGGGTTGGGGTGGTGTATTCACCGGCAAATCTGAAAATTCCGTTGAAGTGCGTGACTACTGGTCATCTTTGGAGACTTCCTAACCGATCATGAATTATCAGAGAGGCTCTGGCACTAAAAAAATACTCTCATAGCTGGGGCAAAGTTGCTTGCGGCTTCCCGAGCAGACGCCCATGCGGATAGCCTCCCTCTGGTTCACGCCCGGACGAATCAAGGCGGGAAGAGCAAAGCTCTTTCTGGCGTCATCCGAAGCGACCTTGCAATTTAACATAGCCCTGTCCTTGGTACATGTTCCTTCTAGGGATAACCTCGCAGATGCTCCGTCTAGAGTACTCTCCTCCAGTGATTGCACACTATCCCCTCGCGTATGGAAAGAGATTGAGAAGCGTTGGGGTCCTCACTCCGCCGATTTAATGGCTCTAGATTCTCATGTGCCTTTTGATGCTCCAAACGACGACAGTTTTCAGTTTTGCCAACAGTGTGGACTTCAAAGATATTTACGTAATTCGGGTCACACTTCTAAGAAGCTGAAAATTGACCTTGTACAGATAGACGCTATATTAAAGGAACTCGACTCCGCCAGAGCTTCTAAGGCCTATCAACGTCAGGAATCACACCTGCAGTCCGAATTTTCAGTTTTCATGGCATCTTTACAACCGCAGAAAACTTTACCTTCGGCGTCTCCCAAAGACGTTGTTAGATTTCCAATCTGGAAAGATGGCAAAGGCAAAACAATGGTGCACAAAGGCTCGTGCTCGTTCCTAGGTTTACAGGGTAAGTAGTCCTGTATCTGTCCTACTCGGTTATCGGCTTGCACAGTGGACTCTCTCATTGGGAAACTGCGATCCATTTTCAACGCCTTGGGCCGCACTGGTGACTGGGACGATCGCTTTGGTTTTGGAAATCCTGTCGCGCATTTGTCAGTTAAACAATATCTCAAATCTATTCAGGCAGAACAGTCACAGGCTCGGATATCTCCAAAGCAGACTGCCCCTGTCGTTTTTGATATGTACAAGTTAATTGCATACCACTTAAGGAATCTTCTTTTAAGTAAAAACATTTCTCCTTCGGAACGTTACATTTACGCTCGTGATCTAGCGTTTTATTTTCGCTCGATTTTTTCTCAGGCGACAGGGCTTCTGACCTAGTACCTTGGCAGAATTAAGACAGTTGACATTTTAAGACATCCTAATGGTACTACCCTCCTGTTTCACCAACGCGTGGGCAAACGTTAAGAGGAAAACATTCAAGCGCGTTCGCGGTTAAACAAACTGCTAATCCTGTTATTTGTCCAGTTCAAAATTTGCAGTTCTTCGTCAACCTTTGTTCATCTGTGCGCGTCGCCCTTTCCACTGGTTTTCCGCCCAACGTCCAGGAAAGGTGGTATTCTCAATGCAACCCTCCATGCTTCTACCGCGCAAGCCAGGCTCATTAAGTACCTTTCATCCCTTGTCATTAACGACGGCCAATCAGTTTACGGTTTTACAGCTGGAAACTCCATTCTCCTTAGACTTCTGGGTGTGTCTAAAGAGGAGGTAGCAAAACACATTGGATGGAAATCTACTGCTCTAGTCGACTATTATACTCAAATTGACAAGGTTAACGGAATACAACCGCTTCTTCAGATGTCTTGGCTCATAGTGCTGTTGACAATGGCAATGGTTCATCAGCTGAAAATCTTGGGAACACTTTCCGTGAATGCAACTCTCTATCTGGTTTTACGACGGCTTTCATTTAGGTTTTCCCTAGATTCGCGTTGTTTTTTGGATTTTAGTTTTGGGGTTTCGGGAGTTTAGTTACGGGTATATGGGGGTGGGGAGGCTGGTAGATAACTTACGTTTCTGAGGCTGTCTTACACCTCCGAGCCAAGGACTCGGATGTCCCGTAACTTAACTCTCGGGTCCTCAGGCCTTTGTTAAGCGAGCGCCCACTGGGAATAGTTTACTATTCTCAGTGCTCGCTCGCGCAACACAGGCCATAGTTTGAACCAATCGCTTACGAGAGTATTAATTCAGGCGGGTGTTTGGTCATCTCCCTTGGGAGAAGCTTTCTGTATATAATAAACTCGCGCTCAGTCGAATCTGTCCAGTTTAGCAGCAAGCGCGAAAAAATTGAGTCTTGCGGAGTCTAACCCCCTTTCAGGCGGAGGGGGGGGGGGGGGGGGGGGGTTGATTTACACCCGTATATTGGTTGGTGTTGTTCGAACGTTTTTCCCCTCCCTCCCTCTCCCCTCAAAGTTTTACACTTATCTGGGCCTAGTCCTTCACTTCCTCGCCTGCGGACTCGGATGTCCCGTAACTTAACTCTCGGGTCCTCAGGCCTTTGTTAAGCGAGCGCCCACTGGGAATAGTTTACTACTGTACATCAAGACTGAAAATAAGTCCCTCGCCGGGCTTTTTAGAATGACCATGGATTACCAGGGATAAAGGTTCATACACGTGATCAATTTGACGTCTCTGATAGGTTCATGCGCTTATAAATTATTAATGAGTTCTCGAACTTCAATACTATTAAATTGGCTGAACACAGTTTCACTGTACCTATGCTTCATTCATTGTCATTTTAAAACTACTAAAGTCTGGGCGCCCAAAATTGGTGAGGCATACGATTAAGCAACAAGCTATACATTTTGATACTTTTGTTGTGCTTTAAGGCTGTTGCCATGGCAACACGGTGGATTGTAAATCAGCCTGCAATATTTGGTTTCGTTTATTTTCAGAAAATCTGGTCGTTAGATTTTGTCCATCATTTGTCTCCAGAAAACTCGTAAGAATATTCGCATGTTAATACTGGTCTCATATAATTTTAACAGAGGGATCTTCCGTAATTTGTGGTTTAATATGTTTGCGTTTTGTAAAAATCCCCTTTGTTAGATTTCAAATTTCTGATGGCAGGTGAGTTCGGCATATTCGTAATTATTTGTGTCAAATTTCATGAAATTCTAACGAGTGGTTTCGTAGAAATCAGCACGTTTCCGAGGAAAGTCGCTAAAACATCCAGTCACAATTTTTTGATCAACTGTGCATGCGTTGCATTTGACTGGGTTCTCGATCCAAAGACAAAAATGACTAAAAAGGCAGTGTATTTCTTCAATGGTTCTATAAATTATCTATTGATTCAACAAACATTTTTACGAACAACAAATTGTTTGATTTTAAGACGAAGAACAACACTTTCGCGATCCACGCTGAGCAAAATAAAATGATCGCTGAATAGGCGCCACGTTTGTTTTTCTTTGCACTTTGCCTGTTGCGTGCTCTGGCAATTGCAGGACACCTGTAGTAAGGTCGTGTTCGGAATGACAGATAAGACACAGATTGCAACCAACGATAAGACGACTCTAAAGGAGTAGGCCACTATATAATATAGGCGATCAAATATTCCGTACGCGGCCAGCAAACCCGGTGCACCCATAGTTATAATTTGGTGCTCGTGGCTCGATGGCGAAGTGGCCAAATCAAAGCAAACTCTCATTCCACAGAAATTATTGCAAGAAAAAGCATGCACCGAGAAACTTTGCTTGAAATAGGGTTGACATTAATACATCTTTAACGTGTTACGTTGTTTCATCGTTGATAAGAAGAAAGGAAAGTTCGTTTTAATTTGTTTGGCCGAATCCAAAAAACAAATACGGTGAAAATATTTCCTCAAAAATGATAAGAGATTGTAAAGTGGACACGCACAGACCTGCAATGGCAGCTGTTTACTTCATAACATAGACTGACGCTGTATAGATTGCAGCCGTGAGCGTTGTTTTCCGAGCTAAACTAAATTGATGCACATACTTGCCCAAGTGACTACTAATGTACAGCAAACTCTGGAAAAGAGAGAACTAATGAAAGAATCACGTTGTGGAACGGTGTGGTGGGACACAGAACAGCAGTGTATAGGGCCTCAACGTTTGCAATAGAGGTTTCATAAGTAGCGTGTAGTCGTTAAAATAACAGTCAAAATTACAAATAGAATTCTGAGAATCACTGAGATTTAAATTAAATAAGAGGACCGATTTTAGCCCAAAGGGCGAAAAATGAAAGGTATTTTTTGGTTTCCGTGCACATATGACCCTTTTAAAATTGTATTAAAAACAAAAACATGAACGAAAATTCAACTCATGACTTAATTTATTCCTTTCTTAATCAAATGTCACCGTATATACAATGAGACATCTGAGAAAATTTTTCTTTACAGAATATATATTTACAGCAACAAAGGACCGCAGTATAGTCTTCCTTGAATCAGTTAATTAATCTTTAATGAGTATACTTTCTTGGAATATCATTTACGCTGATGCGTCAGCACCACGACGTACTTAAATATCCACTGTTGGTCCTCTTCTCTTTGTAATATAAATATAGATAGGCTGAGCCTATCAGCGTAGCACTTTGAACAAGCTTAAATAAGGTGAAATTTAACTAAGGTGAAAGGTCTGAAGTACAAGAATTGAGATTGACGACCGGGCTATTTTTCAGTTTTAGCAATTCTCAAAAACAGTATTACCCGACCGTCTGCACGGTACATTTAGACCGTACAAAAGTTCACAAAAACAACTTTTCTCTGTCTAGAATAACTAGTACGACTACTTTCCAAATAAAATACAGTTTTTGTTTGTCAAAAACTTGTTGCCCGAGAAACTGATTTGGAAATCAAAATTGCAAAAATACACAAACATATTTGCATAAGGCGACGCGAGTAAAGACAGAAAATCTAAGTCTTGTTTTGTTTACATAAAATCGCTTTTCAATCTATGTAATGAATGAACAAACACATAAAAATGGACAATACAATCTTCTTTCAAAAAGTTTTATTCAAATCTACATTAGCTTATGTTTAAAAGCAAAACACACCATTTAAAGCGCATCAAGGCAGAGCTGTCCTCGATGAAATTCAAGATAACAACACGACTTAAGTTGAGCACGTTTCATAAACATGTCTCCAAAACTTAAAAGTGTCTATGAAATGAAATTTTTTTCGTTTTTCTGTAGTTCATTACGTCTAAATAACGGAAATAATAATCATTTGCAGAGGAAAGTAAAGAAAATGCGACTTTTTTCCCCGCCAAAGATTCGCCTTCTCAGTTCCATAGTGGCTCCTACTTTTGGGGAGACTGGGCCGAGTGACGTAAATACTATGACACAGGGTTTTGTTCACACCAAAAGCTCTCTTGAATCCTTGTGTTTGGCGGCTGATATAGCTTCAGTTTCTTTGCCGAGAAAATGTCAGACAGCGATGATTTCGATTCCCAATCGTCGGCTGATGATAACAGCGATGTTTCAGATCAATCTGATTCGAGCGAAATGATTGTCTCAGTACTTTGTCATACTATTTACTTCACAGTGTAATACGACACCAGTTTTGGCCGCGCGCAAATTGGAGCCACTTTTTAGCGCGGATAACCAAACTTTGGGACCATAAAAAAAGCGTTTCGCATTGTCTCTGACGCAAAGAACCCTTTATTCCGAGGTCACAAAAGGTGAAACTTTCAATTTATGAAAAAACAAATTCATTTCATAGGCACTTTAAGCGGAACACAAAGGAAAAGTCAATCAAATATTGATATCAAAATAAATTCTAATCGAAAAATGTGATTTATTTTACCTTTAAGTCACTGGACTGCTTGGAAATTCGTTGAAAACTCCGCTTCTTCGGTTCTGAAATCCGTAATAAAAACCCCGCATTGCTCCTGCATTGATAAAAACGTGTGAATCGAAGCAAGATTTTATCCCTGAAAGCTCTCCTTTTTCCACTAAAGCGGCTTAATTGGTATCCCTGTCTTGAGTAGCAAACCGCGAAAAAATGCAGGGAAATAACGACTTTACTGCTCCGCTAAACACTGCGAAAGATCCAACTTTTCGGCTGTGTAGCCGCGCGTGTGGCGTCATACGCGCATGTTTTGTGACGTCATTCGCGCCCACGAGTTTGCCTTGCGCGACGCTCAGACGCACCGACACATGTCACGGAGGCGCGCCCGCGAAACATTCCGCTAGCCATGACCATGAAAAATGACGGGCATAGGCTCTATGAGTATGGGGCGTCGCAGCCGGGCCTTCGGGCCGGCGAGTGCTCCGCTATTAAGAGTCAGTGGTACATCACTCAATCAGATACCACGCAGCTCTCAACAACCTCTAATTTCATTGTTTTCTCAGCAAATCAGGGAACACCTTGTAAGAGCTGCGTACTGCCCCACTCAATGCTGATTATTATTCATTTTTTATTGGCAAATAAATAAACGTCGTCGCTTCTTTGCGGTTTCTTAAAGGCGTCGAGCAATTAAGAAGTATTTTTCAGGCGTCGTCGTTAACTGTGTAATTTTTAGATCGCTTTGGAATTTTCAGCGTATTTTTCAATTGTTTTAGAGTTTTTTTGAACAGTGGCATTCTTAAACTATAAATAATTGGGTTTACAAGAGAATTGGTCAGATGCAACATGGTAAAAATGTAGTTCACAAACCCAGGAAACAATTTGGGATACAAAAAACTCGTGTTATACAAAGCAAGGCTTGGAACCCAAAAAAAAATAGAGGTGCCTATCACAATAAACATAGTCCTGGAGAGTTTCTTGTTTTGCTCAACACTTTGTCTGTTGTGTGCTGCATCGATAACAGGACCTCTGTTATTAACTCTTTTTCGGATTGAGAGATAAGAAACACAGATCATAACCAATGAGAAACCAATAATGACCGAGATGACAACTACATAATCTACGAATTCGTAGATGCCATAAACAGCTAGTAAACTCATTGAACCACTAGTGATTCCAGCTAACCACACAATAATAACACTGTAAATGTAAGTTTTGATGCCTGTTACTCGATGGCGAAGCGGCCAAATCAAAGCGAACGCTCGTTCCAGAGAAATGAGCACAAGAAAAAACATGGATGCCCCCGAAAACGCGGCTTGAAAGGATGTTAAAATACCTCCATCCTTACCCGTTTTGTTGATATTGCTTAGTCGTGGAAGAAGAAACGTGCCGACTACTACTATATTTGTGAATCCAACAAGAAGGTCCGCAACAGCCAAGTTGATTAGAAGAAACGAAGTTCGCTTTAGTTTCTTTCTGTGAGTCCAGAAGACAAATACGGTGAAAGTATTGCAAATAATAATGGCGACGGACTGGAAAATGAGAACGCAACAAACTACTATGGCACTGGTATTAGACATAACACAGATAAAGTTAAAGGACAATCATTGATATTGACATGTGCAGACCGCCGTATACATACACTAGTCCTGGTGGCATTCAATGTAACCAGTGTATATTACTCTGGATCAAGAAGGACGTTGTAGAATATCACAAGAGGAGTAAAGGCGATCTTGTCGTAGAACGGTCGTGGCTTCACTGCTGCTCGAAGTATTAAAAATCTTCGTAAATAGAAAAATAAACCCTTGCCTCCCAGGGTAGAAAAGTGTTTTATTTTACTAGACTCTTCCAAAAGGAGAGATTTAATAAACAGAGGAGATATGTTATCAATTCGACACAGCAGTGGACAAACCTATCCATACTATTCTGATGTAAATGTTTTACTTTTCTATTAACATAATAATACACTTTTAATTATTTATTTACAAAGAAAAGGCGCACTATAAGTTAAATTACAATATCTTTGCAAGGTTTTAACGCTACTGAACAAATTAATATGAGAGAAAAGTTGTGTTTGAAAGATTTATACTCATATCAAATATGTAAACAAAGGTAGAAACAGAAATGAACTTTGAACTTACTTTTCAAAAATGACACAAACGAATTATCTTGCCCAGTCGTCCAAAAACTTTTATAAATTAAAAGTTTACAACAGGTATTAAAACATTTAGGGTCAAAATCTCATGCTCTGATGTTTTAATTTTAATGATAGCATAGGCCGCATATTAAGGTTTCTTTCTTTGCTACAATTATTTTTCGTCAAACATAAAGGATTCGTTCAGTCCTTGTCTCTTTCGCTTGCTGGTTTTTGCGTTCGGTTGTCGGTCATCTTGTCGTTCGGCGATTCATGGGTTCAGTTGAACTGTCAAATGTTCCCAGATTTGCTGTGCGTCATTTTGGCTGTCGTTCCGTTCGTTGATTCTCGGCTCTCGATTTTGAGTTGGGCTGTTCGTGTCTAGCTTTTACTTTTTACAAAATCATAGTTGGACTTTCTGTTGTATGTTTCGGTTTAACACAAACGAATTATTTCGCCCATTGGTCCAAACATTTTAAATCAAAGGTTTGCAACAGGTATTAAAACATTTGGGGTAAAACTCTAATGTTTTAATATAAATGATAGCATTAGCACATATTAAGGTTTCTTTCTTTGCTACAATTCTTTTTCTTCTAGCACGAAGGATTCGTTCAGTCCTTCTCTCTTTTGCTTGCTGGTTTTTACGTTCGGTTGCCGGTCACCTTGTTGTTCAGCCATTCATGGGCTCAGTTGTCCTTTCAATTGTGCTCTGAATTTCTGTGCCTCATTTTGGCTGGCCTTCCGTTCGTTCATTCTCGGTTTGCGATTTTTAGTTGGGCTGTTCGTGTCTTTTACTTTGATTTACATGTTGAAAATTTTGCGCACCCTTTAATTTATAAATCGAAGGTCAGGATGGAATCGAATAAAAATTTTCCGCAATGTTTGTTTTACGTACAGCCGGAAAAAACACAAGGCTTAGAACTCAAAAAACAGTTAACGCGCAATATAAACAGTCTTGGAAAGCTTCGTGTTTCGTTCAACACTGTCTTTTATGTGTTGCGTCGATGGCTGAACCTTTGTGATTGAGTCTTGTTCGAATTGCCAGATATGACACACAGATCGTAACCAAAGATAAAACGATGATGACACAGTAAACTATAATGTGCCCTTTCGAAGATTCCGTACACAGCTAGCGAACTATATGCACCAAAGATGATTCCAGCTATTAAACCATACAATAAAAACACAGCATAAACGGAAATTCAATTCATGAACTGAGTTTCTAATATATATTTGCTTCCTTCTCTATCAAATGTCACCTTATATACAGTTAGACATTTTGGCAATATTTACTTTACAGAATATTGACTGCAGTAAAAAGGACCCAGAATAAAATAATAATGACAACATTGAATTAATGTCTTTACCTTATTTTAAGGTGACATGCCAGTCCTAAAAAGCAGTATGTTTCAAGCTATCCAAATGTTAAAACTCGATGATGAAAATTCAAACCTTGATTTCATCCCGTTTTCTCGCGGAACATCAAGAATAATTGAAGAAATGATTTAACAGCTTCTAAACAAGCTTAAATTTAGCTGTTTACACACTGTTGCACACAAGAAAAGCTAAAAGAGTAATTCCATTTCCATGTAGAAAGTCCTGATGAATGCGTCAGTTGTTTTGTTTCCAAGCTGCCAACTGAACCATTTCTTTATTTCAGCCTTATGAACGCCGCAAACAAATAAGCAAGAACATCGTCAGTTGAATTATAAATTCAAACAGTTCAGGTTTAATAGTTTATTGTTAGACTTTTTCAACAATCCAGCGTAGCAAAATAGCTTTAACAGTTTAAGGCAGTTTACGGAATCAATGCTGCTTGAAATGACTGCAAGAATTAGCTGAAAATCGCAGCTCAGGAAAGACTTTTCAACTTTTACTCCTTCGCTAATTTCATTCAACTCAAGCGACACAGCTCCACAATTTTGGCGCCTTTCGGTCTTTTCAGTGCGAGTCACGACTCTTGAATCAAACTTTACCTAAACTAGTATCGAGTGTTTCGTGTTCTCTGTGCTAGTCTTAATCTGCAAAAGCGCACACTAAGGAGAAAAATCCAACCTAAATGTACAAATTTGGACGCCATCCCTGGTAATCTAAAATAGGCTTCATCAGAAAGGTACAGCTATCATAATGACAAAGTTTTTGGTTCCATGTCTTCCATTATCTAACACTAATTGTTTTCTGTTTTATTACTGTCAAAGTGATTTTCTGTAAAGCAAGTATTACTAATAAGTTTGACTCCATCCTGACTGACATTTAATTAAAAACTAGGTTAATAAAATATTTAACAAACATTTCAATAAGGGTATTTTTAGAAAGCGACTTCATAAATTTAATTTTTGTCATACGTTTGTTTTCATGTTTGAAATGTGTATGAAGCTTTTATAAACAATTTTTTATTTCACTGTTTGCTCAGTATGCCAAAATGTTTCTCTTGTTTAAATTAAAATTTGGTCTTCAAAATAATAATATTATTACTTCGATTCACTGCTGTGAATACATGAACTAGCTACGTATTTAAACTCTCTTGAGAATGGTGATATCCTATAGAGGTTATTTTTTCTTATTGCGAGGTCCATGACAGTTGAGTCAACAAACCTGAAACTAATATGTATAGAAAAAAATCATGTGAGCTGTGGGAGAAAAACATTAATTATCTCTGACATATATTATCACACAGTTCTCATTTCATAACGGAAATAATATATTCCTCCTTAAACTCAAGTCCGTTACACAGCACGATTCCTTCTATAAATTCGTTGTTGATCCATTCGTTGTTGATCCATGCTGTACATGTTCTTATACAACACTTTTGAACCAAGCATCCAAGGCTGGTGTCAGATATAACGATTGCTGTTACATCAACTTGGCGGCCTGCACAGTAAGATTATAATAATACTGAGGATATTGAGGCTAGTACACTTCGTTATCAGCGGCTGTATTATGTCTAATACCATTGCCCTTGCAGTTTTGAGCGTTGACATTTTAGAATCGCTCTTCGTTGTTACGGGGAATATTTTCACCGTCTTCGTTTTTTGGATTCATCGAAACAAACTGAAGCGAGCTTCCTTTATTCTTATTAACTTGGCTGTTGCAGATCTGTTTGCTGGACTTACAGAAATAGCAGTGATCGCAGTTGTCCTTCCACGACATACTGGACTAAGCAAAGTAAATCCGCAAAAGAGTAAAGCCGCATTTATTGCAGTCTCTCTTCAAACTGCGTTTTCGGGTGTGTCCATGTTTTTTCTGGTACTAATTTCTCTGGATCGAGCGTTCGCTTTGATTTGGCCGTTTCGCCATCGAGTAACAAACATCAAAACGTACATTTACAGTGTTATTATTGTATGGTTAGCTGGAATCACCCTTGGTGCGTTTGGTTTGCTACCTTTATACGGAACCTTCGAAATGTCACATTATTTCGTAGTTTACTCTGTCATCATCGCTTTATCTTTGGTAACGATCTGTGTGTCATGTCTGGCAATCCGAACAAGACTCAATGATAAAGTTCCAGCTATCGACGCAGCACAAAACAGACAGAGTGTTGAACGAAACACGAAGCTTTCCAAGACTCTATTTATTGTGATAGGTGCGTCTATTGTTTTTTGGGTTCCAACCCTTGTGTTCTTCTGCATTTATTTTTTTTCTCCAGAATTGCCCGGGGTTGCGAACTATATTTTCTCCATGTTAACTTTGACCAATTCTCTTGTCAACCCAATTATTTATAGTTTAAGAATACCAGTGTTTAAAGAAACTTTAAAACGAATGACAAATAAGCTGAGAATTCGAAAGAAATCTGAAAATTACACAGTTAATTGTCGAGGCGTTAAAACGGAAACTGGAAAGGAAATGGCAATCGTTCCTAATATTTCCCCAGTTAATAATTGTAATCAGTATTGAGTGATCGTCCGGCGTTACTCCTCGGCATTTTTGGTGAGTTGCGCCGCCCGGTTCCCCGAATCGTGACCCCGTTTCAGACCAAATTACGCTATTTTCCATGCTCATTTTCAAACCTAACCTTTTTAAAGGTTCAAAATCCATACTCGTTTTCAGCCCTCGTTTACTTATCTGGAAAAGCGCTAAATCGTGCTGTATCATATCGAACGATATTATTTGGTTACTTCACTTTCTCTCTTTTTTGTTTAAAGAAGAAATCGGAGAAATACACTTATACGCTCTCGAGGTTCCCCCTTAAAAACTATACCCAATTCAGGGGCGTAGCCAGACCTTTTTTCCGTTTAGGCCCGAGATATTTTGCTTGGGGCATAAAATAGGAGCGTCGAAGGTGCGAGCCTCTGGGGGGCTCTGGGGGCACGTTCCCCAGGAAATTGTGAAATCTAGAGGCTCGGAAATGCTATTTTCAGCATTCTCCACGATATGTTTCGTCTAAAAATCGATTTCAATAGAACTTGTCGGCATGGCGGTAGGACGTGTTTTTGTGGCAGGACATTTTTTGTTAAGTTTTTCGCTTTTATTTTTGTGTTCCGTCGACTCGGATTTTTCTAAGCACTTTGGGAATGCTCAAGCATGCTGTGGAGATATTTTCCTCCAATTTTCTAACATCTCACTGGATGAATTTGAACTGAATTCGCTGGCGGACCTGACACGAGCCGGCGGCCATTTTGTTTCTAACATTCTCATTCTTTCTTATTGTATTTTACTTTTTTTTAATGTGTAGTTATTACTTTAGTCATTTAGTCATTTATTTGTTATTTTAGCATTTTGTAACTGAAAAACCCTTGTAGGGAGTTACAATAAAGTATGTATGTATGTATCTCAATTCAGTGAAAAATGACTGGTATTTTTAGTGCTTATGCAATATGTCCGAGGTTTTGTTAACTTTATATATATCCTGGCCTTAGTACACTAAACAACGTTTTACATAAGTTCGACGTGTGCAAAGAAGAATATCGGCGCAAGGACGAAATCTGGTAAGGAGTGATCATCGATTGCAATATGTGAGGAATTCCTCTGGCGGAGGGCCATCTTGTAATAGCTTAGAAATCGTGCGCGCAATGTTCAGTTTTTGTTGTACGTTTCATTATTTTTTATTATGATGTACAGCGAAAATTGAGTATATATTAGACTAGAAATACGTGTATCGCAGAACCTCGCGAAGCTCGGGGGAGGATGCACTGCAAAATTTTAGCGATGTGGGCCTTTTTGAAGTTTGTGAGTGCTATCTCCCAAAATTAACCTGTTCCCTTTTCATACTTCTGTAGCTGTTGTTCTATGTACTGTGTATCAAATAATTGCTAATTCAATTCACTATTCGCTTGAATGGTTGAGATTGCAGGAGTTAATAGGATACAGGTCATGAGAATTACGAAATTGATTACAAAAGTTAAACATGAATATTCAAGAGGAAGCAACATATTCTTTGCAAATATCATAAGTAATGTATGCGAGAAAATCAATAATGATCAATTTACAGCATGTACTAAGACAGACCACAGGGGGCCCACACAAACTGTGTGACCGTTGTTCGTATTTTTAAATTTAGAGGAAATGTATGGGAATATCGAAAAGATTCACTTATCGTAATATACTGCGATGAATATTTACATACAAGATCAAACTAAACGTATTTTTACCTGAAATGAGCTACAAGAATGACACCACACAACATTTCAGGTAAAAATACGTTTAGTTTGATCTTGTATGTAAATATTCATCGCAGTATATTACGATAAGTGAACCTTTTCGATATTCCCATACATTTCCTCTAAATTTAAAAATACGAACAACGGTCACACAGTTTGTGTGGGCCCCCTGTGGACAGACTACCGGCAAAATCACCGAAATATGAGATTTTACAAAAAGTTTGTTTATTTGCTTCAAATGTCGCCGTTATTAAATAGTCTCTTAGATATTTTCATTTTATTTGTTATGCGGAGGAAAAAGGACTTTGTGTTACGTTCTCGGCCGTTGGACTCTTTTCGGGTCTAGTTTGAGCCTAATTACTCTGGTTGCCAGAGGCGTTTCTCGCACTTTCATATTACACGCCTCTCATGTCTCTTATATCCGAAAATACCAGAAAAGTGCAGTTGTACCTCCTTCTTGATCGAAGCATCACTGGCATTTTAACATTAATAACGTATTCCTTAATATCATAACGACTTAAAACATCAGATCCCTCCAGATCCCTCCAGGTTTTTCAAGCTGAATAAAACCATCAAAGTGTGGGTACTTTCAGTCAATGCTTTGAATTGACGGCGAGCTGATTTAGGAAATTCGCGCACGTTTGCAGAGTTGAATATGAAAATTCTTTGAGGAATAAAACGAATTTAGACCGAAGCAAGTTCAAGTAAATGAGTATAAAAAGGGTTACATTGTATTTCCAAAAGCCGTCTTGAACAAAGGTTATAGCGGAAAAAATCTTGGCAAATGCATCAGTGCTGAAAGCTCAAATCAGTACAAAACACGCAGCAAAATTAAATATATGCGCGCGCTGTATCGCGCGCTATATCGCGCGCTATATCGCGCGTACAAGCTAGCTGTACGCGTCAGTTACAGTTTTTCCTGTCGTTGACATCAGAACTACTGTGTCTAGCTAAAACCGTGGATAAAACAAATAGCTATTAAGAGAAGAACTTTTTTCCCAAAGGTTTTCAGTTTTTTAGAGCACTTATTTGGTTAACACAGTGCAAGAGTGTCGTCATATGCGTGGACAAGCAGTTGGATGCTTACGCGTTCAAGCGCGCGCAAATTTCGTTTGTCGTGTCATCCTTCAAACAAATTTTCGAAAGCATGTATCTGTTCGTTGCAAGAGAAGTTTTCTTGACATTGCAAATCCTGACAAAAGAAGACCGACAGACTAGAGGCCTTGAAAAGGGTGTCTTGACAGCCACTGCTTGCCTCGGCGATCACTGGCAAATGCGAGGTCACGTGATGAGACATTATGGGATAGGCTTCCAACCCCCAACCGTCAGCCCGGCCGCTTCAATGAATAAACATGAGAGCGCGCCATTGTCAGCGGTCGCGATTTTTGTTGCTAGGCAACTGCACGACATCTTCAGTATATATATATATAAACTTTTCGCTCGATTGCGCGCGGCTCAGCTCCCGAGACCCGAGCACCCGAGCGGCCTTCGGCCGCCAAATTTATTAACCTCGCTTCGCGAGGAATCAACTTTTGAACTACAGGTGGTCATACTAGTTTTACCGCTGACAGTCAAAAACCTAATCCTTTGCTTTATACAAAAACACAGCTGATTCCTTGTCCGACTTTATGAATTATAAAGATAATTAACGGTTTTTAATGAGCTTCGTCCATGAACAGATCATAGTCATGACCGCGACTGTTATTGACTATCTGTCACTTAATTCAAATGCAAGCCTTCTTGATGACTCTTTCCGGGTCAATAGGCACTCTTTCTGTATGCGTGCATAAGAGCAAGGGACGATAGTCCCTCTGTAAGCATAGTAGATCGCATGTATGTTTTCACTCTTTTCATGGTGTTGAATAATCTCTCTGGTGTCGCGGTCGACACTGGCATGGTCAGGAGAATGGCGAACACAGTGGCGACATTCAGGTAAAGGTCTTCACTTGTGCAGCTTAGTGTATCCACTAGGCTCTTCGGTTTCTCTCCCTCGGCAAGAGCCCATCTCTTTTTCCACGGTAGGATCTCGTTGTCGAAGCTCTCTCTATCACTTAAGTCGTTGGAGCAGGCGTTGTAAATCATGTTTGTGGTATCTCTGTTCAGTGATCCGAGCTGGGTAGGTATGAGGTATTGACCCAGGAACCGGTCATGGTGCACAAGCAGCCTGTCATTGAGTTCTTGGATGAGATGATCGACAAGGGGCAAGTAGAGGGCTCTGTACCAATACTGCCGTGGCGTTGCTGCGGGAACATTGGGTCGGTTAAGCTGGACTGCAGACACTCTTGGCATGTTGGGCTGGATATCACAACCTGCTGCCAACTCCTTTGCACGCTCAAACAGTTCGTTCCAACCATTTGGTCGTTTCCGTCATCCCCTAATATGCCAATCACTACCGGCTTGACTCCTTGGCTGCCTCGATGAGGTCGATAGATTGACATTGGAGCGTGGTCGACAGTGTAACTTTATTTGAAAGGACATGCTCTGTGGCACAAAGTGCAATGATAAAGTCAAACTGCCGGATGGAGCACAGGTACCCTCCTCTCCCTTTGGCATCACCATCCCCTGCAACGTTCTCTAGTGCCTGCACCAGCACTGAAAAAGCTGTTTTTGATCAGGGTATATCCCCTCTCTCGGCGCACAGTATCAAAACCTAGACAGTCTACACAGCTATGAAATCAACAAGCCGACTAATATTACGTAAACAAAATTATTTAGAGCCATGCTCCGTCGAGCGTGACCAGTATTTTTGAAAATTGAATGGAGTTTTCGAGATTACGCGTCGGTTTTGAAAATTCATTCCGAGATTCGGAATTCCCGTGAGAATTTTACCGCATTTTTGGAAACAAAGAGCAACAAAATATCATTTTGTTTGAAATGTTACATATCCGAACAATATTAGGTTTTTTTATGCGTGCAGCGAAGTTATTTTCAGTTAATTCGTGACTTTCAAAGTGTTTTCCACAGAGATCTTCAAGGTTTCATTCAAATTTCGGACGTTACAAAGAAATATTCAAATGTTCATTTCATTCTCTAGATTACTGGCCACGCGTGACGGAGCATGGCTGTAATCAAAGTTTTAGACCACCGTCTTTGCTTTCTTTAGCACAACATTCGGGCATTTTTCATACATTTTTCATACAATTTTCGAAATTGATTTTATTTTTCAAAGAAACAGTAGCAGAAATTGCACCCTTTCGGCTACTGAACAAAAAAAAATCACGGAAATTCCTGTTAAGCCCGGGCTTAATGGCTTAAAGGCTGGCTACGCGCCTGCAATTCAGACCGAAATGGTCAAAATCTATACCCCTTTTCAGACCAAACGGCTTACAAGGCCATACCCTTTGGGGCGGCGCATGCCTTATATATAGCTAGTGGAGTATCCCCACCACAGGCAATCACGTAATACTCATTACAACGTACAATCTACAGCGGTATTATTCTGTGGATAATTTGAAATAGCCGTTAGTACACTCAGCTTAATAGCCGGTTGCTCGGTCATCACTAGTTTTCACATTGATTATGATCTGCCTTTCTTATCCAATTGATTAGAGTTAATAACAGAGGCCCTACTATCGATAAAACAGACAACAGACAAAGTGTTGAGCAAAACTCGAAATTTCCAAAGCTATATGTTTATTGTGATATAGGTGCGTCTACTGATTTTTGGGTTCCAAGCCTTGGATTGTATGTCACAAGTGTGTCGTGTCCAGAATTATATTCTCGGTTTGTGGAGTTCATTTTTCCAATATCACATCTGACCTATTCTCTTCTCAACCCAACTGTTTATACTATAGTTTAAGAACACCGTCCAGTGTTAAAAAAAAACTCTAAAACGATTGAAAAATAAGCTGAGAATTTCCAAGCTATTTTAAAATTACAGAGTAAACAACGAAGCTTGAAGTTGTTCCACAGTACGTTTAAAATGGAAATCGAAAAGAAGAGACGACTTTAATTTTTTGTCAATATGAAATAAGTCATAATAGTACTGAGCGATCTACCACTTTTAATACGACTCAGAAGAGGACCCACAGTGAATATTTAAGTACGTCGTGGTGCTGGAGAATAAGTGTCAACTATATTCCAAGAATGTCTATTCATGAAAGATGTATTAACTGATTCGAGGAGGAAATAAAAAATTCTGAAGTCCTTTACAACTGTACTATGTCGTTTTTCTGTAAACTAAATATTGCTTAAATTTCTCATTGTATATACGGTAACATTTGATTAAGAAGTAGATAAATTAAATATTAAAAATATATTACAAACTAAGTTCATGAGTTGAATTTCCGTTTACGCTTTTGTTTTAAAGGCAAATTTTAAAGAGTCATGAACGGAAACATTATTTCATTTTTCGCACTTTGGGCTGAATCCGGCCCTCTGTTTCACATATTTATACTATTTAAGAGGTTGTCTCCGTAATAACCGACCAATGATTTTGGTTCGAAAGGTAAATTTCTCTCATATGGGGTTATTTAAAAGCCTTCACCTTAGCAGTCATAAAAATGCAATTCGTTTGATCCAAAATAATAATATTTAGCATATACTAAAACAGCAGATAGCGTTGTTGGAACGCTCTGATTGGCTACTGAAACTCGGGATAGTACGTACTATTCAACTCCAAGCAAATTTCAATCGTGTGCGCGCGAAAACTGTAATCGTTTGACAGGAATAAATGAGTTAAAAATCATCATTTTCGTGCTAACCTATCTCACTGTTTTATTATGCACTGAAACAACTATTCACCCCAGTGTCGGTGGCCAGTGGTGGATATTATATCCACCACTATTTATTTAAATTTCGCGTTGTTGGTCTTAATGTTTAAGCATGATTATTTTTTTTATATTTCTTAAATGATTTGGTATTTCTTACTGATGCGGAAACTGTTTTTGGTTAGCTATTGTGTTGTGGTGTGGGTATTGTTGATTAGCTATTTAGTTAGCTATTTTTGGTTAGCTATTGTGTTGTGGTGTGGGTATTGTTAGTTAGCTGTTGTGTCATGGTGTGGGTTTTGGGTATTGTTCGTTAGCTATTGTGTATTTATGTATGTATGTATGTATGTATGTATGTATGTATGTATGTAATTTATGTGTGTATGTATGTATGTATGTTTTGAAGTGTTGTATAAGTACGTGTACATTACCCTGGATCAACAACGAATTTGTAGAAGGAATCGTGCTGTGGAACGGACATGAGTTTAAGGAGGAATATATTATTGCCGTTATGAAATGATGAATATGTGGTAATATGTCAGAGATAATTATTTTTTTTCTCCCGCAGCTCATATGATTTCTTTTGTATACACAGTTTCGGGTTTGTTGACTCAAATGGCCCTCATAATAAGAAAAAATAACCTCTATAGGACATCACCATTCTCAAGGAGTTCTACTGAGAAGCTAATTCATCTATTAACAACAGTGAATCGAAATAATAATATTATTTTGAAGTTGACTCAAATGGCCCTCATAATAAGAAAAAATAACCTCTATAACCTCTTAAAGATTGAATCGAAGTAATAATATTATTTTGAAGAAATTAAACTTATGAACTTGTTTTCTAAAAACAGTCTAATTGAAATGTGTGTTAAATATTATATGAACCCAGTTTTTAATCAAATGTCAGTATGGAGTCAAAGTTATTAGTAATACTTGCTTTATTACGGAAAATCACTTTAACAAGACTTTGACAAGACGTTAAAGACGTGGAACCAAACAGTTTGTCATTGTGGATAGCTGTACCTTTCTGATAAAGCCTACTTCAGATTGCCAGGGATTGCACCGTAGAAATGAATAAACTCCCTTCCGCAATTCGGCAGAGGAAAGTATTGCGTATGATCGATTAAAATGGTAGAGAATTGATGGCTTTTTGTTCTACAACGAGTAAAATGAGGACTTGCATAGAATGCACGAGGTAGTGAAGCAATTTACTCGCGGTTTTCTTTCAATCTCGTTTCCTGTGTGATCTGTAAGCTAACATGCAGGTTTGACGTTCTGGCTGGCATGTTTTCTTAATCTCTGCTTGACATTGTTTCTGTCCTTTTTTTCATTCATTCCAAGATAATTTTGATAGCGTATTTTAAAGTGGATGTAAACTGTTTCAATAATGAAATGCAATATGTTTCGAAGTAAACGCTCGAGTAGGAACACTAGTTCAACTTGTTACTCATTCAGTGGAAGTGAAAATATATAAGAAGGCTTAAAACTGAATAAAAATCCTTTTCGAATTCTTGATTTTTTAAATCTATAAACCAAGTTTTTTTTAATTTTGGGTCCTCTTCTATTCTAAATTTGCATTGCCTAGTCTCTTAATCTCCAATTGACTGCTTATAATTGGACTGCTTGAATTCTTTAAAGCTTGCTTTTTAATCGGTTAAGAGTTTCTCTGAGCACTGGCATTCTTAAACTCTAAATAATTGGATCGCCGAGAGAATTAGGAAACATTTGTTTCACAAATTCAGGAAAAATTCTGGTTATAAACAGGAGCCATAATCGGGGACGTATACGGTAACAACCTGTCATTTCTTTAGAGCTGCCTGTCCCCATGGAAAGGACAATTTGGGCTTTTTTAGAAAAAAATTGCGCGCGTGTGCGTCTGCGCGGACGTTGCGTTTGAGAAATTTAAAACAATGGCGTCCAAATTTGTACATTTAGGTTGGATGTTTCTCCTTAGTGAGCGCTTTTATAGATTAAGACTCGCACAGAGAACACGAAACGCTCAATACTAGTTTAGTTTGAGTCATATCACATGACCCGCACGAAAAGACCGAAAGGCGCCAAAATTGTGGAACTGTGTCGCTTGAGTTGAATGAAAGTAGCGAAGGAGTAAAAGTTGAAAAGTTTTTCCTGAGCTGCGGTTTTTAGCTAATTCTTGCAGTCATTTCAAGCAAAATGTATCCAGTAAACTGCCCTAAACTGTTAAAGCTATTTTGTTACGATGGATTGCTGAAAAAGTCTAACAATAGACTGACCTGAACTGTTTGAATTTATAATTCAACTGACAATGTTCTTGCTTATTTGTTTGCGGTGTTCAGTCATACGGCTGAAATGAAGAAATGGTTTAGGAATGGAATTGTTCTTTTTAGTTAACTATTTAGCTTTTGTTGTGTACAACGGTATGTAAACAGCTAAACTTAAGCTTGTTTAGAAGCTATTAAAACATTTCTTCAATGATTCTTGGTGTTCCGCGCGAAACCGGCATGAATTCAAGGTTTGAATGTTCATCATCGAGTTTTAACATTTGGATAGCTTTAAACATAGAACTTGTTAGGACTGGAATGTCACCTTAAAATAAGGCAAAGACATAATTAAATATTGTCATTTTCATTTTATTCTGGGTCCTTTGTTACTGTCAATATTCTGTAAAGTAAATATTGCTAAAATGTCTAACTGTATATAAGGTGACATTGCAGATAGAGAAGGAAGCAACTATATAGTAAATATATATTTTCATATTTGATATGAGTATAAATCCTTCAAACACATCTATTCACTCATAGTTTTCTCAGTGGCCTGAATCCTTGCATGTAACTAATAATTTAACAAATTATAGTGCACTTTTTCTTTGTTAATAAATAATTAAAGGTGCATTAATATGTTAATAGAAAAGTAAAAAATTTACATCAGAATACTTGTCTATGGTAGTTTGGTCCACTGCTGTGTCCAATAACTGATAACTCCTCTGTTTATGAAATCTCTCCTTTTGGAAGAGTGTAGTTAAAAATAAAACAGTTTTCTACCCTGGGAGGCAAGGGTTTATTTTTCTATTTACGAAGATCTTTAGTACTTCGGGCAGCAGTGAAGCCAAGACGTTCCACAGCAAGATTGCTTCAACTGCTCTCGTGATATCAGTCTACAAAGTCTTTCTTGATCCAGGGTAATATACACCGGTCGCATTGAATGCCACCAGGGCTAGTGTATACACCAAATTGAAGAAACGTTGACCCGTGAAAAGCATAAACCATGAACGATTAGACCGAATGGAATTATGGGTAGGCAGCATTGGCAAGCTGAGTAATATTTCATTTCTCGATAATCAGGATGTTTTCTTTGCTTGAGATATTTTAGAGCATGATTCATGCATCTTGTGTTGATATGTGTATTCTGTTAGAGACGAAGGTTAATTTACCCAATTTCCCAGAAAACCTTTGGGTCGCATCGTTCATGGTTTATGCTTTTCACCCGACAACGTTTCATCAATTTGGTTTATATATATATACGGCGGTCTGCACAGAACCATTCTCACCAGATCAATGATTGTCCTTTTACATTATCTGTGTTATGTCTAATACCATTGCCATAGCAGTTTGTTGCGTTCTCATTTTGCAGTCCGTCGCCATTATTATTTGCAATACTTTCACCGCATTTGTCTTCTGGATTCACCGAAGGAAACTAAAGCGAACCTCGTTTCTTCTGATCAACTTGGCTGTTGCCGACCTTCTTGTTGGACTCACAAATGCAGTAAAAGTCGGCACGTTTCTTGTCTCACTACTAAGCAATATCAAAAGGGGTAAGGATGCAGCCATTTCAACATCCGGCTTTCAAGTAGCGTTTTCGGGTGCATCCATGTTTTTTCTTGTGCTCATTTCTCTGGAACGAGCGTTCGCTTTGATATGGCCTCTTCGCCATCGAGTAGCAAGCAACAAAACTTACATTTACAGTGTTATTATTGTGTGGTTAGCTGGAATCACTGTGGGTTCAATGAGTTTAATAGCTGTTTATGGCATCTACGAATTCGTATATTATGTAGTTGGTATCTCGGTCGTTATTGGTTTCTCATTGGTTATGATCTGTGTTTCTTATCTCTCAATCCGAAAGAGAGTTAATAACAGAGGTCATGTTATCGATGCAGCACACAACAGACAAAGTGTTGAGCAAAATAAGAAACTCTCCAAGACTATGTTTACTGTGATAGGTGCGTCTGTTGTTTTTTGGGTTCCAAGCATTGCGTTGTATAACACGAGTTTTTTGTATCCCAGATTGTTTCCTGGGTTTGTGAACTACATTTTTACCATGTTGCACCTGACCAATTCTCTTGTAAATCCAATTATTTATAGTTTAAGAATGCCACTGTTCAAAAAAACTCTAAAACGATTGAAAAATTCGCTGAGAATTTCAAAGCGATCTAAAAATTACACAGTTAACGACGAATCCTGAAAAATACTTCTTAAAAGAAACCGCAAAGAAGCGACGACGTTTATTTATTTGTCAATAAAAAATAAGTAATAATCAGTATTGAGTGCTGTACCACTCTTAATACAAAGAGAAAAGGATCAACAGTGAATATTTAAGTACGTCGTGGTGCTGGCTCATCAGTGTAAATGATATTCCAAGAATGTCTATCCAATAAAGATTTATTCACTGATTCAAGGAAGATTATATTCTGCGGTCCTTTAATTTGTTGCTGTAAATATTCTGTAAAGAAAATATTGTTCAAATGTCTCATTGTACATACAGTAACATTTGATTAAGAAATGAATAAATTGAATATAAAAAATATATTAGAAACTGAGTTCATGAGTTGAATTTTCGTTTACGGTTTTGTTTCAAGGACAATTTTAAAATGGTTATATGTGCACGGAAACATCCTTTTGTTTTCAAGTTCAATCGTGTATGAATCTTTTACACACAAATTTATCTTTCGGTTTTTGCTCAGTATGCCAAAACCTTTGATCATATTCAATAAAAATTTGGTATTCGCAGTGTTCTGTAGTTGTTATTTCAATTTATTTCTATGAATAGTTAAACTAGCTACTTAATAAAACTTTCTTATGAATGGTGTTGTCCTATAAATACACTTGTATTCTGGATGATTTTTACAATGCTCATGATAGTTATTACAAGGCTCATAATAATTATTACAAGGCTCATGATAATTATTTTCAGACTGAAATTGCAACTCCTTCAGTTCTTGTATAGCTGCGTTGATCTCTTTCTCTTTAAACCTTTCTCTTTAAGTCCGTTCCACAGCACGATTGCTTGAATCCAACTTATCTCCTTATATTCTACAAATTCTTTGTATATGGTTCCTTTCAATTTGCTGGCTTTGTACGGAATCTTCGAATTCGTCTATTATATAGTTGTATACTCTGTCATCATACTTTTATCTCTGGTCTCGATCTGTGTGTCGTATATGGCAATTCGAAGGAGACTCAATCACAAAGTTCCAGCTATCGACGCGGCACAAAACAGACAGAGTGTTGAACGAAACACGAAGCTTTCCAAGACTCTGTAAATTATGATACGCGCGTCTATTGTTTTTTGGGTTCCAAGCCTTGTGTTTTACTGCATTTATTATTTTTCGTCATATCCAATTTTTTTGTACATTTAAATTATATTTCCACTTGTTATTTTCATAATTGAAATTTAAACGTTACTTCCAACAATTTAACGTCAATTTGTTATAAAAGTGGAGGTTCCCTTTAAGCCTTCTTCCATTGAATGAGTAACAAGTTGAACTAGTGTTCGTGCTGGAGCGTTTACTTCGAAACGTATTGCATTTCATTCTTAAAATAGTTTACATCCACTTATCATATCAAAATTACCTTGGGACGAATGAAAAAAAAGGACAGAAACAATGTCAAGAAGAGAAGCAAAATACATGCCAGCCAGAACGTCAAGCCAGCATGTAAGCTTACTGATCACACAGGAAACGAGGTTGAAACAAAACCGCGGGTAAATTGCTTCACTACCTCGTAAAATCTATGCAAGTCCTCATTTTACTCGTCGTAGAACAAAAACTGATCAATTCTCTGCCTTTTTAATCGATCATACGCAGACGCGCTTTCCTGCAAAGCCTTCCTCTGCCGTATTGAGAAAGCAGTTTATTCATTTTTCCTGTGCAATCCCTGCCTGGAAATCTGGTAGGTATAGGCTTCATCAGAAAGGTACAGCTATCATACTGACAAACTGTTTGGTTCCATCTCTTCCATTTTCTAACACTGATTATTACTGTCAAAGAGATTTTCTGTAAAGCAAGTATTACTAATAAGTATGACTCCATCCTCACATTTAATTGACTGGGTTAATAAAATATTTAACATACATTTCAATAAGACTATTTTTAGAAAACGACTCAGTTCATAATTATAAGTTTAATTTTTGTCGTACCTTTGTTTTCAAGTTTGAAATCTGTATGAATCTTTCATAAACAAACTTTTATTTCACTATTTGCTCAGTATGCCAAAACCTTTGTCTTATTTTAATTAAAATTTGGTCTTCAAAATAATCGATTCACTGCTATGAATAGATGAACTAGTGACGTATTTAAACTCTCTTGAGAATGGTGATGTCCTATAGAGGTTATTTTTTCTTTTTACGAGGTCCATGACAATTGAGTCAACAAACCCGAAAATATTATAATGTGTATATAAAAAAATTATCTGAACTGCGGGATAAAAAATTAATTATCTCTGACATATATTTAACTATTATAGCGCGAAAGCACGCGTGATATCGCCTAAAAGGGAGCTTACGAATCGACGACTTTCGCACGACGACGCCGTTGGATTGCGTGACATGCCTACTGCGCATGATTTTGTGGGAAGTTGCCGGCGTCGAGCCAAAGTCGACGACGTTGTTTTGAGCAAATTGACGGCGTTGCCAAAACAGCAGAACGTGAGGTCAGTTTTCGAAGTTTTCTCTCGTTAATTCAGGGGATTCTGCCAGATAATTCAAGAATCACATCAGGGAGATGTTCTTGACACAAATGTTTCTGACTTTTTGTATGTTTTCATTCAAGTAACGCCCCAAAATATCAAGTAGAAATATGGCAAGTGAAACAAGTGAAACGCCAAGTGACACGAAAAGGTCAGGATGAGATTGCTGAATGAAAACTCGTTTATGTTAACCACACCTTATTGAAGGATAAGACATTTGCTTTTGTTTAACGTATTTTCAAAGAAATTAAAAGGGGTGTATATTTTGTAGTCGGGTCTATAGTTAAAAATTAATAGGAAAATATTTTACTGGAAGCCGGGACTGGAAGCAATACACTCTGCTAGATTTCAAAAAGTTAAGCTTGTAATTCGATGAGGTTTTTTATTCTTGTCCTGAATCGTCTTTTAGCCAGCCTGAAGTTGTAGAAACACAAATTTGTCTCGGCTTTTCTGCTATGCGAGCGAGCAGATTGATTTATAGGGACATCTTACATAGGCTTGTAAATGCGTAAATGTCGAGCAATTTTCGTTTTCTAAGCTTTGTCTATTTTTGGTCGCTTCGGCTGTTAGGATAAGTGTGCCGTAGATATTTTGCATTTTAAACAATTCACTTGTCCGGCTGTCCAAGAGATCCAACACCGCCCAACGATTTGTGCGCGCCCACCAACGTCGTCGTCTTCATTAGGAAGCGTAAATTCAAATTTCTGCAGGACGGCGACGCGGGACTATGACGTGACCCAACGGCGTCGTCGTGCAAAAGTCGTCGATTCGTAAGCTCCCTAATACTTAGCCGACGAGGCCGTAGGCCGAGTCGGCTAAAATTAGGCGATATCACGCAAGCTTGAGCGCTATAATAGTTTTATAATTCAACACATTGATAACATTGATAAAAAATATCCAAGCCAAACCTTTTATTAAAAAGCTTACGTATGTTTTACCGCGCGAAACTTGCAACATCACACAGTTGATGAATGAAAGTGGCGCCTTTGTCAATATTGTGCAAGCTTGAACACTATAACTGTTTTGTAATTCAACACATTGATAACAAATCACAGTTTCGAGAAAAAATTCATTGAGATATACAGCCTTTCTTTGAGTAAAAAGGCTAACAACAATATTTTGCCTCGCACCATTTCTTAAACAACAAACAGCGAATGCCGAAACTTTTGCTAAGCTAAAATTAATTTAGCGTACACAATCAGTTGAGAGTTTCTACTAAGAGCTTTCGTCCACTCAAAGAACGGGACAAAGTAGTGACTACAAGAATTAAAACACAGTAAAATGGCATAGAATGTCTTAGTTACAAGTGTTTCGTATCTTGAAAAGGTCAATTCAGAATCAAAACAAATTGAACATATACACGGCTACGAACCTAAACATAGCGGCGAAAAGTCGGAAAGAACGGCAGCGTGGACAGCATGTCTTACAAAAATTCACAGCTAAAGGATACAAGAAACGGTTAAAACATCGTACCTGTAGTTGATTTGGCTTTTTATTCCCTTCCATCAGCACCAAATTTTCAAACATCGAAGTACGAGCTGAGTCAATCAATGTTGTTTACAAACTTGCTCGTTTCTTAGCTCCTACAGCCGTAATGACGAGATCAGAAACTATTCTGAGGAAGCATCAAGTCTATATCATATTCCAGAGGTGATTACCAAAGGAATTTTACGAAAATTGTGCTCCTTCATTCACTCATTGTCGAGCGGTCAAACTTTGAACCAGTTTTCATTCAGCTACGTCAAGAAACACTGCGACCAGTACAGCGACCGCGACAACGCGAAAATTTCGCGCCTTTATTGTCCAATCATGTGAACAATACTTTTTCTCTTTTCTTTTCTCTTTTTTTCTTTCTTTTCCCTTTTTTAACTAATAGTTCACGCACTTTTTCGACCCAAAACACGAAATTGCAGCCAGCAGTCATTTTCACTTTCCTTCAAAATGCGAAATTTACCGCCATCGCTGGTTATAAGTCATGTAGACATATAACGCATATCGATAACTTTTTGACCATATTTGGGCAGTGTATCAATGTGTTGAATTATAATATCACATATTCATCATTTTATAACGGCAATAATATATTCCTCCCTAAACTCAAGTCCGTTCCACAGCACGATTCCTTCTACTAATTCGTTTTTGATCCAAAGCATGTATATGTACTTATACAACACTTTTGAACCAAGCATCCAAGGCTACTGGTTTATATAAGGATTGTTGTTGTATAAACTTGGCGGACTGTACAGAAAGATCATAACCATATTGAGGATATTGAGGCTGATCCACAACGTTATCAGCGACTGTGTTATGTCTAATACCATTGCCATTGCAGTTTTGAGCGTTGGCATTTTAGAATCTCTTTTCGTTGTTGCCGGGAATATTTTCACCGTCTTCGTTTTTTGGATTCATCGAAACAAACTAAAGCGAACTTCCTTTCTTCTTATCAACTTGGCTGTTGCAGATCTGCTTGTTGGACTTTTAGAAATAGCAGCGACCGGAACACTTGCCCTTCCACGACATACTGGACTAGGCAAATTTGACCCGCAAACGAGTAAAACAAATATTGCAATTTCTCTTCAAGTTACGTTTTCGGGTGTATCCATGTTTTTTCTTGTACTAATTTCTCTGGAACGAGCGTTCGCTTTGATTTGGCCGTTTCTCCGATCCATCGAGTAACAAGCATCAAAACGTACATTTACAGTGTTATTATTGCTTGGTTAGCTGGAATCACCCTTGGTGCGTTTAGTTCGCTAACCTTGTACGGAACCTTCGAAATGTCACATTATTTCGTTGTTTACTCTGTCATCATCGTTTTGTCTTTGGTTACGATCTGTGTGTCTTATCTGGCAATCTAGACTCGGCAATGACAAAATTCCAGCTATCCACACGGCACAAAACAGACACAGTGTTGAACGAAACACGAAGCTTTCCAAGACTCTATTTATTGTGATAGGTGCGTCTATTGTTTTTTGGGTTCCAAGCCTTGTGTTCTTCTGCATTTACTTTTTTTCTCCAGGATTGCCCGGGACTGTGAACTACATTTTCTCCATGTTAAATTTGGCTAATTTTCTTGTCAACCCAATTATTTATAGTTTAAGAATGCCAATGTTCAAAGAAACTTAAAAACGAATGACAAATAAGCTGAGAATTCGATGGCAATCTGAAAATTACACAGTTAATTGTGGAGGCTTTAAAACGGTAACTGAAAAGGGAATGGCAATTGTTACTTATATTTCCCCAGTTAATTATTGAGTGGTCTTCCCGGGTTACTCCCCAACATTTTTGGTGAGGGTGTGCCGTACGGTTCTCCAAATCCTAACCCCGTTTCAGACCAAATTACGTCATTTTCCATTCTCATTTACAGACCTAACCTGTAAAATCCATACTCGTTTTCAGACCTCGTTTGCGTATCTGAAGCAGTAAATCATTCTGTATCATATCGAACTATATTATTTGGTTACTTCTCATTCTCTGTTTTTCGTTTGAAGAAGAATAGAGAAATACGTTTATACGCTCTCGAGATTCCCCCTCCCCTTCCCTTAAAAAGTATACCCAAGTTTAAGACTATTTTTCGCACTATGGGTTAAAACCGGCCCCCTGTTTCAGATATTTATACTATTTAACAGGTTGTCTCCGTAAGAACCGACCAATGATTTTGGTTCGAAAAGTAAATTTCTCTGATATGGGGTTATTTAAAAGCGTTCACCTTAGCAGTCATAAAAATGCAGTTCGTTTGATCTAAAATAATAATATTTAGTATGCACTAACACAGCATATAGCGCTGTTGGCTACTGGAACTCGGGATAGCAAGTGCTATTCACCTCCAAGCAAATTTCAATCGTTTGCGCGCGAAAATTTGCAATTGTTGACATGAATAAATGAGTTAAAAATCATCATTTTCATGTTAAACTATCTCACTGTTTTATTATGTACTAAAACAACTATCCACCCCAATTTCGGAGGCCAGTGGTGGATATTATATCCACCACTGGCCACCTCCACTTCGGTGAATAGTTGTTAAATATTTTTTTACGATTTATTTACGTTTCGCGCGGCTAGTCTTAATTTTTAAGTATGATTATTTTTTAAATTTTTTCAATGATTGGGTATTTCTTGCTGTTGTGGTGTGGGTGTTGTTTCTTGTCTTTTCAATCTTTTGTTTTACGTCCTTTGGTGATCGCAAATTCCACGACGGCCACTCCCCAAGAAACTGCCAAATGATTTGATAAATCTTTAGGTGAATTAGACAAAGATTTTGGCACAAAAAGCAACAAACTACAGTTGAACCTGTATTAAGCAACCACCCTCTATTAAGCGACTAGTTTTCATAGTCCCGAATTTTCACCCAAACAAACTTTGTTTTTGCTACCTGTATTAAACGGTCACCAGTATTAAGCGGTCGCGGCCATCCTTCAGCAATCCCATGTTTGTCTATCTTTGTTATTTACCTGTATTAAGTGGCCACACTCGAACGGAAAACTAAAACCACATATCATTTTACGATTTTATTTCATTTTAAAAGGATCCATCAACACTGCGCTACAGGGCTATTAATGTACATCCTGCATGTAGTTCATTCACCGATTTCGTAAGTGCTTTCTAGATGTCACTTGAATTACCATTTTAGTGGTATTTTGATCTTTTTAGCTTTTAATTTGTCTCTCTTTAGTTACCTTTCCTGTGTTTTCATCACTTTACTCACTTTCATCACTTTACTGGATGAACTAGTGTGGGATAATCTTGAAGAATGAAGATCAAAACAATTAGCAATACTTATGTATAAAACGCTAAATGGAGGCATTCCAAATTACCTGACAAATTTGTTTGAAAATACAAACATTATCCATTCTTACAACCTGAGAAATTCATCAGAAAATTTGTTTGTGCCTAGACCAAACAGCGAAGCTGGCAAAAACAGCTATCAGTATAGAGGCTCTGTACTTTGGAATAGCCTCTCCAGTAATGCTAAAACTCAGCCGAACGTTACAACTTTTAAAAACATAATTAAACTAGAAATACGTGTCTCGCAGAACCTCGCGAGGCTCGGGGGAGGATGCACTGCAAAATTTTAGCGATGTGGGAGGGAGAGATGAAATTTTTGATTTAAATGGAGAGGTTGGGTTGCTTGCTGGCAATGACGTCATTTAAAGTTGAGACATTTTCGTTCTCAGTCTCTTCAATTTAACTTGTACTTTGTTCCCTGTCTTCCTAAAATAAAATAAATGGGAGCTGGTGTTGGTCAGTTTTGGGTTTTAAGCTGTGGGTCGCTGTAACTGCCATGGGACTGCCCCCCCCCCCCAATCTTTATTAATTTTTGTCAGGGAAGGAAAATTAGTCTGAAAGTGGATGTATTAAGTACTGTTGTGGACATGGGTCTAGGACAATATGCAGCGGTGTTCTGTTTATTTTGATTGTCTCAATTAAATTCCATTAAACTTGTGAGCTAGTGCTATCTCCTGTTCTCTTTACATACTGCTATAGTTTTTGTTCTATATACTGGGAATCAAACAATTGGTAATGCAATTCTCTATTCGTTTGAATGTTTGAGATCGCAGGAGGTTACTGCTGCTGAAAAGTGATGTTGTGCAAAAAATAACAACTGAATGGTGAAAGTGGTATGAGATTCTCCCAGCAGTAACAATACTATATTTTGGATACGGGTCATGGGAATTACAAAATTGATTACAAAACATGAATATTCAAGATGAAGCAACAGATTCTCTGCAAATACCATAAGCAATGTATAGAGACCTGGATGGAGAATTTGTAGGTTAAGACCAGGACTTAGGCCTTCATGACCAGTTAGTGCCTTTAAAAATCTTGAAATGAAAATTAATTTGTTGATGTATATTCTCCTTACTGGTGTCAATGCAGTTCACATAGCCATATAACTACAGTGAATTTGTTTTTAATTTCCACAGACAACTTATGTTGAAGGTGATCAGGTTCTCAATTTGTATAATCTATGTACTTGCTCGTACACTGATATTGTGAGGAGATTTAAGATACTGATCACTGTTCCAATAATAAATGTGAATCAGTAATGTTGATGTGTCATGTGTTTAGCTACATGTATACGGTTGCTACAAATTGACATTAGCTGGTCATGATTGCTAACAGAAAATTGTTTTTTTTCGTAACAAAATGTTTTTATCCAAATCGTAAACAGAAATTCTCCTTACCAAACCATTCGAATGTTATTTCTTATTGAACTATTTTATGAAGAATGCTGTAAACTCAAGATACTGTATACGTACACAACTCGATCACTGTTTCATTCACAAACAATGCTACATCATGTAAATGTTGTATATTTGGGAAATAATTTCCACCTGTTTGATCTGTAGTTTTGATCATTTATCTGTAGTTTTGATCATTTAAAAAGCTCCTTAGTGACGTTAGTGAGAATATCAATAAACATCAAATTACAGTGTGTAGTAAGAGAATTATTTTTTAGTGTTTGATTATGCTCTCAGTAGTTTAGCCGGTGATTTGAGCTACATTTCTTCAGCTGAAAATTTCTTAATCGCTCTTCTTCTACGAGCCTTTTCTGTAATCAGTGTTTGCTTTTCCCTACCGTATCAGGTATGAAAGATATTCGTCAGGAGTATTTAGCTGATCGTGCCTCACGTTGCGTCTATACAAACAGAATCATTTTGTCCAACACTTCCAGCCGGTGTCGCCTCTCCTGATCGGTTTCGTTCAGAATTCTAATGGCGGCATTTTGTCAAGGCGTTTGAATCTAGTCAAACGATGTGCCTAGGCTGTTCGAAGTCTTTGTAATCTATGCTCTCTTTGTCTCTTCGTTGATCGATCGCAATCGCGCTGAATTTCAAGTCACCGTTCAGCGGAGTTTCGGTGGTTAATTTTCACGGACAAGGATTTCCAGCCACTTGTGGAATCCAGATTTGTTGTCTTTGCTGTTCTTTCTCATTTACATCAGAAATTGGTTGTGTTTCACCGAGAGTAAACATTTTTTCACAGACTATAAGTAAGGTTAAACGGCCGCCGGCACGGCCTCCATGAATAAACATGAATACGCCATTGTCAGCGGTCGCGATTTTTGTTGCCAGGCAACTGTCGGACACCATCAAGTATATATATATATATATATATATATATATATATATATATATATATATATATATATATATATATATATATATATATATATATACATACATATAAAGATATTTTTCGCTCGAATTCAAGCGGCTCAGCTCCCGAGGGACGACAAATTTATTAACCTCGCTACGCTCGGGCCTTCGGCCCTCGCTTCGCGAGGAAATGATACATTTTGAGAACTGAGACATTTATAGTAAAAATAAAATTATCTTAGTAACCTTGTTTTTACATTCTTTTTACCTTAGTTAACTTATTAATTTTATTTCGTATTTTCTAATAAATTAGGTAATTTATAGACACGGCTCTCAGGAGGAGCATTTTAGTAGGTGGTAAAAGAGAGTTCTGAGACACCCTCAAATTCCCCTGAATTTCACACAAATATTTCAGACCCAACAAATCTGACAAATTCAACAATTTCTGTCAGTTTTCACACAACTCCGCAATTTGTCAAATCTGCTCAAACTCATCAGAATTGCGTGGTATCTGTTGATTTGGACTGATGATAAATAATGTATTATTTGTTGAAATCTGCAGGAAATATTTGTGTGAAATTCAGGGGAATTTGAGGGTGTCTCAGAACTCTCTTTTACCACCTACTGAAGCTAAATTCAGCACAAGACAAAATCTTGAAATTGGCCAATTTCAAGATTTCTCCGCTGAATTTCCGCACAAAAAAATTCTTTTCAAATCCCAAAATCTTTTCCCCAGGCAAAGAAAAATGTCTGATTCTGAAGAAGAAGAAATCGATTTCATTCCTGAACTCGTTCAGGAAACCCACACAACATGCCATACTCCCAAAAATCCCCGACTGGAACATTTCAAAGATATCATCCGAAAAAATCAGGGGAAAAATCAAATTCCACTCAAAGATCTCGAGTTTTATCAAGCACAAATTCTCTCCCAGATTCCCCGTGGCGAACTCACAAGAAAAAAAGTCAGGGATTTCGCCAAAGCTGCCAAATGGGGAAAGAAAGCAAATGACCACGCTCATGAAATCTTCAACCACATAACAGGTCACGACGGAAATGATTATGAACATCTGGAGAAATATCTCATCGACGATTTCAAATATTTTTCCCTGGCATATGACGATCTTCATCTCAACAGGAAAAAGTTTCTCAATTGCCACCAAGTTCTTTTCGCCCTGTTGCAGAAGAACGGTTTCAATCCCAATGAAGATGATTTCAAACTGCTCAAACTTTCATCCAGACGGGCGGAACAAGAAAAAATAATCCAAGCCATTTTCAAAAAATGTAATTGGAATTAAAATGGATCCATTTAAAAAAATAATTTACAATGAAGACGAGCAAAGCGAAGCGAGCGAAGCGAGCCTCAGTGCGAGTGACCATGACGATTGTTTCACATGCTCAGAGGAAGAAACAAGAAGCGTGAATGAGACTCCGACAACATCGGATGATGAATTTATTGTGTCTGACTCGGAGATGGCGGAAGCTGAGCGAAGCGACGAAATCGAAGACTCAATTGAACTTCTCTTTGAATCATTCGTCAATCTCCAGGAGGAACACAAGATTCTCAAAAAGGAACTCCAAAAGCAAAGCGGTCTTCTCTGGGAAATCCACCGGGAAATGAAAGAAAGCCAAGCGAAGCAAAACGGGTCAAGCGAAGCGAAACGAAAGCGATGCTAAGCGGTGTTTTGAAATAACAGACTGTGAATATTAATGTAAAACATTCATATTCAAATAACCGCTTATTACCACCAACAAGTCATTCATTTTATTTAACTTCATTTTTTTTATTTACAATGACGACACAAAAAGTGCCACACTGTGGCACTAATAAATATTCACAAAAAGTGCCACACTGTGGCACTAATAAATATTCACAAAAAGTGCCACACTGTGGCACTAATAAATATTCACAAAAAGTGCCACGCTGTGGCACTAATAAATATTCACAAAAAGTGCCACGCTGTGGCACGAATAAAAAGTGCCACGCTGTTTAAATAACGCTGCTCTAAAAAGTAGGTTTTTTGTCTTCCGTTGGCTTGCCTTCTGTCTCACCAGTAAACTTTTCCTTTATCTCATCCAAGCACCTTTGTAAGTAAGGTTGAATATCTGGTTGTTTTGTGACAAGTTCGCGAAAAGATTGGTTTACGTCTTTTAACATCTGCTCACTGTTCATGTTTGTTTTCTACTGAAGTTGCTCGCGCAGTGTTTGCGTTTATATAGTGTGAATTGCATCATCTCATTACATCATCTTTATTTTAACTCAAACTTCCTGTGTTTTTTTAACTCAAACTTCCTGTGTTTTTTTAACTCAAACTTCCTGTGTTTTTTTTAACTCAAACTTCCTGTGTTTTTTAACTCAAACTTCCTGTGTTCCAGTGTTCACATGTGATCATAATGTCTCAGAGATTTTTGAACATCGCTCAATGGAACCCAAGAATTAAATTTGTCAGGGTAACTTTTCCATTTTACAAGCGCGAGTTTTCGCTTATTATCGCGGCGAATAACTTTTTCAATTCGAAACACATCTTGCGTTGTCTTTTGAAGTTCCGCCTCGTAAAATGATCCAGTGATGTTTTCTCCCAACAGATCAACTAATTTATACGTTACAGGGTTTGTGTTCTTTATTTCGTCAATCACAAATATCTCCTCTGTCCAATTCGACGTGTAACCTTTGTCAAATATCTTTCGTTTAAACTTTGAAATTCTCACCCTGTCGCCGACTTTGAATTTTGCTGGGGCATGTTTAGCATAAATTAAATCTCCGAAAAGATTAGCGAAAACCTTTTTCTCATTTTCCTGTTTGCTCGCCTCTGCGGGACTCATCCGAATGCTCGAATGAAAACGATGATTATATTCATCCAGTAATTTGCCAAGTTTGTCCCAGTATATTGTATTGTTGTTAGCAGAAAACATCCGGAAGAGTTTCTCCTTAAAAGACCTGTTCCAGCGTTCAACAACAGACGATTTCTCTTCATTTTCCGTTGTGTACAATTTTACCCCATTCTTATCAAGCAGATTTTTCATTGTTGCGTTGAAAAATTCAGACCCTTTGTCAGTCCAGAGCATTTTCGGTTTTCGCCCCTTGAATATATCTCGGAAAGCATCAGCCACTGTTTGACCTCGTTTGTCTTTCAGGGGACGAATCCAACCGAATTTTGAGAAAACATCGATCACCATCAGGAGATATTTGATCCCTTTGTTCCATTTGGAAAATTTCCCCATCTCGACCAGATCAGCCGCCCAGATGTTGTCAATCCCATATGACAAAACTCTTCGTTTTGGAAAGCGCCTCCGGATTGGCCGGTGCAGCTCATTTGCCAGATTTTGAGCCCAGCCTTCACTCAAAATCTTTTCCCGTTTTTTGGGGCGCCGAGCCCAAGTTTCTGTTTTGCTTGAATTGTGTTTCTCGCCAAAGCATGGCCCCACTGTCTTTCTTTCCAGGGAATCGCGTCCAGAGCGGCAACCATTTTCCTGTCTGCTTGATTTTTACATTTGCGTGGATCCGCTTTCTTCGCGCAGACTGAATAATCAACATCGTGTTGCATAGCAACTGCATCTGTTTTTCCTGTGGGCTGCTGCCAGATTTCGAGAATTTTTCCCTTTTCATCAAATCTGACTTGTTTTTCGAGTGGGTTCCAGGGTCCGGTGAAGTTATGTCCAGGCAAAGTGAAACCTTTCTTTGGTCTTGGCAGCTTCCCAATCAGGGAATGAACATCCAACCCACGACCATCCAAATCTGCTCGATCTGTTTTATATTTTCTGTTTGGTCGGATCGCCGTGGACAGCTCATTCATCATATCAGCAGAGGTTTTGGCAAGAAATGGTTTCATCTTGTCCAGGGCAAAATCCAATGCTTTTTTCTGAGTGTTTTTATTTCGCAATAATTCACTGGCTCCATAACGGCCCATTTCAACAGTCTTCTTCCCAATCCAAGGCAGCGCATGAGCCACGCCAGTCAGCGCAAGTTCACCTATGCCAGCTCCGCTTCGCTCCGCGGCTCGCTTCGCTTCGCCCCCACCTTGTGGGGGCAGACTCAGTTTCCCGATTTCACAAATCTTGTTTTCTTGATTCCGCAGGAAGCGCAATGGCAAAACCACATTTTTCTGCCATTTTTCGCAGTCTGGAATCCAGATGGTTGCACGCATTCAGTTTGTTTTTTCTCTTTCACGCAATATGACTTCATTTTCAATCGAAATATTCTTTTATGAATCTTTCATTCTCCCCCGAGTCAGTCAGACTGAAAGGTTTGAGAATATCATAGAAATCTTTCCCCTGCGACCATTGATGGAGGAAATACAAGCAATAATACCCGCAAAGGACACTGTTGATGTTTTGATACTGACTGCTGTTCCAAATCACCGGTTTGGAACTTTTGAATTCCTGGGGAAATCCCATCCCAAAAGAGTCGAAATACCACGTGAATTTCTGTCCGGGGGCACAGCACACCCAGTGAGTTCCAGCATTTTCAAGTGAATCAAGATTGATGATGCAGGGGCTGTGTTCTCGGGGCATGGCTTCATTCCTGGCGAAAATCCCTTTGAAATTGGGAATTTTCAGAAAATCAATCCACTGGAGAAGATCAAGGTTGCTCAGGGGTTTGTTCACGAACTTCGGTTTCGCTTCGCTCAGCTTTCGCTTCAAAGAATCGCCCCGAGAATTGGGATGTTGTTGAATGGACTTTTTTCCCCCAGCAGAAGTCCCGTTCCTTTTTTGGATTTTTTTCCCATGCCTTTTTGCCAGCTGCCCACAAATGGGGGAGGTTGAAACGGATGCGCCCCCAATCTTGGTGCACCTTTTCCTTTGGAACGACCAACTCTTGGTGCTCCTTTTCCAAACATGTTTTTTACCATGTCAAGTGCCAGTGGAATTCCAATGGAAGCCAGAATTGTTCCCAATGCCCCACCAGATTGTTTTGCGGATGGTTTCATCACCAACTGTCCTCCTGAATTCAGGGCAGACAAAATATCCTGTTTCTGTTTATTTGTCAACAGATGTTTATTGTCAATCAGTTTCTGAATTTTGGATTGGGGAATGAGAAATCCGCCCACTTGCCCTGCTCCTTTCCCACTGATTGATTTCACGACTTGACTCGCTCCTTCACTCGCCAAACCAGCCAATGCTGACAGCCCAAGTGTCTTTGCCAGGGTGGGTGCCAGGGAACGAGCTAGGGGAACAATAGCAGAGAAAAGACTTCCGCCTTGCTTCATCACTTTTCGGATTTGCGTTTTCGAGATTTTGATCTCAGCTCCCTTTCCCTGAGATGCGGCTTTTCCAATCCGTTTTATTTGATTTGCCGTGAGCATCAGTTCATCATTTCCGCTTGTTTGTTTGCTACCCAATCTCAGGGTGACAGGATTGTTTGTTCGGAATGCTTTTCCCAGCTTACTTTTTTGCCCTTCCGACAGATTTACTTTATATGGGTGATATGTTGTCATTTTAAATGACAAGATATGTTTTTTTTTTCGCTTCACAGATCACACGATCACCAGCTCATTTCCAATCTTATCGATTTTCACCATGTCTTCATAGAGAACAATGGCATGTACATTGAAGTTTGCAGCTGCATCTGTGTTCAATCGATACCTGAATATCAACTGCTTGGGATCTCTTGTTGGTTTTTCAGTTTGATAAGTCAGATCGAAATAGATCAACGGGAAAAGAGAATTGAAATTGGCCAGATTCAGCTGTGTCCCTGTGTTGAAGTCATTTTTCCTCATTGCATAACTCATGACATCCTGGAAAATCCTCACTTTGCTTTCACTGTCATACTCTGTTTCCGGGTAGAAAACTCCGTTTCCATATTCCAGCCGGCAGTTCGACAAGGATGAGTTTGCATTGTCCGCATTCAGCATGAAAGTGTCCATGAGATAAGGGCTATCTTCTTCTTTAGCGGCATCATTGGTTCTTTTAAGATAAACAAAAATATGCTTAACATTGTCAATACTTGCGGATATCTGGAAGAATCCTGATGACTGCGTAGGAGCTGATTCGGAATACATCTCCCTCAGATATTTCCATTGTGTTTCTTTCAGGAATGAACTGACAAATTTGTCATAAAGAGAATCTTTGGGTGTCAATCTGGGGACCCAAAGCAAAAACCTATTCACAACAACTCTTCCAGCATCAGTGCCATTAGCCATATGAATTAATTCATTATCCTGTTGAAGCTTAATCTCAAATTGCAGCTGCATGGGCACAAGCATCTTATCCTCCAACTCTTCGAAAAAGGAAAAGCGATTCAGGGGAATGATCGTGTTAATGTTCTTTGCACCGCCGTTTCCATCGTTTTGCACTGCTTGAGATTGTATCCTGCGAGCTTCAAATCCTGCATTCGTATTAGCGGTTGTTGCATCAGTATCCAAATACCAGAAACTGTTCTTGGCGACTGATCTGCTGAAGTCATCGGAGTATTCTAGCAAATTTTTAATAAAAGTAACGTTATGCAGATTATCAGTCTCATAAACAATCTTTCCAGCAGAACTAATCTTCAGGTGATTAATCAGGGAATGAGCGCCATTGATCACTGTGATTCTGTCAGCTGCGGCATACCCAGCGCCGTCTGCTATTTTCTGGAGTTGAAATTGCACTTCAAAATAAGCATTATACCAATCATAGAATGCTGATCTGTCATTTATTGTGAATTTATAACCATGCTTTGTTTGAGGTTGTCCATTAGCTGGAGCTCTGATTACATCATCCAGCTGGAAGCGCACCAATTCATTTCTTTGAAGATATTCACTCGATCGAAAAGCCATTTTATATTATTTTATTTCTTTTTTCGGATGCCTTGCCCAGAGATCAACCTGTTCAATATAGCATCAGAACTTTCTCCCTGCGGTCGAGGAGGAGCAGCAGCAGCTTTTTTGGAGGAGGGTTTCCTTCTCATATTTCCCAGTTTTTTCATGATCAAATCACCAGATTTTTCAACTGCTTTTTTGCCGAGTTTATCCCCAGCGTGAGAAATTCCTGATTCCAAGGCTTTTTTCGCAATGGGTTTCGCGAATTTATTGAAGACGACTGATGCGACCTTCCTCATTGGTTTGAAAATATTATCTACAATGACACCTGTTCCTTTATGCCGGAAGACAAACCGTCCCAGCTGGGGGTGGAAAAAACGAGAGAATTCATAACTTTTCATTTTATTTGTTTTTTCAAGATAAGCGAGAATACTGTATCAGCTCCATTCAAATCAACAATCCGCCTTTTCCCATCGGTGATATAAATCCGAATGGAGCTTATTCTGTTTTTATTCACAGGGCTGAACATCACTCTCATGGGTTCAAGAGTGAAACTATAGGAGGCCTGCAGAACAGATGTTGAAAAGGAGAAGATGATATCGCTCTCTTCCCCATCCACAAGCGAATCACTTGTGAGATCGCAATGAACGTTCAACATATCAGTATCTTGGCTGAGGTTTGGAACTCTGGGGCCAATGTTGACTTTGTCTTTCAGAATCTTTTTATCGAAACCAATGAGATCGCCAAAGTTGGATTTCTCGAGATCAAGTTGCCAGTTTTCTTCCAGCGTGATTGTTACTCTGAAAGTTGTGGGAGAGAAAGTAAGATTGATTGGGAATTTTTCATTCTTTCCTGCGAGGGGGCCTGTTGCGTTTCGAATTGCCGCATTCAAAGTGGAATAATCCCAAACCCCAGCGGGAAAGGTGATATCGGAAAATGTTTCCCCACCGTCAGAGCTGAATCTAATCAGCTGATTTTTCAATGCCGCATTGATGTTATACCACGTAAAACTCATATTGATAATTCTGTTCAACCCAACAACATATTGGGAATTTGGATCCAAAATAATGGGCCGATTGAATTTTGTTGTGAAATTTTCTGGTTTGTTTCCCCCAATCTTGACGGAAAAGGATGACAGGACAATTTCTCTTTCGATTTCCATTTTAGAGTTTGAAATACTTTCTGAAGAGCTTCTCATGCTGGGAACGATTGATGACGTTTTCTTTCAGGAGAAGATCGAGAATGCCAACTCCAGTGTTTCTGATGTCCGAATTCGTATTCCCAGCAAGAATGGAGCCAACGATGACCTCAAGTTTCTGGAGGAGATCTGCGGGATTGGAGAAAAAACGGATGGATCCACCCCTTCTGCTGACACCCGATCCTTTAGATGACTTAAGTTTCCCTCTATAATATTTCATGTAGTCATTCAATACTTTTCTGTTAGCCTTTATTGGCTTCACTACCCCAGCCAATGCATCTGCCGTTATTTGACCGTTTTTGAATTTTTTGTTGTGATAGCTGATGCGGCTGTTCAGTTGGTCTCTTTTTTTTAAAGCCGGCTTGATAATGCTGTTTTCAATGAAATTTTTTTTCTTTTCTACCGGAACATTTGACTGAGCTAAGACTTTCTCCGTTGTGTCATAATTTGATAAACCCATGTTATCTAGCATGTTATTAACTGCGTCTTCTTGAGCGTCTTCCTCGTCTCCCGCTTCCGCTTCTTCCTCTTCTTCTTCTATAGCATAATCAGGAACGCCCTCTTCATATATAGGTGATTCACCTTCTAACTCTTCCAGTACTTCTTCATATGTTGGCGGTCTTTCTGGAAGTTGCTTAGCTGCTTGCGGTGCAACAGCCGCCTCATCAGCATCAAATAAACCTTCAACATCCATTTCTTCAAATGGATCTACGTCTGGATAATAATCAACGCCTGGTTTTTCTTCAATGACTTTCTTTTTCCTAAGTCTTGGAGGGAGTTTCAAATTCGATACAATAACATCATTTAATTTTGCTGTTATGGGTTTGAACATTTTTTCAAACCCGATTTGGCTTGTCTCTTCACCCAACTTTTTCTGGGTGATGGTATCATGAACAAAGTTGATTTTTTTACCCAAAGCAGATTTGCTTTTAGCAATTTCTTGCCATTTCAATAAACTCATTTTATTAAGAATCATAATCTCAGAATCTCAGAATCTCAGAATCTCAGAATCTCAGAATCTCAGAATCTCAGAATCTCAGAATCTCAGAATCTCAGAATCTCAGAATCTCAGAATCTCACAAGTTGTCTCATATTCAGAAGAAGAATGTCATGTTCATTAATAAAATGAAAATCCCAAATTATGATTGTCAGGATCCAATCACAAATTTCAAACAACTTCACCCGTTCATGCCGGATCGAGCTTTCAGAATGTTGATCTGTGGCCCTTCAGGATCAGGGAAAACAAATGTTCTACTGGATATGATTTTCCGCCTGCTCTTCTACGATAAAATCTTCCTCTATGCGAAAAATCTTGACCAAACCAAATATCAGCATCTGCTGAAAACGTTTCGCCCAATCAGCAAAGAAGCTGGGTATGACGTCGTGGAAGCATCCCCGGATGAAATCATCCCAGTTTCTGAATTGTCAGGGGATAATCAAAAGCTGGTTGTTTTTGATGATTTTGTTTCTGAAAAGAACCAAAAGCCATTGATTGATTATTTCATTCAGGGTAGGCATAAGAATTGTTCCGTGATTTATCTTTCACAAAGTTATTTCCAAACACCCAAAGATATCCGTTTGAATTGCTCACATTTTTGCATTTTTGAATTCCCCAGCAACAATGAAGTTTCTCTTCTCTGCCGGGAGACACAAGTCAGCAAAGAAGATTATCGTAAAGCAACGCATGATCCGTTCTCTTTCCTGTATGTGGATAAGCCGAGGAAATTCATTGCCAAAAATTTTGATGAAAGGTTTTAAAATGAGTTATTCAAATGGATTGCTGTCTGAAACAAGCAACTTCCAGGGAGGAAAAGATGGAAAAGATGGATTGCCAGGAGTTGGTTTCAAGCTGACTCCCGCAGGAGACTTCGATCTTCAAAACAAAAAAATAACCAATATCGCTGAAGGAACGGGGAATTCGGATGCAATTACCAAACACCAAGTTGACACGCTTGCAACGCAATTGCGGGCAGATTCTCTCCAGGTGGATGGGTCTTCCCATATGACTGGGGATCTTGATCTCAGGGGACAAAAACTCATCAACCCCGGGGAAATAGAAATGAATCGCAAATTGATCGTCAATCTGGACACTGATGAAAACCAGGATTTGTCAGCGGTGAATATGGTCACATTGAAAAAATTCCACCCCAATGCTCCTGAACCAACTCATGAAGTCACGAAGGACCTGGATTTGAAAGGGCTTTTCAACGTGAAAAACTCAAAACAACAAACATGGCATGATTTGGGAGCCGCATACAACAACCTGGTTTCTTATAATGACGTCAAAAATATCTTTCTCAGCCGCAAAGAGACGTTTCCAATGGAGACGGCTTTGGATATGGGAAATCACACCATTTTTAACGTGAAAGATCCCGAAGTTGCCGATCAGGGCGCAAATATGCGATATGTGGATGCCCAATCCGCGAAAAAGCTTTCGTTGGAAGGCGGAACAATGACCGGAAACTTGGATATGAATTCGCAACAAATAAACAATATCGCAGCGCCAACTCTGAAGCATCAACCCACGTCAAAATCTTATGTGGATAACAAGATAGGAGGTGTGGTAGCCCACACGATGGAATTAGAAGAGAAACTTAAAGAATATGTCAATGAATCGCATATCACGTCAACCTCTCACCCGAAGGACGCATTCCGCTATCTGATGGAAGATGTGGATCAATCCAGCTCTGAACATCATATGACAGTGACTGGGATAAGTGATTTTCCAGATTCACCGCATCATTTCAACAAGCAGGCTTATGACTTGGAAATCACAAAAGATCTTTTAAATGAATACTCTGGGAGACTTGGATTCAATATGTTCAAACTCCCAGAGGGAGAATACACGATTTGTATTGAATTCTTCCCCGCGTCAATGGATGGTGTGAGTGTCGACGTTGTGAGCGCCAGTCTGAATATCAATCAGCAATCAACTAAGAAGTTTTCGGGGTATTCCAGATCCATCATCCACATGCACAAATGGAAGATCACTCCACCTGAATTTATTTTCCTGGATTTGAAATGGCGAGGCACTGCCGAATCAGCTGAAAAAGGAAATGCAAATCTGATCATATATGGCATTGCTGGTTCCCAACCTGATGTTGAAAGCAGGGTCTTCGATTCCCCTTTCGTTTTCCAAGCGGGGAAGATGGTCATGGAGACTGACTTGGATTTGAATGGTCACAAATTGCTCAATTCAAATTTGAAGAATAATTTCATGCTGATTGGAAGATTTAGAAAATCATCTGGAGACGCCATAAATATACTTTTTGATAATTTTTTCAATGATATAGTCATCCCCATTCGATGCAAATTAATTAAAGCGTTTTCTCAAATTTTATCGAAAACATCTTCTTTTCCACAACTAAGTTTATATCTCCCAGATAAAGAATCACAAAGTGGAACGAGGGTTAGCAGAGATAATAGAATTCAATTATTTTCTTTTTCAAATGTTGTTTATAAGGAAGGAGAATTATTTACAGCAAGAATAGATGATCGAACATTAAATATTGGCCAGGCCCAAATCACATTTCTTTTTGAAATTATCTAGAAAAATGAGAGCGAGAGAAGCGATCGAAGGGAGCGAGCGAAGCGAGCCGAGCCGAGTGAAGCGAGCGCGAAAACAAAACATTTTTACTTTCAATCACATCAACCCCGCAATTCGGGAAGAAGAACTGGAAGAGATCAAAAAACTTTATCGATTTTATCACAAAAGATTTTGGTGTTTGAAACGAGCGCATGGTCGATTCAAGAAAATGAATCTGCTCATGAATTTGACCTCTTCCGGTCTGGTTGCAATCGGGACGATTGCTGGGGCAACAACAATGAATCCAATCGTTTTGGGAGTGATTTCAGGAGCAGGATTAGTTTTGAAAACCGCGAATGAAATGAAGAATCTGAAAAGCAAAATTAAGATGGCGAAATTCGCTTTCACCACCTATGAAAAAACATTGAGTGATTTGCGCTTCGCTTTGCGGGGAGGAAAATTCGACAGGGATGAATTTTTGTTTTCAATGGAAGCGATTGATGGGATTGTGATTGATTTGGGGTTGGATTTGGAAAAGTTTGAAGCTGAATGGGAGAAAAAATTTGAGGGTTGAACGAGAATTTTCATTTCCCGAAAATGAAAAATCATGCATGAAATCAGAGGAAAAAATTCATTTATATTTCCTGATTTTATTGAACATATCCATGTGAAATGTTCTTTCATTTTTCTTCAAACAGGCAATGAATTTCATTTGTTTCATGTTAAGAGGTTTTTTAGTTCCAACAGTGCAATTCTTCTCCAGTTCTGCTAAACACTTCTCTTTGTTAATCGGAAACGCCACTCTGCAGATAACGGAGATAATCTCGATAAATGAAACACTTTCCTCATCGTAGATAATTTCCCTTTTTTTCCAATCAAACGCGATATCCTCATCCGCAAATAATTTATTAACAATCTCTCTGCAAAACTCATCCATGGTTGAAACGACGATCTTGAATTTGTCAAACCATTCCTCATCCATTGGGAGTGAAGAAAAATCTATCTGGGGAGAATCTGATCCTTCCACTTTTGGTTCTTCCACTTTTGGTTCTCTGAGATAAAATATTTTCTTATCCGATCTCCGGGTGATGGATGAGTTTCCTTTTTTCAATGCATTGGTGATGGCGCAATTTGAAATGCTATATTCTTTCGCTGCCGAATTCACGGAGAAGAAGGTTTTGGTTTTTTTCCCGTCGGAGATTGAAAAATGTTTAGTTGCTGGCTTCGACATTTTATTTAGATAAAAAAAGGAAATAAAAAATTAAAATCACATTTTATCCATTTATTTCCCCATTTTAGCTAGTTATTTCTCCAATTTAGTTAACTAGGATTTAGATGAAATGAAGCAGAAATTTTCCTGAATTTTCCTGAATTTGAATTAAAAGCTGATTTTCAGCGAAAGATTTTTTATTCCCGGAGAGATATTTTAATTCCGGAGAGATTTTTCATCCCAAAATCCGTTTTTGGAGAGATTTTTCATTCCAAAATCAGTTTTTGTGGGTAATTTTTCGTTCTGAAATCCATTTTGGAGAAAATTTTTCATCCCGGAGAATTTTTTCATCCCCCGGAAATTGATTTCATTCAAAATTATTTTGGAAAAAAATTTTCCTCAAAATAATTTTGGAGAAATATTTTCCGGAGAGAAATTTCATTCCAAAATCAGTTTCCGGAGAAATTTCAAGTTCAGCAAAAAATATTTTTCCCGGAGTCAAAAAAAAATTCTTCCCGGAGTTGGATTCCGCAAATCAAATTCTGAGGATTCAGAATTCAAAAATTATTTTCCGGAGCAGATTTCAGAATTTTTTCCCCGGAGTGGATTTCAGAATTCAGATTTCAAAAATTATTTTCCGGAGTGGATTTCAGAATTTTTTTCCCCGGAGTGGATTTCAGAATTTTTTTCCCCGGAGTGGATTTCAGAATTTTTTCCCCGGAGTTGGATTCTGCAAATTATTTTCTGGGGATTCAGAATTTATTTTCCCGAAACCGAATACCAAATTCTTCCCGGAGCGGATTTGGGAAAAAATCAACCGATCGTGCGTGGAAAATCTGCCCAAAATGAACTGAAAAAATCTGGGGCAAAATCAGACCTGTCACACGTGGCAAATCTGAAAAAATCAGGAAAAAGGTTCTGCCCAAATTCACTGAAAAAAATCACAAAAGTATTTTTCAGAATCAGATTCTGGAAAATAATTTGGAGTTTCCTCCAGATCTCAGTGAGATCAAACTTCATCATCCTCATTCTTATCTTCAAACTCATCGAATTCTGAGGCAGCTTCCACCTTTTCCTCCACCAAAACTTCATCCACGATGCATGTGATGGCTTTCAGATTTCCGCAGAAAAGATGTTTGATTGAAAACACAACTTGCCCCCGGAGAGGAACGCCAATGAGTTCTTTTTGCCTCAGGATTGGTTTTTTCTTCCCATCGTCGCATAATTCCCAAAATCTGCAGGAGAAATCCGTGTGCTTGAGTTTGGAGGGATAAATCTTGGCATAAATCTTTTCCTGCTCGGATTTGTCGATTTTCACGAGAGTGAAATCTCCCTCCTGAAATCGAGCAAAATTCGGACCGATCTCTTTGACTTCCGACTTCTTTTTCATCGCAGCAGAGTTGAGATGTTTTTCCAAATCTTTGAAAAATTCGATGTTTTCTTCCGGAAGAGTGATTCCCAGAGAAAACGAGTCACCTTGATGAGCGAAAATCTTGAATTTGGTTTGGAGTTTCACTTTGAGCCATTTGCCATCGTGGAGGCATGGGAGAAGGCAGAAAGAGATTTTTCCGGAAGATTTTTTCACGGGGTTGTCGAGAGAGCAGTCGGGGATAGATATTTTCTCGGGATTCATTTTTTGGGAGGAGATAAAAAATAAATTAAATCGCGAAAATCCATTTTTCCATGAACTTGCGATCCTCTTCCGTTTTGACTGGGAGAAAACCAGTGGCCATGTCAACCGCTTTTTGGAAGTTTTTTTCTGCGTCACACGCTTTTTCCCAGTCCGTTTCCTCTTTGATTTTTTCAGCCTCTTTCGGAGGAGTGGATTTGTTTTCACTTGACATTTTTTCTCCAATGAAGAAAAAATTCAAAACGCATTTTGCAAATCCACAAGGGCGTCGTTCATCTCAGCCTGGCAGAGGTTATGATGTTTATAAAGCCCTTTTTTGGGGTGCGCGTGCATCGCCGTTTCCAATGCAGCTTTCTTTTTCATGAGATAGATGAATTCTTGCAATCTGGGAGAAACCCAAGTGACTTCGTGCGATTTTTCCCCTGAATCCAGAAAATGAGTTTTTTTCTTGCAGAGTTGATTGAAAAAAACTGTGCGTGATAACCCAAATCGTTCCCGAATTTCCTCTGCGGTGAAAAAATCTTCCCCATCAATCTGGATGAATGGTGTGTCTTCTTCCTCCTGAATCCAGAACACTTTTTGATCGGTTCTTCTGGTATATTTAGTGTTGCCTGATTTGAGAACTCGCAAAATCGTTTTGGAGGGAAGCCCCGTTTTTTCGCTGGCTTCTTTGAATGTGAAAAAAGTTTGCTTTTCTTTTCCTTCTTCCTGAATTGAAAACTTCATTTTAAATGGGGAAAAAAGATTTTTTTCTCCATTAAAAATGTCTTTAGCTGCATGGCAATCCTTTGCACGATCGACAAATTTGCGAGGTTGGTCGCGATTGAAAAAAGATGAACTGGTGAAGTTTTTAGTTGAAAATCTTTGGCAAGGAGGGGGAAAAAATCAGCCAAAAACTCGAAAAAGACGAGCCAACCTAGATGACGAAAATCCAGAAATTGATGTGCCTTTTTTGATTCCGGAAAGAAGAATTGTTCCCCCCAGAGTCATTCCCAGAGCGATTGAAGAAAATGTAGATACGGTTATCGATTGGACAAATTGGTTGGAAAGTGTGGATGACGCGGATGTTCGGAGAAGAGCCAATCCCGCGGTGGAAAGATTGAAAAAGCAAATCGCTGAATTGTGGAAACAAAGGTTGGTCGTTGAAGAAGGAAAATCCGCTTTGAAAGGATTCGCGAAACAATTTATAATTCAAGGAGATGATTCCATTTCTCCCCAAGATTTTTTCCGGAAAGCAAGATGGCATATTCTCAGGCTCCTGCGAGAAAATTCACAAACAAGAGTGAGATGCGTTTTGAATGTGGAAATGTCCCAAACAAATTTGGCTTCTGGGGAGGAAGTGATTGAAAATCCATTTTTCCATTCCCGGCAGAAAATAAATTTGGGAAACAACCCAGAGATTTTGGATGAAATGGAAAGAGAAATGATTGAAAATTTGGAAAATTTCAATCGCAGAGGATCAAATTGGGTTTTTGAAAGAGTTTTGCGTTTGGAAATTCATTTTGTGCGCTGGAACCCCCTGCGAGGATCTGGATGGATTGAACTGCCTGCTGATTTGGCAAACAAAAAAGCCGTGATCAACATGCAAAATGAAGATGAAATGTGTTTCAAATGGTGCTTGGGCAGAGCCGCAAATATGGTCAAGGTTCATCCGGAAAGAATCACACCGGATTTGCGACAACAAACGGAAGAAATGAATTGGGACGGTTGTGAATTTCCCATGGCCGTGGAAAAAATCAAGTTTTTTGAGGCCAAAAATCCTGACATTTCAGTGAATGTTTTTGGCTGGAATGGATTTGTTGTTCCCCTGAGAATCACCAAGGAAGAAAAGAAACTTCATGTGGATTTGATTCTGCTAACAAAAGAATTCAAAACGCACTTCTGTCTGGTGAAAAATTTCTCCCGCCTTGCATCTTCTCAAGTTTCGCGAAATGGGCATGAAAGATTTTTCTGCAAAAGATGCCTCAATTCATTTCCCAGAGTAGAAAGTCTGGAGAAACACAAAACCATTTGCGGAGACTTTGAGGCCGCGAGAATTGAACTTCCAGGAGGAACTTGTTCCTTCAAAAACTTTGAAAAAATGATGCATCTTCCTGTTGTTGGATATGCAGATTTTGAGTCAATTTTGAAACCGCTGGGAGGAACTCAAAAAACGCATGAACATATTCCCTGCGGATTTGCGTTTCATCTCGTTTCCCCGTTTTTGCAAATGGAACCTGTGTTGAAGAGAGCAAAAGATGAAAGTGAAGAACTTCCCAGAGAGTTCATTCGGGAATTGATTTCCAGGGTGAGAGAAGCTCACTTGAATTTACCGAAAAAGGAAATGATTCCCCTGACCAACCAAGAATGGAAATCATTTCGAGAAGCGGAGGTGTGTTGGTTGTGCCGAGAAGAATTTGGAGAAAAAAGTCTGTCCAAGGTGAGGGATCACTGCCACTTCTCAGGAAAATTCAGGGGAGCAGCGCATCAATCTTGCAATCTGAAGTTTCAAAGGCCAAAATTTACCCCTGTGTTTTTTCACAATCTGCAAAATTATGACGCTCATCTTTTTGTGCGAGCTTTGGGGACAATGGATGAAGTTTTGAGCGTGACATGTATTCCCAACAATGAGGAGAAATATATTTCCTTTTCCCTGAAATTTGAGTTGAAAAAAGAATGGAATGAGGAGAAAGGGAAAGAATTTTCAGTGAAACATGAAATTCGATTTTTGGATTCCTTCAAATTCACGCTGGCAGGATTGGATTCGCTGGCAAAAAATCTCCCCAAAGAAGAATTGAAAGAAATCACCAGATTTTTTGGTGAGAAAAGTGATTTGATGCGGCGAAAAGGAGTTTATCCCTATGAATTCATGACAGGATTTGACAAATTCGAGCGGCAATTACCGAAAAAAACCGCGTTTTTTTCCAGATTGAATCAGGAAAAAATCTCAGATGAAGATTTTGCCCATGCCCAGCGAGTCTGGGAAGAATTTGAATTGGAAAATATGGGCGAGTTTCACGATCTTTATTTGAAAACGGATGTGCTGTTGCTTGCAGATGTCATGGAAAGTTTCAGAAAACTTTGCGAAGAAAATTATGAACTGGATCCCGCGCACTATTTCACCACCCCTGGGTTAGCTTGGGATGCAATGCTGAAAGTGACAGGAGTGAAGTTGGAACTTCTAGATGATGTGGAACAGTTGTTGATGATTGAAAAAGGAGTCAGGGGAGGAAACGCAAATGCATTCAAACGATTTGCGAAAGCAAACAATCAATATATGAAAAATTTCAATCCAAATGAACCATCTCGTTTCCTGGTTTATTTGGACGCAAACAACCTTTATGGATGGGCCATGTCGCAGCCTCTTCCAGTTGGGAAATTCCAGTGGATGAATGAGGAAGATTTGGAAAACTGGGAAAAGTTTGTGAAAACAGAAGGACAAGGCTGCATTCTTGAAGTTGATCTCGTTTATCCCCCAGAATTGCATGATGATCACAATGATTTTCCCCTGGCTCCGGAAAAACTGGCGCTGGGTGGGATTGAAAAACTCACGCAAAATCTGAGGGACAAAGAAGGCATGGTTTTGCACGGTCGCAATCTGGCGTTTTATCTTTCCCAGGGAATGAAGTTGAAAAAGATCAGGCGAGGAATAAAATTTGAAGAAGCAACATTTATGAAATGTTATATTGACAAAAACACTGCCCTGAGATCCAAGGGAAAAACGAAGTTTGAAAAAGATTTCTTCAAACTCATGAACAACTCAGTCTTTGGGAAAACCATAGAAAACCTGAGAAATCGAGTCACGATTGAACTGGTGAAAGATGCGGAAAGGGCAGAAAAGCTGGTGAGCAAATGCAACTTCGCCGATGTGAAAATTTTCGATGAATTTCTGATTGCGGTTAAGATGAGAAAAACGCGAGTGGTCATGTCAAAACCCATCTTTGTCGGGATGTCAATCTTGGATTTGTCCAAACTTTTGATGTATGATTTTCACTATGAGTATGTGAAGAAAAAGTGGGAAAATGTTTCTCTCCTGTACACCGACACAGATTCTTTGGTGCTGGAGATTGAAACGGAAGATTTCTTTGCGGACATTGCGGGGGATGTGGCAGAATGGTTTGACACAAATGATTTTTCCCCAAAGCATCCGGCAGTGTTGAATGGAATGCCAATCGTGCCAGGGAACAAGAAAAAGATTGGGTTGATGAAAGATGAATGCGAGGGTGCCATTTTGACAGAATTTGTCGCCCTGAGACCAAAACTGTATTCTCTCCTGATTGAGGAGAATGCAGAAACCACGGAGGAACAAAAGGCAAAAGGAGTGAAAAAATGCATGATCAGGAAGAGTTTGAGACATGCAAACTTTGTGAAATGTTTGAGGACAAAACAAAAGCAACTCAGGAGGCAAAGTATCTTCCGCAGCAGAGGGCACCATTTGTTCACGGAAAACATGACCAAAATTGCGCTGAGTGCGGAAGATGACAAAAGAGTGATTTTGGGAAATGGAATTGATACGCTGGCGTTGGGGCATTGGAGACTGGGAGAAATATTCTCCCCAAATGAGCATGAAATTTTTGGAAAATGATTGATTTTTTCGTGTGGAAATTCAGCGGAGAAATCTTGAAATTGGCCAATTTCAAGATTTTTTCTTGTGGTCATTTGGGCGTCAGTAGGTGGTAAAAGAGAGTTCTGAGACACCCTCAAATTCCCCTGAATTTCACACAAATATTTCAGACCCAACAAATCTCAAAAATTCAACAATTTCTGTCAGTTTTCACACAACTCCGCAATTTGTCAAATCTGCTCAAACTCATCAGAATTGCGTGGTATCTGTTGATTTGGACTGATGATAAATAATGTATTATTTGTTGAAATCTGCAGGAAATATTTGTGTGAAATTCAGGGGAATTTGAGGGTGTCTCAGAACTCTCTTTTACCACCTACTCATTTTGTATGAATGGCGAAACCGTGGATAATAAATATGTATGTATGTATGTATGTATGTATGTATGTATGTACTTTTCGATTTTCATGATCTTTTTTCCTTCCTAGCAAGCTTAAAGGAAGCTGCTGGTCATAATCATGAAAACATGACGCTGTCACTTTAATTACATAGAGGTGTTCATTTTATTAAATGAAAAACGAAAAACGTATCTGCAAAACTGCATCGATCAAGCAAACACCTAAATTTATTTTCTGTTTCTAAGGTTGAGCAGAAGTATATTGAATTAGTTGCTTGAACTGATTTGTCTCATTTTTGGAGGGAACTAGCTTTTATTAGTGAGTGCACGTTTATTTAATACACCAATCACGACACAGCACAGGAAGGCGTGAATGAGTGTTTACAAGCAAGACTTTTGTTTCAGTAATAAAATGCCAGCAATGAATAAGACTTTTTAGTACTGTTTGCTTTAGAGAATATTGATTGCAAATGGTGTCATCAAACTGAAAGGAAACAAAAAATTAAATATATGAATTATGGCATTATTTGTTTTATTTCAACTGATGTTTTGTGAGGGTTTTTATTACTTTCCGAATAGGTAGTTCCATAATTAAAACTTTCATGTACCGCCAGGAGTTTTAACGATTGACTGAATCGGTCATGGAAGTTGATTTCGTTTCGATTTTGTTACCTAATAAAACTTGAAAAACGAAAACCTCTGATAAATAAAGCAGCAATGTAATTTCCAGGACCACACCTTTCACCGATGCAGTTTTAGAAGTTTTTAGTCATATATTGTTTTCCTTCACATATGTCAATTTCCTTGTATTTCGTGCAAAAGTAATAAAATATATACATATACAAGAAAACGTTTATTATAATATTTGATTTGTTGTTTTAATAATCAAATGTCGGGGTAAATTACGACTTTTTGTTTATATATGTTTTACAGAATATTGCCGATTCTCACGGACTCACAGCAGCGCCACCTCCCATAATATTTACCTTATCTTGTTGAGAACATCACAGGCTATATTAGACGATAAAATATTTCCGAAATATTGCAAGGGAGGGGTTGCAACAACCCCTTGCACCACTGTGGGGTAAACGTTTGGGTGTACGTCCGAGGGTGAATACTTTGTATACTCTTTTATTAATCAAATGTCAGAATAAATTCAAACGTTTCAGTTTTCAGTAATATTTATTCAACAGAGTATAAAAAATTATATTATTGATAAATAAAGAAAGATGGTAACTGTTAAGCTCCACTGAAATGACAAAGACGTGACGTAACTTGTTAATGACAAAGACGTGACGTAATGTTCATCATGTTAATGTTTTTTCTTTGTCCCACGCTCGTGACGCCATGAACATAACATCATTCTCAAATGGTTAAGAAAGCAGCAAATAAATCGCAATTTTTAAAAAGATCACGATGTTTTTTTAATTTGTGATGCATGTTTCGATGTGACTCACATCTTCGTCAGTTACAAAAAGTGTTTGAAAAACCGTTTGAACTTATAACCTAAAGACGCATGCATAATTAACTATGATTACATAAATTAATAACAAAGAAAGAAGACGTAAATAACATTATTGTCTAAAGCGTAAGTGTTAAATTGACATGTTTAACTTGTTGATTTAAATTGGACTTTTCCCATTTCATATACATAGCCTCCTTGAGTTTGAGTTGGAAGTTCGTGTAGGCAGAATCGAGGTTTTTAAAGTAATCTGTAAAAAACAATATTTGCGGCAAGGATCCGAGTTTTGCAGATGTAACAGATATAACAAACATTACAGCATCGCACGCGCAAGTGAATTTATAGCGGAGTTCTCTTGGGCCGAAGACCCGTTCGCGGGCTCCATACTCATGGTAGAACCCTGCTCGTCATTTTTCTTGGTCATGGCTAGCGGAATGTTTCCCGGCGCGAAGTTGCGCACGGTTAGCTCACCGGCGCGTCCGTTGCGCAGAGTTAGCTCGCGGGCGCGTCCGTCGCGCAGGGCTAGCTCGCGGGCGCGTATGACTTCGCGTAATATGCACGTACGACGTCGCGAGACATCCGGAATCTTAAAACCAAAGGGAGGCTTTGTTTATCGCGCGCTTCCCGCGGCTACATGGCCGATGTTACGTCAGCTACAATAAACATTTTTGTTGTTTAGCGGAGAAAACGGTTTAAAAATCGTTTATCCCTGCATTTTTTCGCGGTTTGCTACTCAAGACAGGTTTCACATTTCTCAAACAGTCCGGGTCAAGATCGCATTTGAGGCTGCGTACGTAACTCTGCAAGTCAAGCGTTTTTGGAGGAATTATAGAGCTAAGTGCCGCCAAGTTAACAATAACTCCGTATGTACTGACTATTGGATGCTTGGTGCAAACGTGTTCTTTATTATCATGAATACACAAATAATTTGTAGAATATACGGAGATAAGTTGGATTCAAGCAATCGTGCTGTGGAACGGACTTGGGTTTAAAGAGAAAGAGATCAACCCAGCTATACAACAACTGAAGGAGTTGCAATTTCAGTCGGAAAATAATTATCATGAGCCTTATAATAATTATCATGAGCCTTGTAATAATTATCATGAGCCTTGTAATAGTTATCATGAGCCTTGTAATAATTATCAAGAGCCTTGTAATAATTATCATGAGCCTTGTAATAGTTATCATGAGCCTTGTAATAATTATCATGAGCCTTGTAAAAATCATCCAGGGTACAAGTGTATTTTGTAGGACAACACCATTCACAAGAGAATTTTATTAAGTAGCTGCATGTTGTTTATCTATTCAGAGAAATAAATTGAAATAACCACAGTATACTACGAATACCAAATTTTAATTGAATATGATCAAAGGTTTTGGCATACTGAGCAAAACCTCAAAGATAAATTTGTGTGTAAAAGATTCATTCACGATTGAACTTGAAAACAAAAGGATAATTTCCGTGCACATATGACACTTTTAAAATTGTCTATAAAACAAAACAAAAACAAAAATTCAAATCATAAACTCAGTTTCTCATTAATATTCAACAATGAGACATTTGCATTTGAACGTTGTCGCTTCTTTGCGGTTTCTTTCAGTTTTTAAAGGCATCGAGCAATTAAGAAGTATTTTTCAGGATTTGTCGTTAACCGTGTAATTTTTAGACCGTTTTGGGATTCTCAGCGTATTTTTCATTCGTTTTAGAGTTTTTTTGAACAGTGGCATTCTTAAACTATAGATAATTGGGTTTACAAGAGAATTGGTCAGATGCAACATGGTAATAATGTAGTTCACAAACCCAGGAAACAATTTTGGGAACATTAAACTCGTGTTATACAACGCAAGGCTTGGAACCCAAAAACCAATAGACGCACCTATCACAATAAACATAGTCCTGGAGAGTTTCTTATTTTGCTCAACACTTTGTCTGTTGTGTGCTGCATCGATAACAGGACCTCTGTTATTAACTCTTTTTTGGATTGAGAGATAAGAAACACAGATCATAACCAATGAGAAACCAATAATGACCGAGATGACAACTACATATTTTTCCACTTCGTAGATGCCATAAACAGCTAGTAAACTCATTGTACCATTAGTGATTCCAGCTAACCACACAATAATAACACTGTAAATGTAAGTTTTGATGCCTGCTACTCGATGGCGAAGCGGCCAAATCAAAGCGAACGCTCGTTCCAGAGAAATGACCACAAGAAAAAACATGGATGCACTCGAAAACACAGCTTGCAAGAATATTAAAATACCTCCATCCTTACCCTTTTTGTTGATATTGCTTAGTCGTGGAACAATAAACGTGCCGACCGCTGCTATATTTGTAAGTCCAACAAGAAGGTCCGCAACAGCCAAGTTGATCAGAAGAAACGAGGTTCGCTTTAGTTTCTTTCTGTGAGTCCAGAAGACAAATACGGTGAAAGTATTGCAAATAACAATAGCGACGGACTGGAAAATGAGACCGCAACAAACTGCTATGGCAATGGTATTAGACATAGCACAGATAAAGTTAAAGGACAATCAGCATTGATAATTGATATCGTGAGAATCGTTCTGTGCAGACCGCCGTATATATACACTAGCCCTGGTGACCAGTATATATTACTCTGGATCAAGAAGAAGGAATTTCATCGCCAGAAATCAGGGACATTGGAGCAGCGAATTTTCGTGCGTCTTACACTGCGATGTCGCTTCATTGGTATACACCGCTGTTCCACCCTACGGGCTCAAATTCGTTTGGTGCGGCTTCGGTGCGAAAAAAATAGTTGTGTTAAATAAAGCGTATTCAGGCCCATATAGAAACCACCGACCGAAATAATTCGCTCACAGTTGAAAACAACAAGACTTTAGCTTTTGAATGAGGGATTTGCAGCAAAATTTGGAGCATTCTGTGCCCAAATATCGCAGTTCGAAGATAGCGAACTTCAAGACTTTAGCGTGGACTGTTGGTGGAAATGATTTTTACAGCTCTGAACGATTTTTGAAAGCAAAATGCAGGGCGAAGGAACCATCGTAGAAAGTGAGAATGCGATGATCATCAGTTCAGTCGGTGCTTCTTCTCAGACGATTGCGGCAAGTTGGCTACCCCCATCACTTTACGAACTATGGTGCCTCGAAATCCCGTTTTGAGTGAAAATCGGCATCAATGGCTTCTAAAATAGAGAGCATTGTATGAGCGAAGCTTCGGAAATATGTTTTGTTGAAAAGCAGGGCCAGTAACAATTGTGGGGAAAATCAAGCTTACAAAAACACTTGAAAAGATGTTCATAAATTTACCCGGAATGCGGCAAATATTCCAGGTAAGCTAAAAGCCAGCCAATTTGATTTTGTTTTATTTCTGCCATACAAAGCCTTCTAGTGTTTGACGGCCATATTGCCACTGAAACTCGCGCACGCGCGGTGAACATGTCCGCTATTTCTGGCGATGTGTTGACTGATATCACGAGAGAAGTTGAAGCAATCTTGCTGTGGAACGTCTTGGCTTCACTGCTGCCCGAAGTACTAAAGATCTTCGTAAATAGAAAAATAAACCCTAGCCTCCCAGGGTAGAAAAGTGTTCTATTTTACTACACTTTTCCAAAAGGAGAGATTTCATAAACAGAGGAGTTAACAGTTATTGGACACAGCAGTGGACCAAACCACCCATAGACAAGTATTCTGATGTAAATGTTTTACTTTTCTATTAACATAATAATGCATTTTTAATTATTTATTTGCAAAGAAAAGGCGCACTATTAGTTAAATTATAATATCCATACAAGGTTTTAGGCCACTGAACAAATATGAGAGAAAAGTTGTGTTTGAAAGATTTATACTCATATCAAATATGAAAACAAGGTAAAAACAGAAATGAAACTATGAACTTACTTTTTATAAATCAAATGTCAGGATGGAATCAAATAAACACTTCCACGATGTTTGTTTTACAGAAAGAAGGCTTGGAACTAAAAAAAAAAAACAGCAGACGCGCCTATATTATATTAATTTAAGTACACAATAAACAGTCTTGGAAAGCTTCGTGTTTCGTTCAACACTCTGTCTTTTATGTGTTGCGTCGATGGCTGGACCTTTCTTATTGAGTCTTGTTCTGATTGCCAGATATGACACACAGATCGTAACCAAAGATAAACAATGATGACAAAGTAAACTACGATATAAAGTGCCATTTCGAAGATTCCGTACACAAACAGCATAAACGGAAATTCATTTTTTTGAACTGAGTTTCTAATATATATTTCCTTCCTTCTCTATCAAATGTCAACTTATGTACGGTTAGACATTTTAGCAATATTTACTTTAAAGAATATTAAAAGCAAGTATTACTAATACGTTTGACTCCATCCTGACATTTGATTAAAAACTGGGTTAATAAAATATTTAACATACATTTCAATAAGACTGTTTTTAGAAAACGACTTCATAAGTTTCATTTTTGCCATACCTTTGTTTTCAAGTTTGAAATGTGTATGAATCTTTCATAAATAAATTTTTATTTCACTATTTGCTCAGTAAGCCAAAACCTTTGTCTTGTTTAAATTAAATTTTGGTCTTCAAAACAATATTATTACTTCGATTCACTGCTGTCAATAGATGAACTAGCTAGGTATTTAAACTCTCTTGAGAATGGTGATGTCCTATAGAGATTATTTTTTCTTATTGCGAGGTCCATGACAGTTGAGTCAACAAACCTGAAACTAATATGTATAGAAAAAAATCACGTGAACTGTGGGAGAAAAACATTAATTATCTCTGACATATATTATCACATATTCATCATTTTATAACGGAAATAATATATTCCTCCTTAAACTCTAGTCTCAAGTCCGTTCTACAGCACGATTCCTTCTACAAATTCGTTGTTGATCCAGCGTAATGTACACGTACTTATACAACACTTTTGAACCAAGCATCCAAGACTAGTGTATATAAGGATTGTTGTTGTATCAACTTGGCGGCCTGCATAAAAAGATTATAACCATACTGAGGATATTGAGGCGAGTCCACAACGTAAACAGCGGCTGTGTTATGTCTAATACCATTGCCATTGCAGTTTTGAGCGTTGGCATTTTAGAATCGCTTTTTGTTGTTGCCGGGAATATTTTCACCGTCTTCGTGTTTTGGATTCATAGAAACAAACTAAAGCGAACTTCCTTTCTTCTTATCAATTTGGCTATTGCAGATCTGCTTGTTGGACTCCCAGAAATAGCAGCGATCGCAGTTGCCTTTCCACGACATACTGGACTAAGCAAAGTAAATCCGCAAACGAGCCGTAAAGCCAGATATATTTCAGTCTATCTTCAAACTGTGTTTTCGGGTGTATCCATATTTTTTCTCGTACTAATTTCTCTGGAACGAGCGTTCGCTTTGATTTGGCCGTTTCGCCATCGAGTAACAAACATCAAAATGTACATTTACAGTGCTATCATTGCGTGGTTAGCAGGAATCACCCTTGGTGCATTTAGTTCGCTAGTTGTGTACGGAACCTTCGAAATGTCACATTATATCGTTTTTTACTCTGTCATCATGGCTTTGTCTTTGGTAACGATCTGTGTGTCATATCTGGCAATCCGAACAAGACTCAATGATAAAGTTCCAGCTATCGACGCGGCACAAAACAGACAGAGTGTTGAACGAATTCGAAACACGAAGCTTTCCAAGACTCTATTTATTGTGATAGGTGCGTCTATTGTTTTTTGGGTTCCAAGCCTTGTGTTCTTCTGTATTTATTTTTTTTTTCTTCAAAATTGCCCGGGGTTGTGAACTACATAATTTTCTCCATGTTAACTTTGGCCAATTCTCTTGTCAACCCAATTATTTATAGTTTAAGAATGCCAGTGTTCAAAGAAACTTTAAAACGAATGACAAATAAGCTGACAATTCGAAAGCAATCTGAAAATTACACAGTTAATTGCGGAGGCTTTAAAGCGGAAACTGAAAAGGAAATGGCAATCATTACTCATATTTCCCCAGTTAATAATTGTAATCAGTATTGAGTGATCGTCCGGTCTTACTCCTCAGAATTTTTGGTGAGTTGTGCCGCCCGGTTCTCCGAATCCTGACCCCGTTAGGATATGTTCCATGCTCATTTTAAAACCCAACCTTTTTAAAGGTTAATAAATCCATACTCGTTTTCAGCCCTCGTTTGCGTATCTGAATAACAGTAAATCGCGCTGTATCATATCGAACGATATTTTACTTCACTTTCTCTCTTTTTTGTTTAGAGATGAAATCGGAGAGATACGTTTTTACGCTCTAGAGGTTCCCCTCTTAAAAACTATACCCAATTGAGGCCGAAATGGTCACAATCCCCTTTTCAGACCAAACGGCTCAAAAGCCACATCCTTTGGGGCGGTACTTACCTAATATACAGTTAGGGGAGTATCCCCACCACAGGCGATCACGTTATACTCATTACAACTTGCAATCTACTGCGGTAATTATTCTGTGGATATCTGAAATAGCCGTTAGTACACTGAGCTTAATAGTCAGTTGCTCGGTCATCACTAGCTTTATCACTGGTTATGATCTCTCTCTCTCTCTCTCTCTCTCTCTCTCTCTCTCTCTCTCTCTCTCTCTCTCTCTCTCTCTCTCTCTCTCTCTCTCTCTCTCTCTCTCTCTCTCTCTCTCTCTCTCCTCTCTCTCTCTCTCTCTCTCTCTCTCTCTCTTATCTAGCTGTCAATCCGAGCTAGAGTAAATAACAGGAGTCCTGCTATCGATAGAACACATAACAGACAAAGTGTTAAGCAAAACGTGAAATTTCCAAGACTATGTTTATTGTGATATAGTTGCGTCTACTGTTTTTTGGATTCCAAGCCTTGGATTGTATGTTACAAGTGTGTCGTGTCCAAAATTACTTTTTCGATTTGTGGACTTCATTTTTCCAATATCGCATCTGACCTATTCTCTTCTCAACCCAAATGCTTATACTATAGTTTAGGAATATCGTCCAGTCGTCAAAAAAATTCTTAAAAATGATTGAAAAATAAGCTGAGAATTTCCAATCGATTTTATGAGTTGAATTTTATGAGTTCATGAGTTGAATTTCCGTTTATGCTTTTGTTTTAAAGGCAAATGTTAAAGAGTCATATGTGCACGGAGATCTAGACATCCTTTCATTTTTCGCACTTTGGGTTAAAACCGGCCCTCTGTTTCAGATATTTATACTATTTACGAGGTTGTCTCCGTAAGAACCGACGAATGATTTGTGTTCGAAAAATAAATTTCTCTGATATGGGGTTATTAAAAGCCCTCACCTTAGCGTATAGCGGTCATAAAAATGCAATTCGTTTGATCCAAAATAATAATATTTAGTATATACTAAAACAGTGGATAGCGTTGTTGGAACGCTCTGATTGGCTACTGAAACTCGGGATAGCAAGTGCTATTCGCCTCCAAGCAAACTTCAATCGGTTGCGCACGAAAATTGTAATCGTTGACAGGAATAAATGAGTGAAAAAAATCAACATTTTCCTGCTAAACTATCTCACTGTTTTATTATGTACTAAAACAACTATTCACCTCAGTGTCGGTGGCCAGTGGTGGATATTACATCCACCACTAGCCACCTCCACTTTGGTGAATAGTTGTTAAATATATATTTTTACGATTTATTAAAGTTTCGCCCGGTTAGTCTTAATGTTTAAGCAGAATTATTTTTTATAATGTTTAAATGATTGAGTATTTCTTGCTGTTGCGGAAACTATTGTTGGTAAGCTATCGTGTTGTGGTGTGGGTGTTGTTTTTTGTCTTTTCAATCTTTTGTTTTACGTCCTTTGGTGATCGCAAAACCACGACGACCACTCCCCAAGAAACTACCAATGATTTGAAAAAATCTTTAGTTAAATTAGGGTTTGGTGGAAAACACGGGGTCCCGGGTTCTACAGACTGTCCAAACATCCCGATCTCGTCGAGATTACCCCAATTTGGCTTGAAAATCTCGAATCCCGACCAATATGCGATCGGGATAGGAAAAAATCCTGTCATTTTCATCAAATTCACATAATACTTACTACACAAAAACACGAAATTGTGTATACTTAACTCTGATATCCAGATAACTAAATAAGACATGGAACGAAACAGTTTGTTATTATGATAGCTGTACCTTTCTGATGAAGTCTTCATCAAATTGCTAAGGATTGCACAAGAAGAAATGAATAAACTGCTTCTGCAACTCGGCAGAGAAAGGTTTTGCAGTGAAGCGCGTCTGCGTATGATCGATTAAAAAGGTAGAGAAAACGACGAGTAAAATTAGAACTCGTATAGATTTCACAAGGTAGTGAAGCAATTTACTCGCGGTTTTGTTTCAACCTCGTTTCCTGTGTGATCAGTAAGCTTACATGCAGGTTTGACGTTCAGGCTGACATGTTTTTTGGTTCTCTTCTTGACATTGTTTCTTTCCTTTTTTTCATTCGTTCCAAGGTTAGTTTTGATAGGGTATGTGTATGTAAACTGTTTCTAGAACGAATGCAACATGTTTCGAAGTAACCGCTCCAGCATGAACACTAGTTCAACTTGTTACACATTCACTTGAAGAGAAAACATACAAGAAGGCTTAAAACTGTGTAAAACTACTTTTCGAATTTTTTAAATCTATAAACCCAGTTTTGTTTTGAATTTTGGGTCCTCTTCTATTCTAAATTTGCAGTGCCTAGTCTTTTAATCTCCAATGAACTACTTATCGTTTGGACTGCTAGCTCGCTTATTAACTCTGAGCACTGGCATTCTTAAACTCTAAATAATTGGATTATTGTCGATGGAATTAGGAAACATTTGTTTCATAAACTGAGGAATAATTCTGATTATAATCAAAGGCTCCTTAGAGCCAACCCGTGAATTTGAAATGCGTAACGCGTTTAAACGCAATGCGGTATAGGCTTATGTTTTCACTCTGTCACGGTTCAATATCTTTTTTTAAACGCCGTGTCTAAATGCCCGGCAGCCGGGCAAGGTCTCAAATAGACTAAATGCCCGACAGTCAGAAATTTACACAAAATTTTCACTGAATGGCTCTTTCAATTAAACCTTTTGAGAATATTCGATATTCGTTTAGAAATGTCAAGCGATTCCCCAAATTATTTTGATTTTCCAGTTGACGAAATATCCAAACTTGGGTATACCATAAACATCGTCCTGTTTACGACACTTAGAAAATTTCTGTTCAGACTGCAGGCACGGCCTCAAAGGGACTAAGTACCCGGCAGTTTAACATGCTGATTTCAGAGGAAGTTTTAAGGCCGGTTTTCGATAAAATTAACTCCAATATTAACAGGGTGGATCTGTTGTAACCTTTTTTCCAGCAGGGTGTACGACATGTACACAGGCTGCTGTATGTAATAGTGTTCGTGACAATCGTCCGTATGGTGGCGTGACAGCTGTAGCGAAGTACTACCGCAGGCCGCTAAACCAGCGTGACGGGACGACGTTTCACGTTGCTGTAAAAACTGGCGGGAAATATCACAACATGTGAGGCTAGAAACTGTCTAGAAAGCGACTGGTTACGATAAAGAAGAGAGGATTTTCTGGAGAAGAGGTTTGAGTGAGACGTTCACTCGAAATTCTGTGACAATTTCTGACTGCCGGACATTTAGTCTATTTGAGCCCGTGCCCGGCAGTCCGCAGAAATTTTTAAGTGTCATGATAGTATGCCGAAGCTTGAATATTTCGTCAACTAGAAAAGCAAAATAAATTTTCGAAGCGCTTGACATTTCTAAAAGAAAAACAAAGAAAACTCTCAAAAGGTTTCAAACAGCCTTTCAGTGAAAATTCTATGAAAATTTCTCACTGCCGGGCATTTAGTCTATTTCAGACCGTGCCCGGCAGTCTGCAGAAATGTTCTGTGTCGAGAACATAGCGATCTTATAGTATGCCCAAGCTTGGATATTTCGTCAACTGGAAAAGGAAAATAATTTTTGGAAGCGCTTGACATTTCTAAACGAACATCGAATACTCTCAAAAGGTTGAAAGAGCCATTAAGTGAAAATTTTGTGACAATTTCTGACTGCCGGGCATTTAGTCCCGGCATAGTAAATCGAACGTTCGGAAATCGAACTCAATCGAACGCAATCGAACTCAATCCGTGGATTGAGTTCGATTGAGTTCGGCAATCGAACGAAATCGAACACCGGACTTTCAGTGAGTTCGATTTCCGAACAAATCGAATTTAATAGAACAAATCGAACTCAATCGAACTCAATCCATCTGATTGTGTTCGACTGAGTTCGGAAACCGAACTCAATCGAACACAATTAAATGGATTGTGTTCGATTGGCTCTGGACCAAAGCAAGCTCATCAAAGCAGGTTTTTCTTCTGCTTTTTTACAATTTATTCAATAAGAGAAACCCCATTTATAAACTGTCCACGGCAGTTAAGAGAACAAAACAGAACAGAACAGCAGAGCTATCATTATTCCCGCGGGTGTTTTCCGAAATTTTTGCACGCTTTCCTTTTTTAGCTAACTTACAATTGCGGCAAGACAAGTCGAAGGGTTACTTTTATGCAAAAATACAATGACGTCAAAGCGGCATTCCTGGTAGCCTTTTACTACGCATCTGAAGCCATTTCTGCGTAATTTCTTCGTTTACGAAAAACACGTGCGCTACACTCCGGGCTGAAGTAACTCGAGCTTCCAAGATCTGGTTATGGATTTTCAACACCTGTTTTACACAAATCACGAGTTCGAAAATCGAACGTTCGATTGGGTTCGATTGATTTTTTTTTTTTTTTCGGTGAGTTCGATTTCGTTCGATTGCCGAACTCAATCGAACTCAATCCATGAATTGAGTTCGATTGAGTTCGATTAAAATTTAGTTCGATTGGGTTCGATTTACTATGTCGGGTTTAGTCTCTTGAGACCGTGCCCGGCTGCCGGGCATTTAGATACGGCGTTTTTTAAAATTAGACGTAAGGATTTTTGACAAACGCAAAAAATAAAAATACAGTACATCACTTTCATAATGTCCAGTCCGAAGAAGAAAGAAAAAAGAACGAACGGCCCGAGCAAGATTCGAACCTGGGCCTCTTGGCTGCGAGTCCTCGCTTTACACCACTCGACCACCGTGACCACTGACTTGAAATGGGATAAAGTTTATTACTTAAACGTAGATAACCATCAAAACGCGTGTCTCAGTTGAAAATTCCTTTTAGATCGATTTTAACGTTGCATTAAAGACTCCAAATGCGAAACATCTTTAAGCTTATTGTTGTTTATATTCGTTTACACCAATTTAGTTATTGTTATCGCTGGATTCACGCTGTTCTTGTTAAAAAACGCATTCGTAACAAAGCATTACGTCACTAAGTTTACAGCTGATGGAAGGAGTGAGCGAGTGAGTGACTCATTTGCATATCAGTCGCCGTTACCGATAACCCGTTCATTATGCATGCGCGTATATTCACGGGTTAAAAAGGAGCCATAATCGGGGACGAAGATCGTAAACATGTCATTTCTTTAGAGCTGCCTATCCCCATGTAAAGGATAATGTGGGCTAAAGAAAATTGCGCCATCGCGTGTGATACGTGCGTGTGTCTGCGCGGACGTCGCGTTTGAGAAATTCAAAACAATGGCGTCCAAATTTGTACATTTAGGTTGGATTTTTCTCCTTAGTGTGCACTTTTATAGATTAAGACTAACACAGAGAGAGAAAAACTAACTTCCGAGTTAGGATTTCGAGTTGGATTTCGAGTTGGATTTCGAGTTGGATTTTCGAGTTAGGATTTCGAGTTGGATTTTCGAGTTAGGATTTCGAGTTGGATTTTCAAGTTAGGATTTCGAGTTGGATTTTCGAGTAAGGATGCAGAGTTGTTTTTTTTCGAGATGGTTACTACTTACTAGTAATCCAGCTGCAACGAATCGGCTACCTTAGTTTGCGGTTAAATGCCGCAAAAGAAAAGAGCGGAGAAAAGACAAAAATAAAAAACGTTCCGTTGAGTCACGCAAGTAACATATCAAAAACCTGTCAAATGAACAACTGACAGATGAGTAATAAAAGAAAACAACCAAAAGATTTCAGCGATTGATTAAATCACTGCTCTTAGAAGGCCCCATTGACGAAATGACGGCTAAATTGCATTCCCTTACGCCCGATCCTCCGCGAATCCCAGTGTTTTACACATTCACAAAGATTCACAAACCGACACCTGTCGGAAGACCAATCAGGGTGTGACGGCCCTACAGAACAGATCTCAGCTTTTGTTGACCACGTCATTCAGCCAATAGCACAAAAACAAGCTTCGTATCTTAAAGATACAACAGACTTTATTAACTTCATCGAGAATATCAAACCGCCTAAAAGCACCATTCTCGTCTCAATGGACGTCACTAGTCTATACACGAACATACCACAAGAAGAGGGTATTACCACTGTAGGCGAAGCATCGAAGAATTTCACCCCGGGATTTCACCACAGAAGACTCACAGAAACCCCGGCTCCCGTCCCTACCAGGTATTTAAGATAAATGCTCAGTCTGATCCTACAAGAAAACTAATTTCAATTCAACGGAAAAGATTATCTTCAAACCCATGGAACAGCCATGGGCACGAAAATGGCCGTAGCCTTTGCTAACATTTTCATGGCCAAACTAGGAAAAGGAATACTCAGGCAAAGCAGCATTACCCCCCATCCCTTGGAGAAAATGTATTGATGACGTCATATCAATGTGGGACACAAGCAGAGACAAAATAGAAGAATTAACATTTAGTAAGTATAAACATTTAGTAAGTCTCATATGACAAGGCCATAAAACAATCGGTACATAATTTTCGGCAATTTACTCACTTTTCGTTTTTTACGTTTATTGGGTTTGTGTATGTACAGAAATTGTTGTCTTTTCTTTGTGATCGCGAACCAAGAAATTCCTACCAATTTGCCAATTTTGTAAAAATTTACCGTGTGGAACGCGCGCAATTAACGTTTTCACTACCGCAAAAGCCTCTTTATTTTCGTGACGTCATCAGAATAAACAAACACGCGCTCGCGCCATTTTTGTGCCCATGCCTCGCGCGCCAAAAAACTATATGGAGCAGCCGATTCGCGCATAATTAACCGCATATAAGCGAGTCTAATTAACATCAAATTACCGCATGCAAGCGGTTAAAGTAGGCCCTATTTACCTACTGAGAAATAACGAAAATAGAGCTGATCTGAAACTGGCTTTTGTCTTTCACTTGAACATTTTACATGAAGTAAAACTACTTTTTTGGAGTAAAAGAAAGAAAAACATCAGACGGGTGTATGCCTCGAACCCGAGTCGTTTGCTTCATTACTAATACCCATATCGACTACACCAACGAGGGTTAGCTGACAGGAACTGTAATTTTTAACATATTTATGGGGTTACCCATAACCATATATGAAAGCTAACCGTTTTCAAATCAGTGCTTAGCCCTAAACACTGCAGATCACTGTTAAACTGGAGCTCTTTTCTCTTATTTCTGGGGTTCTGTTCTCGTGTACGTCAGTAATATGAAGAATATTTCTCAGTAGGTAAATAGGGCCTACTTTAACCGCTTGCATGCGGTAATTTGATGTTAATTAGACCCGCTTATATGCGGTTAATTATACGCGAATCGGGTCCTTAATACAAAGAGAAGAGGATCAACAGTGAATATTTAAGTACGTCGTGGTGCTGGCGCATCAGTGTAAATAATATTCCGAGAATGTCTATCCATAAAAGATTTATTAAAGATTTGTCTATCCATTAAAGATTTATTAACTTATTAATTATTAAAGATTTATTAATTATTAATTCAAGGAAGATTATTCTGTCGTCCTTTGTTGCTGTAAATATTCTGTAAAGAAAATATTGTTCAAATGTCTCATTGTATCAGTAACATTTCATTTAGAAAGGAATATATTAAATTTAAAAAATGTATTAGAAACTGAGTCGAGGAGTTGAATTTTCGTTTATGGTTTTGTTTTAAACACAATTTTAAAAGGGTCATATGTGCACGGAAACCTCCTTTTGATTTCAAGTTCAATCGTGTATGAATCTTTTACACATAAAGTTATCTTTCGGTTTTTGTTCAATTTATTTCTCTGAATAGATAAACTACATGTAGCTACTTAATAAAACTCTCTTATGAATGGTGTTGTCCTATATAAAATGAAGTGAAACAAAAGAAACGGCAAACTGATCCTTACGGCAGAAAAAAAGAAACAGAAGCAGAAGGAAAGAAAATAAAATAAAAGTGGAATATAATAGTGCCCAATATTTCGCTTTGCAAAATCGGTGATATACCTTAAACGGAGTGGTAAACATCCCCCCCCCCCCCCCACCCCTTGTACGTCCGAGGGTTAAACATATAATATCATGTGCCTCGGTGAGCTAATTAAATTATATTCAATTGAAAGTCTTTTGAGCCATGATCCAAAGCACTATACAGCACCTGTGCAATGCAGTATCAATGCAAGGCAAGTACATATCGTCATATTCACTGAGAAATCTTTGAGGCACTGTATTTGATATATATATATTTTTTTTTTGGGGGGGGGGGGAATTTTACCGAAACAAATCGAAGCAAACTTTCTTTTTACATTGCTAAAATTTCAAATCCAACATTTATCGGTTATTTTCTGTACCTTTCGGATTAGTTAAGAGGCTTATCTTATGACCAAACGTTTTTCGTAGAGTGTATCACTGCGTGACACTTTAAAATACCGTAAAAAATCATCAGATACAATCCTGATTAATCACCTTTTTTTGAATTTTTAATCAATATTCTGTAAAACATATATAAACAAAAAGTCGTAATAATTTACCCCGACATTTGATTATTAAAGCAACAAACCAAATATTATAATATACTTTTTCTTGTATATGTTGTGGTACTTTGTTTTTGGGTATGGAAATGTATGATAATGTATGATAATGTATGATAATCAGTTTTGAACAAAGGAGAATATAATTTGCACCAAGGACAAAATTGCACCACGACATATATGTATATATTTTAAATTATTTTATTTATGCTTTTATTACTTTTGCACGAAATAGAAGGAAATGTGAAGGAAAACGTTATTTAGTTTTACTTAATTGAAATTTAATCTTCATAAGGTTATTGGCAGTTCGACTCATCGTCACGTTAACGACGTACATTCCCTCCTGTCCTTTTATTAATCACTCAGCGGTCAAAAGTTTTTGTCTCATTCAATAAAATTTGATGGTGAAAATGCCTTTGGCTATTCGATTCTATTGTGTACAGTACATGACTAAGAACTTATAAAACTGCACCGGTGAAAGGTGTGGTCCTGAAAATTACATTGCTAATCTGTTTGCCAGAGGTTTTCGTTTTTCAAGTTTTATTAGGTAACAAAATCGAAACGTAATCAATTTCCATGACCTATTCAGTCAATCGTTAAAACTCCTGACGTTTTAATTATGGAACCCCCTTTTCGGAAAGTAATAAAAACCCTCACAAAACATCAGTTGAAATAGAACAAATAATGCCATAATTCATATATCTATATTTTGTTTCCTTTCAGTTTGATGACACCATTTGCAATCAATATTCTCTAAAGCAAATAGTACTAAAAAGTCTTATTCATTGCTGGCATTTTATTACTGAAACAAAAGTCTTGCTTGTAAACACTCATTCACGCCTTCCTGTGCTGTGTCGTGATTGGTGTATTAAATAAACGTGCACTCACTAATAAAAGCTGGTTTTTAATTAACGACCCCTCCAAAAATGAGACAAATCAGTTCAAGCAACTAATTCAATATAATTCTGCTCAACCCTTAAAGAAAATTTAGGTGTTTGCTTGATCGATGCAGATTTGCAGATACGTTTTTCGTTTTTCAATAAAATAAACACTTCTAACTAATAAAAGTGACAGCGTGCCGGCTATATCATGTTTTCATGATTATGGCCAGCAGCTTCCTTTAAGCTTGATAGGAAGGGAAAAAGATCATGAAAATCCAAAAGTGATGAGAGCACAGAAAAGGTAACTAAAGAGAGACAAAATAGAGGCTAAAAAGGCCAAAATTCCAGTAGAGGTGTTTCCCTCCAGTTTCCATGTAGCCGCATCGACCATTCTTAAGCGGCCGTTTAACTTACTTTCCTTTATTGAATTAGTATGAAACTTACACAAAATATTGTGCTTAGTTTGAAGTTTATATGATTGTACAATTTTGTAAATCGGATTTAAAATTACGGAGATAAATGGGAAACATTGAAATCACTTGAGTCTAAATTCCGAGCGATTGCGATGGCATCTAGAAAAATCAAAACTATTACGATAAACTATGACATATGGCAAACAAAACATGTAAAAATTAGAAACTTTTGTCAAGCCGATTTTGAGTAAATCAGAAAAACATTTCGAACTTGTGATTTTGCATGTGTTTGAGCACATCTACAAAATCCTCAATTAAGCTTATAAAAGTTTAATTTCTCAATCTCAAATTTACGCCAAAATGTGTGTTTATAGTATGAGATGAAACTATGAAAGTTTGAAAGCGTTTCTCGTTTTATTTTTGGAGTTTCGATTTTTTATAGGAAACCATATTTTTTTGACTGAGTCCTTGATATTGTAGTTTTAGCGCTTTTCTATATATTTCAAAAACCGCGAGATAGATTTTTTCAAACTTTTATAGTCGTTTCTTTATAATATGAACAGCATTATCTCGAAGTTTCATCTTGATTGAAACATTGCAACATTGTCAAATAAAATAATAAAGTTCACCCAAAACGCGATGGAGACTTTGTGTTTTGATTGCACGGTTGAAGGCGCGCAAAGACGCTTTAATTAATTAATTCAGGTGAAGCGCAACACATTTCTGCGTGACCATCATGTTTTGCGGAGTAATGTTTAGGGGCTGTGTTCCACGTTATTTTTATCATTCCCACGAATTTTAGTGGGACGTTTATTTGAAAGCAGTTTTTTTATTCGCATTTGACGTGCACTGGACACTCTCGACATTTTGAATTGTAGGGAAAAGAAAGAAGTCAACTCGATTTGCATAATTCTCAACACGCAGAAATGCGTTACACTTCATCTGAATTAATTAAAGCGTCTTTGCGACGTGCGCCTTCAACCGTGCAATCAAAGCACAACTTCTCAATCGCGTTTTGGGTGAACTTTATTATTTTATTTGACCATGTTGCAATGTTTCAATCGAGATGAAACTTCGAGACAATGTTGTTCATATTATAAAAAAACGACTATAAAAGTTTAAAAAAAATCTATCTCGCGGTTTTTGAAATATGTAGAAATGTGCTAAAACTACAATATCAAGAACTCAGTAAAAAAACTACGGTTTCCTATAGAAAATCGAATCTCCAAAACTAAAACGAGAAACGCTTTCAAACTTTCATAGTTTCATCTCATACTATAAACACACATTTTGACGTAAATTTGAGATTGAGAAATTAAACTTTTATAAGCTTAATTGAGGATTTTGTAGATAAGCTCATACAAATGTAAAATCACAAGTTCGAAATGTTTTTCTGATTTACTCAAAATCGGCTTGACAAAAGTTTCTAATTTTTACATATTTTGTTTGCCATATGTCATAGTTTATCATAATAGTTTTGATTTTTCTAGGTGCCATCGCAATCGCTGGAAATTTAGACTCAAGTGATTTCAATGTTTCTCGTTTAACTCCGCAATTTTAAATCCGATTTACAACATTGTTACACTATTGTAAACTTCAAACTTTGTACAATACTTTGTGTAAGTTTCATACTAATTCAATAAAGGAAAGTTAGCTAAACGACCGATTAAAAATGGTCGGTGCGGCTGCACGGAAACTGGAGGGAAACACATTAAATAGTGTAAATATCTGAAACAGGGGGACGGTTTTAACCCAAAGTGCGAAAAAAAGTCTTAAAAAAACTTGGGTATAGTTTTTAAGAGGGTGGAAATCTCGAGAGCGAATAAACGTATTTCGCTATTCTTCTTCAAACGAAAAAGAGAGAATGAGAAGAAACCAAATAATATAGTTCGATATGATACAGAATGATTTACTGCTTCAGATACGCAAACGAGGTCTGAAAACGAGTATGAATTTTACAGGTTAGGTCTGTAAATGAGAATGGAAAATGACGTAATTTGGTCTGAAACGGGGTCAGGATTTGGAGAACCGTACGGCACACCCACACCAAAAATGTTGGGAGTAACCCGGGAAGATCACTCAATAATTAACTGGGGAAATATAAGTAACGATTGCCATTTCCTTTTCAGTTTCCGTTTTAAAGCCTCAACAATTAACTGTGTAATTTTCAGATTGCCATCGAATTCTCAGATTATTTGTCATTCGTTTTAAAGTTTCTTTGAACAATGGCATTCTTGAACTTTAAATAATTGGGTTGACAAGAGAATTGGCCAAATTTAACATGGAGAAAATGCAGTTCACAGCCCCGGGCAATCCTGGAGAAAAAAAATGAATGCAGAAGAACACAAGGCTTGGAGCCCAAAAAACAATAGACGCAACTATCACAATAAATAGAGTCTTGGAAAGTTTCGTGTTTCGTTCCACACTGTGTCTGTTTTGTGCCGTGTGGATAGCTGGAACTTTGTCATTGCCGATTCTTGTTCGGATTGCCAGATAAGACAGGCAGATCGTAACCGAAGATAAAACGATGATGACAACAGAGCAAACA